>JAKLMK010000068.1:48140-156025 GCA_022813445.1 Neophaeococcomyces aloes | reverse complement strand
ACATACATACATACATACATACATACATACATACATACATACATACATACATACATACATACATACATACATACACAGGGACGCACAAAGCTAACGGCTAGAGGAAGGGATGGAAGCGTGCATAATGACAGATTGACAGCGGAAGCCTCGCTTGTAGTTGCCCTTGTTCTCGACTTCGGGTGTACAGTACTACAGTATACTGGGGGAGTTTGGAGTGGTGTTTCAACGGTTTGAGATGCGTTGGGCTGAGGATTTGGGTGCACTGGTATGTTCGCTTTGGACTATGGGGTGCTCATGTGGCCGTATGATGGCTGGAAGAGCGAAAGGCAAAGGGCTGGCGGACTGGCTGTCCAGCTACGTGGGCTTGTCAGTTAACGGTGCAGTGTTGAGACGAGAGCGTTTATGTTTAAGGGGCTTGGGATACTGCCCTGTCCTGTGCTGTGCTGTGCTGGGCTGAGGCTGTCTTGCTGTACCTACCTACGGTGTGTCTAGTCGAGCTTGAACTCTCTCTTGTTTACGGGAAGGATTATAGGCCTGGTGGGGAGGCACGTCCCGATCGTCCGTCGTACACAAGGGGCGTCCGCTGTCAAAATCTCGCATGTTGGGGACGGGTTGGTTGGCGACACAAGCTGGCTCAGCTGGCTAGCTGGCTGCGAATGAATTTTACTTTCTTGACGTTTCTTGAGTTCAGAAGGCATTCTATTGTATTGTGTTGTGTGGTGTTGTGTTTCGTAGAGACGTTTCGTGCTACTGGGAGATGGCTGACGGACTTTGTTGTTACTGGTGCTTAAAGTCCCGTGCTGCAGGTGTGCTGAAGGGCTTGAGCTTTGAATGTATGATTTTTGCCTGTTTTGGGTGGTTCGTGGTACGGAGTCAGTTAGGTGGTACTGTGCTTTTAGTTTGAATGGTACAAAGGCATGAATGGGGGTTAGAGTTTTGATTGGTTGGAGAATGGGTGGTTGTGGTGGTGGGCTTCAGCGTGTTGGGCTCTGGGTTTTGTGTGATGAAATTGTGTTATTGTTTTGTTATTTCGGGACGGGCACACAGAGAATACACGGAACGGTCGAGTCACGAGTATTTGACATGGAGGAAGGGCAACGGGATGCTCTACCGACGAATCTTGAGGGGAATGAAAGTGTTCGACCTGCTGGACGGCTGTTCAGGACGTGTAGAAAGGCATGGATATGTTGGGCAGGTGGCTGTTCGAGTTGAAGTGTTGATGGAAGACTGCTCTGCGAACGGGCAGACGGTACAACACCCATCGTTGGACACTGGTAAGTGCAGGGGATTGTAGAGCGCCCTGAGGCACAGCATGTGGCCCATCCATCGTGACTCGTGTGATTGGGACTCGGTGGTACGAAGGCACTTTGCGAATGATGAGGTGAGTACTATAAGCAGGTAAGTTTCAGTGCATGCACACGAACGCCGATTCTCGCAGCGAACATGTACCTCAATGTGGCAGTGCACATAGGCTCTTGATGTAGAAGGAAGTTTTTTGATTGGTCTTAAGGTGGTATCATTCAATGCGTTCGTATGCTGGTGATCAGGACGCTGGAGACCATCTCACAGTGTCCTTCCACCAACCATGCAGCCGATCGTGGCCGCCTCAGCTGCAACACCTGTAAATAACTGTATGACTGAAGAACGGTCATGGCCCATTGTCTAGCCACCAACTCATACCATTACGGTTGGAAATTGGGAGCGACATTGTGAGGCACCAGATTTTCTCGGTCTTGCTTGCTCATGGTACAAATTCTCATCTGTTAAAACCACCACCTATTTCTTGCCAGCCTTCTTCTCTTGAGTCTCCTTGAGCACCTTCTTTACGATCTTCTGTTCCTCGATAAGGAAGGCTCGGACAATGCGGTCTCGTACACAGCTGGCGCATCTTGATCCGCCATAGGCTCGCGAAACGGACTTCTGGGTCTTGGAGGCTGTGGCGTATTGTCGTGGTCGAAGGGCTGGGACCTGTTGCACAAAATTCTGTTAGCTTTTGTCCAATAACTTCTCCTCCTCTCAAGTCGCTGAGTCCGTGCACAGGACGTCGCGCCGCTCAGAAAAACCTGAACGTGCAGATATTCGTGGACATACACCTGGTAGTTTTGTGCCGCAATCACCACATTTTGGTGCTGTGCCTCTCTTCTTGATGTGTAGGTATCTCAATTCACCACCTGGAGTCTTGACGATTCGGACCTTGTTTGATCGGGTGTTGTATCTATTTGTGCGATCATGTTAGCCAATGGCCCTGTATCTCCTTCAACAATTTTTGATGTCGCAGATGTATTGATTCGAGAGACGAGCGATGGGAGAACGTACGGGTTCCTTCGTCGGTACTGGAGGCGTTGGTTGGCCATTTTGACGGTATTTATGCGAGGTCAATGACTGAGGATTACGGAACGATATTGTCGACAATGTGCTTTGCGGTCTCAGTTTCCTGCATAAAATCGTAGTGGGAAATCTTGGCAAGATCAGAGGCTAGTATCATTGCGGTTAGTGCTGTGCCTCCACTAGCGCGAAATCGATTCAATCATGCAAAAGTTCGACGAGACGGGCAAACCTCGAGTGGTACCTACAGCACTTTGTCGCCCTCATCATCTACATTCCTTAAGTCGTGCTTGCTGCGTTGGTGGCAGAAAGACGCAACAGTTGCACTTGGAGCTGTATCGCTTTCCTCGATCGATCAGACGAGGAAAGGTATAGCCTGCGCCACTAAATGGTAAGGTGAACCACATCTACTTCGCTGCGACACATAAATTCATCCTCTATTCAGCAGCCTACATATAGCTCTGCGATATGAGCTCAATACCTCCCCCGCCACCTCCAGGATGGGGTGCAGGGCCTCCACCACCACCTGGCATGAGCGCGCCTCCTCCACCTGGCTATCGACCTGCGCCAGATCCTCAGAAGACGAAACTCGACCAGCGCAAGAAGGAATGGCTGCGGACGCAGAAAAACCGATTCGGGGAGAAGCGGAAAGGTGGATTTGTTGAGACACAAAAGGCCGATATGCCACCCGAGCACTTGCGAAAGATTGTGCAGGATATTGGCGATGTCAGTCAAAAGAAGTACAGCAGTGACAAGAGAAGTTATCTCGGTGCACTGAAATACATGCCTCACGCCGTGTTGAAACTACTGGAGAATATGCCTATGCCTTGGGAGAGTGCACGAGAAGTCAAGGTGCTGTATCACGTCAATGGATGCCTGACTCTTGTTAACGAGACGCCGCGCGTTATTGAGCCTGTTTTCCATGCACAGTGGGCGGCTATGTGGGTGTGTATGAGACGTGAGAAGAGCGATCGACGACATTTCAAGCGCATGCGGTTTCCACCATTTGACGATGAGGAGCCACCATTGAACTGGTCTGAGAACATCGAGGATGTGGAGCCGTCGGAGCCGATACAGCTGGAGTTGGATGAAGAAGAGGATTCGGCTGTATACGAGTGGTTCTATGAGCACAGACCTCTACTGGACACGCCACATGTCAACGGGCCGAGTTACAAGAGCTGGAACCTGTCTCTGCCGCAAATGGCGACATTGTACAGATTATCACATCAGTTGCTGAGTGATGTCGTGGACAAGAACTACTTCCATATGTTTGACCGTGAGTCATTCTTCACTGCAAAGGCGCTCAACGTTGCTATTCCTGGTGGTCCGCGCTTTGAGCCGTTATACAAAGATATCGATCCTAATGATGAGGATTTCGGAGAGTTCAATGCAATTGATCGAATCATTTTCAGGGCTCCTATTCGAACAGAGTACAGGGTCGCGTTTCCATACTTGTACAATTCACTACCGAGAAGTGTTAAATTGAGCTGGTATTCGCATCCACAAACGGTCTATGTGAAGAGTGAGGATCCAAACTTGCCGGCTTTTTACTTCGATCCCGCCATAAATCCTATATCGAGTCGAGCTGTGGCACCCAAGAACATTACTGTCAGCCATGAAGACGAGGTTTTTGGTGTAGGAGAAAGTGGTGAGGACGATGACTTCGACATGCCAATAGGTGCTGAGCCTTGGCTAGCGGATGAGGAACTGTACACGAGCGAAACATCATCCGCGATTTCGTTGTGGTGGGCTCCATACCCGTTCAACAAAAGATCTGGCAAGATGGTACGTGCCCAGGATGTGCCGCTTGTAAAACAGTGGTATCTCGAGCATTGTCCCTCAGGGCAGCCTGTCAAGGTTAGAGTATCATATCAGAAATTGCTGAAGAGTTTCGTGCTAAACGAGCTGCACAAGAAGAAGCCAAAGGCACTAAGCAAGCAGGATCTCCTCAAAACATTGAAATCGACTAAATTCTTCCAACAAACCACGATTGATTGGGTTGAGGCAGGTCTTCAGGTGTGTCGTCAGGGTTTCAATATGCTCAATCTGTTGATCCACCGGAAGAATTTGACATATCTGCATCTCGACTATAATTTCAACTTGAAACCTGTGAAGACACTGACTACTAAAGAACGAAAGAAGTCGAGATTCGGAAATGCTTTTCATCTAATGCGAGAAATTCTACGGTTGACAAAGCTGATCGTAGACGCTCAGGTACAATACAGACTCGGCAACATCGATGCGTTCCAGCTTGCGGACGGCATTCTCTATGCTTTCAACCATGTTGGCCAGCTGACTGGTATGTACAGATACAAGTACAAGCTCATGCACCAAATTCGGTCCTGCAAAGACTTGAAGCACTTGATCTACTACCGCTTCAATTCTGGACCGGTTGGCAAAGGGCCCGGTTGTGGTTTCTGGGCTCCAGCCTGGCGAGTCTGGCTATTCTTCTTGCGAGGTATCATTCCACTACTAGAGAGATGGCTGGGCAACCTACTATCTCGACAATTTGAAGGTCGTCATAGCAAAGGTGTGGCTAAGACTGTCACAAAGCAGCGAGTCGAATCACATTTTGATCTCGAACTCAGGGCATCGGTCATGGCTGACCTGCTCGACATGATGCCGGAAGGTATCAAGCAAAACAAAGTCAACACAATTCTACAGCATTTGTCAGAAGCGTGGCGATGCTGGAAGAGCAATATTCCCTGGAAAGTCCCTGGGTTGCCAGCACCAATCGAGAATATTATTTTGCGATATGTCAAGAGCAAAGCAGATTGGTGGATATCAGTGGCACACTACAACCGAGAACGAATACGGAGAGGTGCGACTGTTGACAAGACTGTGGCTAAGAAGAATCTGGGCCGTCTGACGCGATTGTGGCTGAAGTCTGAGCAAGAAAGACAACACAACTACATGAAGGATGGTCCTTACGTGTCTTCGGAGGAGGCCGTTGCTATCTACACTACTACCGTTCATTGGCTCGAATCCAGAAAGTTCTCGCCCATACCCTTCCCTAGTGTTTCCTACAAGCATGACACAAAGATACTCATTCTCGCTCTTGAGAGACTGCGGGAATCGTACTCCGTGAAAGGACGACTCAATCAATCTCAGCGCGAAGAGCTTGCTTTGATCGAGCAAGCATATGACTCGCCCGGAACGACGCTGGCCAGAATCAAGAGATTTCTACTGACTCAGCGAGCTTTCAAGGAAGTTGGGATTGATATGAATGACAACTACAGCTCAATCAACCCCGTGTATGATATTGAGCCTATTGAGAAAATCACAGATGCTTATCTGGATCAATACCTATGGTATCAAGCAGACACAAGGAATCTTTTCCCTTCTTGGATCAAGCCATCAGATTCGGAAGTCCCTCCGCTACTTGTTTACAAGTGGGCACAAGGTATCAACAATCTATCGAACGTATGGCAGAGCGAGAATGGCGAATGCAATGTCATGTTGGAAACACAACTGTCAAAGGTCTACGAAAAGGTCGATCTGACACTGCTCAACCGTTTGCTAAGACTGATCATGGATCACAACTTGGCTGACTACATCACTTCAAAGAACAATGTTCAGCTCAATTACAAGGACATGAACCACACTAATAGCTATGGTATGATACGGGGTCTTCAGTTCTCAGGCTTCGTCTTTCAGTACTATGGTTTAGTGATTGATCTCTTGCTGCTTGGTCTTCAAAGAGCCAGTGAGCTGGCAGGTCCACCCACAAGTCCAAACGACTTCCTCCAGTTCAAAGATCGCGAAACAGAAACCAGACACCCTATCCGATTGTACACTAGATACATTGACAAGATCTGGGTGTTCTTCAGATTTTCGCAGGAAGAGTCGAAGGACCTCATCCAGCGTTTCTTAACTGAACAGCCTGATCCAAACTTCGAAAACGTGATCGGCTATCGCAACAAGAAGTGCTGGCCCCGTGACTCGCGAATGAGGCTGATGCGACACGATGTGCATCTCGGCCGGGCTGCCTTCTGGGATCTCAAGAACAGACTGCCTCGCTCCATCACAACTATCGAGTGGGATGATACATTTGCTAGCGTCTACTCACGGGACAACCCGAACTTGTTGTTCTCAATGTGCGGTTTCGAAGTCAGAATTCTACCAAAGTCCAGGAATCTGACTGAGGAATTTCCGATTAAGGACAGTGTCTGGGCATTGGCCAATAATGAGACCAAGGAGCGTACAGCATATGCTTTCTTGCAAGTCACAGAAGAGGATATTGCGAAGTTCAACAACCGTATTCGACAGATCTTGATGTCGTCTGGCTCGACTACATTCACAAAGATTGCCAACAAGTGGAACACGACTCTCATTGCACTATTCACATATTATCGTGAAGCTGCTGTGTCGACGGTCAATCTGCTTGATACAATTGTCAAATGTGAAACCAAGATCCAGACTCGTGTCAAGATTGGTCTGAACTCGAAGATGCCATCAAGATTTCCACCTGTTGTCTTCTATGGAGTGAAAGAATTAGGTGGATTGGGAATGATCAGTGGCTCTCACATCCTGATACCAACCAGTGACAAGAGGTGGTCGAAGCAAACTGATACTGGAGTCACACATTACCGTGCTGGTATGTCACATGATGAGGAAACTTTGATCCCGAATATCTTCCGATACATTATTCCCTGGGAAGCGGAATTTATTGACTCTCAGCGGGTGTGGACGGAGTACTCCCAGAAGCGTCTAGAAGCAAATCAACAGAACCGAAGGTTGACACTTGAAGATTTGGAGGACAGTTGGGATCGTGGTCTGCCACGTATAAACACCTTGTTCCAGAAGGATCGAAGCACCTTAAGCTTTGACAAGGGTTTCCGTGCTAGAACAGAGTTCAAGCAATACCAGCTAATGAAGAGCAACCCATTTTGGTGGACAAGTCAGAGGCACGATGGTAAATTGTGGAATTTGAATGCCTACCGGACCGATGTCATCCAAGCTTTGGGCGGAGTTGAGACTATCCTGGAGCACACCCTATTCAAAGCAACTGCTTTTCCATCTTGGGAAGGTCTCTTTTGGGAACGAGCAAGCGGCTTTGAAGAATCGATGAAGTTCAAGAAGCTCACCAACGCGCAGCGATCTGGTTTGAACCAGATCCCGAATCGTCGGTTCACATTGTGGTGGTCACCGACCATAAATCGGGCAAACGTCTACGTAGGTTTCCAGGTGCAGCTTGATTTGACTGGTATTTTCCTGCACGGCAAGATTCCGACACTCAAAATCTCGTTGATTCAGATCTTCCGTGCTCATTTGTGGCAGAAGATTCACGAGTCAGTGGTCATGGATATGTGCCAAGTGTTTGATCAAGAGCTTGAACAGCTTGGCATCGAGACTGTGCAAAAGGAGACGATTCATCCGAGAAAGTCGTACAAGATGAACAGTTCATGTGCTGATATTCTGCTCTTCGCGAGTCACAAGTGGAACGTGACCAGACCATCTCTGCTATTCGATACGAAAGACCAGATTGAGTCCACAACAACAAACAAGTTCTGGGTTGACTTCCAACTCCGCTATGGAGATTACGATTCTCACGACATAGAACGGTATGTCAGAGCGAAATATCTGGATTACACCACCGACAGCATGAGTATCTATCCCTCAGCAACCGGTCTCATGATTGGTATCGATTTGGCATACAATCTTTACTCTGCATACGGCCAATACTTCCCAGGTCTCAAGGCTCTTGTGCAGCAAGCAATGGCGAAGATCATGAAGGCCAATCCGGCTCTTTATGTGCTTCGAGAACGTATTCGGAAGGGTCTGCAGCTGTATGCTTCTGAGAGTAACCAGGAGTTCTTGAACTCGCAGAACTACTCAGAGCTGTTCAGCAACCAGACGCAATTTTTCATCGATGACACCAACGTATATCGAGTCACAATTCATAAGACATTCGAAGGCAATCTGACCACTAAACCTATCAACGGTGCTATCTTCATTTTCAACCCTCGAACTGGTCAGCTCTTCCTCAAGATCATTCATACCAGTGTTTGGGCGGGACAGAAACGTCTTGGACAGCTTGCCAAATGGAAGACGGCAGAAGAAGTTGCCGCGCTGATTCGATCTCTTCCGGTTGAAGAACAGCCGAAGCAGCTTATTGTCACAAGAAAGGGTTTGCTTGATCCACTCGAAGTGCATCTTCTTGACTTCCCAAATATCTCCATTCGTGCTTCTGAACTGCAATTGCCCTTCCAAGCAGCCATGAAGGTTGAGAAGCTTGCCGACATGATCTTGCAAGCCAAAGAACCTCAAATGGTGTTGTTCAACCTCTTCGATGACTGGTTGAAGACAATCTCATCATACACTGCCTTTTCAAGACTGGTTCTCATCCTCCGAGCTCTTCACGTCAACACAGACAAGACTAAGCTTCTACTCCGACCTGACAAGACAGTCATAACCCAGCCACATCATATTTGGCCATCGTTATCTGATGAAGACTGGGTCAAGGTCGAAGTCCAACTTCGAGATCTCATCCTGAACGACTATGGAAAGAAGAACAACGTCAACACCCAATCACTCACCAGCAGTGAAGTCCGAGACATCATTCTCGGTATGGAGATTTCTGCACCTTCTC
Organism: Neophaeococcomyces aloes; assembly: GCA_022813445.1. Taxonomy (NCBI): domain Eukaryota; kingdom Fungi; phylum Ascomycota; class Eurotiomycetes; order Chaetothyriales; genus Neophaeococcomyces; species Neophaeococcomyces aloes. The sequence goes on along the minus strand of JAKLMK010000068.1, from coordinate 147,108 downwards.
TACAGCGACAACAAGCCGCTGAAATCGAAAAGCAACAGCAAGAACAAGCTCAACTCACCGCCGTCACAACCAAAACCCAAAACGTTCGCGGCGAAGAAATAATCGTCACCACAACATCACAATACGAGCAACAAGCATTCGCTTCCAAAACCGAATGGCGCACCCGCGCAATCGCAACCTCAAATCTACGCTCGCGAGCCAACAACATCTACATCTCCTCCGAAGACGTAGTCGACACAGACGACAGCTACACATACATCCTCCCGAAAAACATACTCAAGAAATTCATCACAATAGCCGACCTCCGCGTCCAAATAGCAGGCTACATCTACGGCTCCTCGCCACCCGACAATGCCAGCGTCAAAGAGATCCGCACAATAGTAATAATCCCCCAAGTCGGCTCGACCCGCGACGTCCAATTACCCCAACATCTCCCTCAGCACGAATACCTCGAAAAACTCGAACCACTAGGTATAATCCACACCGTCTCAGGCAATGAAGCACCGTACATGACAGCCGCAGACGTCACGTCGCACGCTAGACTCATGGCCGCCCACCCATCATGGGACAAGAAGACAGTCACGTTAACAGTGAGTTTCACGCCTGGCTCTGTCTCCCTGTCGTCTTTCAATCTCACGCCTGCGGGCTATGAATGGGGCGCGCAGAATAGAGATACGCAATCTGATAACCCGAGCGGGTTTAGCACGTCGTTTGGTGTAAAGTCGCAGCTCTTGCTGTCGGACAAAATTCGGGGTTACTTCCTGGTGCCGGAGAACGATGTGTGGAACTACAGCTTCATGGGTGCGACTTTCAGTGGTCGAGTCGAGAAGGGAGCAGTGTATGTCAAGGTTGATCAGCCGAAACGATTTTATGAGGGTTTGCACAGACCTGTACATTTCAGCAGTTTCAATGAATTGGAGGATATTTGGGTTGAACGAGAGGATGTCTTTGCTTAAACATGGGATCAAGTCGAATGTTAGGTAGCTAGCAAGGGCGTTGATGAGACAATGGCCGAACGGAAATAACATTGCAAAGGATATATCTTAGTGTGTTATACCAGGACAACGAGCAGCAGTAAATGGAATAAGACTTCTAATTTCTTTCGTAACATCGATTGCTGAATCGTAAATTTAGCCAGACTAGGATTTTGGCAAGTCATTCATTAAGTATAAACTAGGCATCACCACACCTATCACTACCATAACTTTGTAACGATACCCGCAATCCTAGGTTTTTGGTTTTCGTGGCTGATCAGCAAACCACCCTATCCGCAGAGACATATAGTATCATCTAGGAATGTAACCACTTTTACTCCATCTTGTTCTGTACAGGATGACCCCGAATTTTGGTAGACAAGTCTCCAAGTGGCAGTGTGATTGGGAACTCGACGGAGCGCAACACCAATGAGAGAAACTCATACCAGCCGACCAGCGAGGTGAAGAACAGAAATCCGGCTCCAACGTATTGAAGACGATCACCTCTTGCGAGGTTGCCGCTGCCATACGCGAAGTAGGAGGCTGCCAGGCAGGAGACTAAAACAGTCAGCATTGCAATCAAGGGAGGGTTGCTCGCTACTTACATGTTGGAATTAGGCATCCGAGGATGATAACAAAGGTGATGTTTGTCCGAAATGAGGCAATGAAGAATACCGTGCTGAGCAATACCATGGCGACGAGGAAGAACGCAAAGGTCGAGTGGAATTCTCGCATTGACGTCCAATTGGCAGCAACAATAGTGCTGTCTGTTCCGTATCCGCCGTAGGCGTTGTAGCTGGGTACTAGGGTCGCTCCGAATGTGAGCCAGAAGCCACCTGGATTGTGATGTCAGCCATATCTTTTCAATGCAAAAGGATCCATAGTCGTACCAAAGGTCAGGAAAACAGTTGACGAGAAGGTATTGCCCATGATCCATTCACCAATGCCGCCGAGTATGGAGAGGAGACCACCAATCCAGAAATAGGAGCCACTGTTCATGTTCGTCAGTGAGGGAACATCGATGGAAGCAAGATACTAACACCGTGGCCAAGCCAAGTCGATCAGAACCGTGCCAGCCGAGCAACTGCATGGACAGAGGAAATGTGCAAAGAACAAAGCCAGCAACAGCTATGAAGTATTAACGAAGTTTATACTGGATTGGAAGCAGCTCACCGATAGCAGTAGGATTGCCAAAGGTCTGTCTTAGGTGGCCTGCAACTGGGGTCTTTGGGGACAGAAACGTCTGCTCGTAGGCTGCTGGAGACAAGCCAGTACCTGCATCGGCAGGGACTTGAGCAGGCATGGCGTTCCGCTCGAGATCATTCTGCTTGTCAATTGGGTTGGTGGTTGCAGTTGACATGTTGAGTGTTTGGGTACAGAAGGTTCTGAAGTCTGATGATGGTGTAGAAGCAAGAGAGAAACGAGGTTTGTAGTGGTGAGGAGAATAGTATGCTTGTGACTGTATACTGTGACAATACCAAGTGTCGTTGATGCTGCACCAAAAAAAGCTGTTTGACGAGCTGCTTGTCACGAGTGAATATTGTCAGAGCGAAGAGGAGTGAAAGATGAATTGAACTTAAGTCAACAAAGCTGCTGTAGCTCATTCGGAAGGAGCCATGACCGCCAAGACACGTACATAGAGAAGGGTGGCAGCTTCCCCTTGGCAAACATACGAACGCGCACGTGTGGGCCCACTGGTTCATGACATCGGAAAAAAAACTCACACTGTTGGCAGCTGCCAATACCGACTGTGCTGAAGACCACATGTGAGGTTCCTACCTGCAGAAGATACAACGAACTCGTTGTCGGACATGGTTAGCGTGCTCTAGGTGTCCCACTCGATTGGCTTTTTCTTTAGTGCAGATCCTCAAGGTGGTCAAACATGCAGCAGTTTGATGTTATTGAACAAAGCCTTCTAGAGACCTGCATGAACATTGGTCTCGGGTGAATGACCTGCCTCCAGATCATCAATCCGCACTGCGTGCTCTGCTTCCATTTCTTGATCCTCTGGTGATTGAATTGGCCCCATCCACGGGTAGTCCATGGCTTCACCAAGCATATCATGAGTCCTCACGTGCTTCTTCACAAGCTCCTTGGTCACTGCGTCCACGTCGACATCCAAAAAGTCTGCGAGAAATCTTCCTACTTCAATGTTTTCGTGATTTCCAATTAGTGATCTTGCGTACTCAAGGTTTGACCCATAAATGTTCACATCTACTGCTGTATGTCCATGAGTACTCCATCCAACCAGCGCTCGCTGAGATATCATGTCGGCAAATATGTAACTTGGAGGCCAGAAGAAAAATGCGTCAAGAATGCTGTCAATCTCCTCATCCGTGGCATCGTAGACACCAAAATCGTGCTCGAGTAGATCATGACGAATGAATTGGGCTTTTTGCTTTCGAGAGGCTTTCTGGCCAGCCTTCGAATCAAGATAGTAAGCATACTTGTGTGCTAGATAAGATGCTGAATGAGAGGCATTCGCCAAAATCTCCGGATACCAGACATAGTTTGGATATGGAATACCAATCTGTCTGCCCAGAGCAAGGCCTCCTGTTTCATGGTCTGAGGTTCCAACCATGACTGTAGGAGTATCACTGGCCTTGATGAAATCCAAGACAGTCGTGAAAGCCTTATCATGAGCGAGGACTTCGTGGACTTGAGCAGCCGGATCATTGCCATGACCAGCGTGGTCTATGCGAGAGCCCTCGATCATGAGGAAAAAGCCTTTGGAGTCGGAGTCCTTAGTCGCAGCTTCGAGCGCGGCAAGGGCGAGTTGAGCCATCTCCGCTTCTGAAGGATAGATATCGTCAACGTGAACTCGGTCGATTTCGTACGGAATGTCACCATACGCCATGAGTGCCAGAAGGGGAAGCTTTACGCCGCCTTCAGCCTGTAAATTGTCGAAATCCTTGCGACTGTCAATGTAATTGTAGCCGAACTTGTCCTTGGCCATCTTTACGACATCAGTATCATCATTACGGCATGAACCTTCCGTGGTATTGGGCAAGAAATGGCAGCGTCCTCCACCAATCAGCACATCAACAACCTGTCCTAGCGGGTAATTGCCAACCATCTGCTCTGCAATGAGGTCTTCATAGATTCTGTTGTTGGCATGCGACGCAAAGCATGCCGGTGTTGCATCCGTCAACCGTGTTGTCACTACCAATCCTGTCATGTATCCTGCCTTTTTCGCTGCTTCAAGCACTGTTCCGCATGGTGTGTGATCTGGAAGAACTGATATAGCTCCGTTGTAAGACTTCATTCCACAGCTAAACGCTGTTGCGCCAGCCGCTGAATCGGTAATAAGAGAGTTCGTGCTCAGCGTCCGTGAAGAACCGATCAAATGCTTATCCAGTACCAGCACATCATCAATAGGGAGCCCTTCGGTATATTGTCTGAAGCTTCTCGTCATTGATAGAGAAGTCGGTCCCATCCCATCTGAGACCATGAAAATGAGATTTCTCTTGCCTGTAGGCCTGCCATCTTTTCTCCCTTCATCACCTGATCCGTTCGAAGGTACCCGTCTCGATTCGTGGTTGACTACTATCGCAAGGACAATGATGGTAATGGTAGCAAGAATGGCATATATGCTGAGTCCAGCTTCGCGATACTTCTGCCACTGCGAAGGTTCTGTTTTGCCAGTCGCTTGTCTAGCCAATAGCGCATCTTCTTCATTTGCTTCGCGGTATGAATCTTGGGATTCGTCTCTAGCAAGGAGCGGCCGGTCGTCTCGCGGCATGGTTGAGGTACTGAGAGTGGAACGAGATTCTACATGAAGATCAGGCAGTCTACGGGTGGAAGTTGAAGAGCGGCGCCATTAGAAATAGAGTATTTATGAGGCATGAGATAGCCATCACGGGACGCAGCTCATCATTCTTTTATTGACATTTCCCAACTCGGTGTGACCATCAGTTCCGAAGTTTCCAACGCTAATACAAGTCAGACTTTGCTTCCCGAAGAGGGGCTATCGGCGAGATATATTATCATAATTACTCAAATTTGTCTCCATAATCAGCGCATAGCTCTAGCATTGGTGGTTCAGTGGTAGAATTGGTCGTTGCCATCGACTAGACCCGGGTTCGATTCCCGGCCGATGCAGTTTATTTTTGTTTTTTGGCTCTTCCAACCTCAAAAGTTGAGGTTCCTTTTTGTACTTCCAGCCACAGCTTATTTATAAATGAAAACCACCAAGTCCAAGCGGGTCACGGAGTACTGAAGCACGTTCTACCCGACGACTCCTAATTTGACTTTTTATTAGAAATGAAGACGCTCAACACTGATGACTCAAGCAAGGATGGTGACTACAAGTAGGCACCACTGACCTTGCATTTCAACATCGATCTCGAGAAGATGCTTGGTATTTCCACCAGCGTCACGAGGTAGGTGCACGCTGGTTTCTAAACACAAACACCATTCTCATCAATGGCCTGGTCTGGACGCTATACCTAAACCCATCGACACAAGAAAATCCACTCCTAGCAGACTTGAGTTGTTTTTTGACTTCCCAATGCACATCGTATGACATACTAGGTAGTGATGCTGGCATGCAAAACAACCTCCCAAACCGAGTCTAAGTCAACAAACCCGCGGCGGCTGCCCCTGGGCCATCATCCATCGCAAATCAAGCAGCCTTTCATCCCACCAAATCCTCAATTTGTTCCTCCTCCCTCAACTTCTCTCTAACCTCCATCAGCGCCTTCCCAAGTAGATTCTTCCCCCATCTATACCTCGGCTCCCTCTCCGCCTGCAGCGCCGTAAACCCAATACCCCATACCCTATCCCTGCTACTAGCCTCAACCAACTCCCTCTCCTCCGTAGCCAACAACAACGCCCTCAAAGACGGCGGTCCACCCTCCTCATCCTGCCCTCCCTCCCTTCTCGAAATATCCCCCACAAGCTCATCCCCCTCCAACGCCTTCGCCTGCGTAAACTTCAACACGTTCGCCCTAACAACAACATCAAATTTCACCTCATCCCAATTATGCTTGCTAAATCCCCTAATCATCCGACCTAATTTCTTGTGCTCTCGCGGATCCAGTTCGTCGAGGATGATCTGTTTGGATTTCTCGTCGTTGAATGTGACGGCTTTGTGGTACATCATATATTGCTCGCAACAGTTGAATTTGATACCGGTGGAGGGGTCTGTTAGGGGGGAGGTGTACCATTGGCTGAGGAAGCCGTAGGGCTCGTTAGGTTTCCAGAAGTAGATTGGCAGAGTGGATGGAGGGGTTTGGGGTTGGTTGGGATCCATGGGTGCTGTTGCAACGGTGTTGGTTTATCTGAATTGAAGTTTGTGGGAAGGTCGAAGATGTTTATGATCTGAGAACGAAAAGTTGTGCTTCGATGTTGTGCGAGGAGTTTTCGTGTTGGGCATGATATATAGATTATGTGTTGGAGGAGGACCTGCACATACCTGCTGCGTAGCTTTAATGTGGGCATGATCATGTTTGGTGCTCTAGGACAGACATGCTTCTAGCAGATCGGTGACTGGGGGGTGCCTGTTATGACTCACATTTCTTCGTTGGAAGATTGTTCTATCTGACTTCAAACATGGTAACCAACCACAGCGAGGCAAGGAAAAGGCAGAGACTCAAAAATTGCTGTACCAAGTAGAGCAGTGCTGAGGGGTGCTAATTGGTGATCGTGAAGTGGACATGCCCGTACCGCGAGAATCTGCTCACTTCGATCTGAACAACTTCGGAAAGGATAATTTGTGTTGTTTTGCAGTTTGATTGTTTCGATGAATGGCAATGACCTTTGAGGCTTGGCTCATCCTCAGGATGCACCTGTGCTTGATGTGAGAGTGTTAACATGAAAATAAAGCTTGCCAACTTTTCTGCATAGAGAGTATTTGTATTCTTCGACAAAGAGAGGAAAAAGAGAGAAGATTAGGAAATTGACCTATCATATCATATCATATCACATCGTACCTTGTCCCTCCCTAGTCCAGCTAGCTAGCATGATTTCTCCTGAAGCAGCTTCAGCCAATATCATTTTCCCACCCCATTACATCACCAAACCTATTTTTCTCCCTCCTTCCACCACAGCACATCACTACCTCCCATTTCGGTCAAATCACAAAAACTGATGAACCCCCTGTTCCACCAGAGCCCCAATGATTCCCGCTCCAACAACCGTCCAAAGCCACTCATTACCCAACTCCTTGACATCCGGCCAAAAGGAGTTCTTCTCCTCACGGTAGCGCTGGAGATCGGCATGCTTCTGCTCACTGCTCACACTGTAGCGACGCTCCTGGTGGGTCTCGGTGGCCTTATCACCGCTGACGTAGCGGAGAAAGGCGTAGTTGGCGAGGGAGCCGATGATTTCGATAGGGGCGAGCATGTCGGATGCGTAGAGAAGGAGAGGGAAAGAGAAGTGAATCAGGGCATCGCCGAGGTAGCTTTTCAGCGGTTAATTTGTGGAATGACGTGAGGGAAGGGAAGAAGGAAAATGAGGCTTACTTGGGGTGGCGGACGATAGACCAAACGCCTTCTTTGTACATCGTGTGTTGGTCTGAGCTGGTTCGTTTGTGAGCATCGAGTTGGCTGTCGGCGAGAACTTCGAGGGCGAAACCGGTGCTGAAGAGGCCGACGGCTGTGGCTTGAAGGAATGGATGGTATCCACTTAACACGGCACCTTGATGATGGAAGGGGGCAGTGAAGGGTAGGGTGATCAGGGTCTGAAAGATGGCTTCTGGCAAGAAGACTGAGAAGAGAGCCTTGTTCCAGAAATTGGGGTCCTTCTTCATCTCCTCGTAGCGGTCGTCGTCCTTGCCTCGCTCCTGGGCTCGGGTGAAGAGACGGTAGAAGAGTCGACCACCCCATAGCGTAACACCAGTTAAGATGAGACGTTCAGGTCGTGAGAGGGCACCAAGGGCTTGGGAGAGAGGAAGTCCTCGGACAAACACACGCCGTCCGACGGCTGACCACCAACCATTAATAATGGGGGCAAGAGGCCAGATGAGATCTTTGGTTTGAACATTGTTGTTCACTCGGCCGAGACCGTAAGCGGCGACAGCGAGAGAGCAGTGTAGCGATAGAGATGGGTAAATTGTGTCTTTGAAGATGCCAACATCGAAGAGAGCCTTCTGCCATGGGTAGTGTTCTGAGACTGTAGTAGGAAGGGGGGAGGAGTCGATGTTGACCCCACCAACGTAGGTTGGTCGACTGGCCATATTGTCCTGCCTTCGGCAAGTGACTGCTGGTCGACCGTGTCACTGAACAGGGACGTCTGGATGAGTTTTGTAGCCGTCAACCAAGACAACAAAAAGATACTTGAGGTTGGTGTTTCACATGAAGTTGAGTTCCTGCTTCGAGCGGAACTCTATGACATGAGATGAAGGAGGAGAAGGTCGCGTAAGCATTACCAGGTTGGTGTACGAGTAAAGCGGAGAATGGGGCATCGGCGTCGGCCTGGTCAGAAATCCTGGGGTAGTCTTACAAAGCACGGTCGTTCATTGGTGGTAAGCACCGTGTGTTGGTCGCGGGACTTGAGGTGTGCTCCTTGACAGGGGTCTGATTCGTTGAGTGGCGTTTATTAGCTGAAGTCCATGAACTCTCAGTAGAGCCATAGCAGACCACTCATTTGTTTGAAGCTGGTCATTTCGCGCAGAGCAATGGCAGTCGAAACACCAACCACACATATAGAGCAAACATCTAAACTCTGTCTATCTGACGGTCTATGTTGAGCATTTTCCACCAAATACCAGTGAAAAGCAATCAACATGTAATACGATACAATACGTCTGGATATAACGCTCGTTCCTAGAGTATGAACGGGTATTGACTGTGAATAAGACACTAGCGTGCGACAACGCTGTTCCCCGAATGCTTCAGACCAAGCCCTGCCTTCATACTATTGGTCCATTGATCATTCAACGTCCCAATTCCAGTACGCTCTCGCCCTAGGAGATCATCTGACAACACGAACACAGGGAATAGTCACCTCAGGAACCACGCAGCGGGACACACGAGATTTTTTGACTCCAAGTAATCTTCCACTGGACGGCAAAAGACTTGAAAGCCTCGCTCGCCCTCATGCCATCATGTAACATTTCCGGCCCTACCCTCCGGTCAAACGCAAGACAAGTCTTCGATACCTTTAGATCAGGTAGTAGTGACTGCAGTGACTCTCCCTTTCCCTCCAAAAATATGCCAAGACAGTGTCTCCATCTCAACCACCTGGAAATTGGCCAAATTCAGAAGAAAAAATTGGAGCATAGCGGGATCGAACCGCTGACTTCTTCGAGATCAGACACATATGAAGCAGAGTAGCCGTAACTCCTATGCCATAAATAGTGTGCAAACGAAGCACTCTACCACTGAGTTAAAGCCCCTGAGGTGTTCTGAAGACCTATTGATGGAAGAGAATTTGCATTAATAGGAATATAAGTGTCTGGAAGCCGTCGTTCGGCATTGTAGAGGGCAGGTACTCCGGGTCGGGAGAGTAAGGCAAACATGATGGGATTGTGACAGAATATCGAGGGGGTAGTGAATTGCCGGAGAGTAGGTGTGGTAATGAAAGGACGTCGAAGGCCGTAAAGGCCGGAGGTAACTGGACCTTGGCTAACCCAAACAATGCTTGTGTCTGCTCGTAAGTGAGTTTCTATGCATAAGACTCGTGGTTTGCCAAAGATGTTTTCTGTGAGTCTCATTGAGCCTCCGTCCTTGTACGTGTAAGAGTCTTCCGCACCTCTGCGCTCACTGCTCTTATACTTCAAATTTTAGGCACCATGTTTTTGTTCTTTTGTCCTCAATACTTTCTCACCTTCGTGCCGGTCTCTTCCCAGCCGGCGGTTTAGGCCCCGTCCATCCACCTGGCAAAAACACAGCCCCGACACCTGCTCCCCCTTCGACGCCTCTTTCTTTGGCAAGCAAGTTGTAAGCAGCCGCTGCATTTGCCGTATCCATAACATCAATTCTGCAACCCAACACTTCCATGACATATTTCCTGCACTCTTGGCTCAACATCCACAGCCTGGCACCTGTGCCGAAGATCAATAGATCCGGCTTCGGATGTAACAATTCCAACAATCCTAAGCTCTGTGGCGGGATATTCAGTATTCCTCTCTTTGCATCTAGCATATCACCAATTCGCGATTGTTGCGTAGATCCACTATTCTGAGACTCGGGTAGCATCCACCAGGGTTCCCAATTGAAGGCTTCACCACCAACCAAAACGATCCCGCGGCCCCCCTCTGTCTTCACGCCGTTGTCGAGATGGAAGCCGTCAGATGTGCAGGCATCGATGGAGGTTGCTGGGGCAGGAATATTGCCTAGGACATCCATGACACCAAAATCAGTTTGAGTGTCTTCGGACGACTTGGGACCGCGGTCAGTGTGAGTCGGTGCATAGGGATTACGTGAGGCGCGAGTGCCAGGTACTGATAGAGGGAGGTGGTGCCGCGAAGTCGTCGTTAGTGATCGAGTTGTGACTGAGCGCTGTTTGATTGTGTTTAAAAGGTTACGGTGGCACACCTCTCGAGTTATAGGAGTATGGAGAGCGGTTTTGCGTGCTGTACAATTGACTGCAAATCGCAAAGCTCTGAGGAGCTCCAAGGATGGCGCATTCATTGTGAATGGTTTTGCAAGAACTTGAGCAACCAGTGGCGGCTGTCAGGGTATAGTAGAGACTTGCGGTTTGTCGAGATAGATAGCTAGAGAGAATACGATGGTAGGAATTGTGGTGGAGGAATTAGTATATGCACGACGTGAATAACAGTTATAAATCAAATGCGTGAGAGGAGCAGTACATGTAATGATGTAGGATGCGTTCATTGGCGGTCACCGAACTTGGTCGAATCAACCAATCGGAGGTAGCTTACCTAAGATACATGTAAGTTGTGAATTTGATGTTCAGACGACACCAGAAAACGGAAAGCTCCAGTTGGTACGGTTGTATATGATCAGGCAGAACGATCACCCTGGAAACATTACGGATTGAGTGAGTGTTGTATGGGAACGCAAATATCAAATTCGTAAAAGGTGAACTAAGGGCGACTGGATTCGCCGTGGTGGTCGATGTAATGCATCAATTGCGCTTCAATGATCAATCCAATGCTCAATAACAGCCAAGCAAGAAACAAAGAACGCTGTACGAATCCTCACAATATACACATCGCAACGATCGCTACCACTGCAGCGAATAAGCTTCCCGATAACACCTTGTTATCGGCCTGAATATTCGAAGCACCGCTCTTGCCACTAATACCACCTTGGACGAAGCCCGAGGATGAGCTCGCAGAGCTAGACTTGGTCTGCGCTGCTGCAGTCGTGGTGGTGGTGCTATCCCCTGCATGGTTGTCGTTCCCAGCGCCAGTAACTCCTGGAACAGTATTCGCGGTTGTGGTGGGGGTGCCAGACACGCTAGAGGAGGCGTTCTTGCCTAGATTTGTATCCAGACCATCAGCGAGGAAGGACCCAAGGACAGTGGGATTGTTAGTGATCGCAAAATCACTTTCGTTGGCGTTTTTGTTGGTGAGTTGGTAAGATATGGTTCCCTTGACCTGAGCATCTGAAGGAGCGTCGTAACACTGAACATTGACATAATTGAATTGGGAAAAATAGTAACCGTTGGTCATGTAAGGAGAATTCCAGCTGATCTGGCCACCAGCCCAGTTAATAGTGCCTTGCGGATTAGTCGGGAGGCCAGCAGGCCACAGTGACAACTGTACTCTTGCCGGACTCTGAGGGTAGGAATAGCGGTTGGCGGTTGCATTCCAAGTATCGGATTTCTTGAGTGTTCGAAGGACTGTTCCGTCAATGGACCATGTAAGCTGATCTGGCGACCAATCGAATTCATAGAAGTGGTAGTTTTGCATGGAGTCGCTAGGAATGGACAAGTTTTTCTCGTTATTATCTGGTAAACATTAGTGGCTGGCCCATAACCTGAAATTCCATTGCTCGGCTTACAGTTTGTAACACCCAGAGAATAGAAGTTGGACTGGGCGGTCCGAAGATCCGTGCCGATAAACTCGAAATCGATCTCGTCCTTGGTATCGCTCAAGAGAATGAAGGCAGTGACTACACCAGCGCCAGCGCTGGTCTTCAGCATCGCACCAACTTTGCCATACCAAACATAATGTGTGCTGGTCAGCAGTGTTCCAACAGTGCCTGATGCCATAGTAAGCAGCGCAGTATTTTGGTATTCTACTGGCTCGCCGGACGAAACCCAACCAGCTTGAGTGGCATCTCCGAGATATTTTGTGTTTGCTTGAATGCTGCTCAAATCGCTGAAAGTGTAATTTTTGGATTGGCACACTGGCGCCGGCATGCATGCATTGAGGCTATATGAATTGATAGGATCGCAGCCGCCTAGGCAATATGCGCCGGTTCCACACTCGCCATATTCTGCGACTTGTCAGTATGCTTTGTACATTCTTCATTTTGATTCCACGTACGTGAGCAACAAGGTGAGTCCTGAGGACAAAGACTTCCGCCACCACAGCTGGCTGCCAGAGTAGGCGCGACGATTGCGGCTAGCAAAAACGAAGCTGCCAGGAACCGACCCATTTCGTTGTCCCTGTACAGTGGTCCAGTCAATTCGTAGTTGATATCGATTTTGACTTGAGTGTCAAATTTTAGAGGCTTGAACGATAGGTGGTACAGATATGCTTGTAAATGGAGGCTTCCTCGTTTGTTGTTTCAAGTTGCACGATAATCGAACAAGGGGTGAAATAAAAGATGGTGGAACGAATGTTGTACAGGAGCTGCAAAGTGAATGGTTCTGTGCAACGAGCGACGAACAACAAATGTGGCTGAATGAAGGAAGGATCGAGAATTGAAGTCGACTGTGAATGAGAACAAAGACTGTGAACAATATCGCCTGTTACAAGTACTGTAGGAAAAGTCGTGAGCGCAGTTCAAGGAAAACACGGGGATAGTGAAAATGGATCTGAAGCAGGCTTTGCAGGGGCCAGTCCGCGCGTTCGAGGTCAAACCGTCTTACTGATTCAAGCCTAGCAGGTGCCCTGAGTGTTGCTCAAAGAGACTGTTTAACTGGCTGTTGGGCTTTTCGTTGGGGCCATGACCACAGAACTAAGCCACCCAAATCCCAGTCGTGTACCCAAATAGATGCTAGTGGCGAAACTCTAGACTTTAAGAATCTTGCAAATCACAAAATCTTCGTTCTATCAAGACGGATTTTGGTGCCACAAGAATCAATCTATTCAATGATATGATTGAACCACTGGGGTTTCATGGTTGTATAGCCTCTTGATTCAGCATTTGATTTCCAGAAGGGAGAATTCATCCGGAGAATAAACAATTGCAGTACAGTATACAGTGGGGCGCGATCTTCACACGCCGCTGCGCTTGCTTCTGCCATGGTGGCTCTCCGCCACCAATCAGAGTCTGACTCGGGTAGGCATCCGAACAGTCGGGTGCTACTGAACCACAGTAAAGGTAACACTTCTCTCCTGTTGTCTATTTGCAAGTTCACCACGAGCTGGTCAACCGCCGAGTGACTCCATCTCCATCTACAGCCTTGCGATGTTGGCGGCCGAAGAGATCATCTTTTTAACAACATGAACATGTTTATTTGATATTGACTCCATCTCGGATCAAGAATCATGACCACCAAAGAAACACAGACGGGCTGGTGCAGTTGCTTCAGACTGATGTGTTGCTTGCCACGTTATCACCTTTGTGATGATGTGAGTAGGTAAACAGTATGTTTTGTGTTCATCTCTGTTCCATAGCAGGCAGACTCTTGCACAGGATGACGGCGTGGTTAGTATCGTGGATGAAGATCAAATGCAAGGTGCTGTGTTTAGTATCACCTTTGTCAATGGCCGGCTTGGTTGTAGAGTCAAACTCTGAGAGAGGCGTTAGGAAGGCTCGCAATATTGCTTATTTGACCATGCTCAACGCGCACTTTGGTGCACAGTATCATCTGGTGTTCGAGGATTGTAACTCTCTAGTATTGAACTTAGCCTTGCCGTCTAAATGTTTCGTGGAGGTGAAGGATAGTTTATGGCTGTGGACAAGACTTTCCAGAAACAATCTGTAGCTGTTCTGGTGATAGAGTACTGTCTGGGGAACTCTCAAGACCAAGGTAGCTCTACTCGTGAGTAAGTATGTGAACACATACTGTGGACAGGCAATCTTCGGACACTGAGGAGTCCATCCGCTATGGAGCAGTACAGCTAGCAAGTCATTTCTTTCATCAGGTTTCATGTTAGACAGCAAGCGAGCTTTGTATTGAGACGGGGAAATTATCCGGATCATACCAGAGTTTACATCAGAATAAAGTTCAGGTAAAGGAGATTTCGAGGTATACTGTGTGTAGCAGCAGTCTTTTGTGACAATCATCCTGCATGCTGGGCCCGCCGTCGCAGCTGGCAGGCAACTAAATTCAAAATGGTTCATGTCGTAGACTGAGTTTGAGCTCGTACGCAACGAGATCGTCGAGCTAAGGGGTAGCGACAATGTCATTGTAAGGAACACCCTTGATTGTTTGATGTGTCTATTATCTTATCGCATTACCTTAATTTGACCGACTTTGACTCGCCGAGTGGAATGAGGTAGATCACACCAGACATCACGTTGTGTAGCCTTTCCACCTATCCCACTTTGCTGAGACTTGAAGTGATGGAACATGAAAGTAGTGTGAGAGGACGTTGTGGGACAGTGGATTCCGACTCCAATCAATGCCTTTCTTGGCCATGCTAATTTCCTTTTGGCTCTCCACCACTGCCAGGTACTCGACCTTCCGAATGCTTCTCTTAATGCATAGTAACGTACCTGAGCTTATCTGTGTTGCTGGCCAAGGCACGAGTGGTTTTCGCATTCAGGCCTCTCGTTTATCTCTCGACAATGCCGTCGTTGCTTTTGTGCTTGGATGACTGCCATCTACAGCTTGGTTGTGTCAAGCTCAAATCATGGCCACAGAAACTACTGGAGTGTTGCAAACACAACGCAAGAAACAGTTGAACCTACGACTAGCTACCTAGTACATGTAGTGGTCCTCATTGTAAAGCTTATTGAGCTAAAAGGTCCTCCTATGGTATCATCCCTGTACTTCACTTCACCGCGTCTTTCCTCTCTGAGCCTCTTGGTCTCGTGCTCCTGGCCGTGCTTCCCCCGTGCTTGCCATGAGAACAGTTTCCAGTGTTGGTAGATTGGACCACCCCGGTAAGCTCCTGCCGTGAATACAAGAAGCAAGCCAGGTACTCAGCACATGAGAACTTGAAGTAACATTCACCTCGCCTTTCTGTTTCTCATTTTCGAGTCTGCCAGCTATTCACCTCTTGCGCCTGATATAACTTTGTACAACTCTAGTGATTTTGGATTGATACTAGAGCTTCAGTAATATCTTATTGCCAGAGCACACTATTGTCTCATCACAGCATTTGCATTCAGCACTTGCTCGTCGGCTCGAGTTACAGCGTGCAACCAAAGACGAGGTCATCGACTAACTCAGCACCCAACTCAGAACAAAGAGTCGAATTCGACAGTTCACAAACGATACGTCACTCCTCCATCCGGGGTGTCGCCTTCAATATGGGCCACGCTGCCTCCAAACCAGATCCTAATGCCAAATTCAGAGTGATCGGTGCCGGTCTCTCCAGGACTGCAACCACATCCTTCGGTGCTGCATTGTCTGAACTACTTGGCGGTCCATGCTATCACGGGGGAACACAACTGCTGTGCTCCGACGAGTCTGTCATTAAAAGATGGATCGAAGTCTTCCGCAAAACCCCAATCTGCAACGAACAGGATAAGCAATTTGTGCACAGCGAGATCAAAGCTCTGATGGATGGCTTCGTCGGTTGCACAGATCTTCCAGGAAATGCATGTGTGGAGGAGCTGTTGGAAATACATCCAGATGCCATTGTCATATGCACGGTTCGGGATCCGGAGAAATGGTGGGATTCTATTCGCCCAATTGTCGAGAAAGCCAACTTCACACTTCTGTCCTGGATTCTATTACCAGTCCCCAGATTTAGATGGTTCCGTACATATCATGACGCTCTCGACAATGGGAACTTCGGCCACCACCACTTCTTGCCTAGTGAGGAGAAGAAGCCGTCAAGAAAGACCTGGGATCGACATATCGAATACCTTAAGAGGGTCGTCCCACAAGACAGATTGTTCTTCTACGATGTTCGAGACGGTTGGGAGCCATTGTGTAATATGCTGAATGTGCCGGTGCCCAAGGATAAGCCATTCCCGAGATTGAACGATGCCGTAGCTGTGGATGGTATCATGAAATCTGGTGTACGGCAAGGAATAATGACATGGGTGGGTATTGGTATCGCGGTGTTGGGTTTCCTCTACACCGGGTTTCGAATGGGTAGCACATGGACAGAAATGGGTATCACGGCGGCGACTGGCTTCTACATTGGGCAACAAGTGCCAACGGTTCTGCAGATGATCGCTCGCAACAGAGTTGGCACACGTTGATCTTGGTCTTTTTCGGCTGATATGGAATACAGTCTTCAAAGCATATCGTGTTCTTTCTTTCAAGTCTGGCACGGATAAGGGTCGATAGAGCTTAAATTTGTATAGACTAGGGATATATTGTAATACCACTTTTACCAACACATTACCAATACTTTCATTCTGCTGGTCCAGGGTTCGTAACGAAACGTGAGAATCAAAGGAACCGATACAGCCAGGGTTGGTGAAGAAAGAAATTACTGCATGCAACTTCCCAATGTTTACAACCTACTGAACACGCCATGATGTCAAAAGCGAGAGCTGAGCTGATCGAATATACACGGAAACCACGCATGTAAGTCATTGACCGTTCACACATATCCAAGGCAAAATCACGATGTTGATGTGACCAGTAGAGTATTGTAGCTTTAGAAACAGTATCAAGATCATTGCCAATAAATATCATCATCATCAATCCATAAATTCATTAACTATCTCAGACAAAAATACCGCTTGCTTGCCGCCCACTCGCTCGGCTGCTTCCGTATCGTGCTATACTGTAATAACCTGAACACTGTACTGCAAAGCACAATTTATATCCTTCAAGAGCTTCGTCCATTCATTCGCTTCCACGCTGTATCGTTTGTTTACTAAACACCCCCCCTCTCCTCTTCCCACAGCCAATCTCACCTCCTAATAACACTAGGCCCCGTCATCCTCCCACCCCCCGCAATAAGACTCTGTCTCACAATCAAATCCGCCGCCGCCGCCGCCGCAAGCCGTTCCTTCTGCCTACTCCGATCCTTCAAATACCCGCTAGCTTCAGGTCTCATTCTCAAAATCCTCAGAATCATATCATCGCTTGGTTCGGCCTGCGCGGCTTTCCACTTCTCTTCCTTGGCGCGACGCATCGTGCCTAGGTTGCGCGCAAGCATAATACTCTTGGCGCGTTTGGCGCCTGGTGCGGCGCCGGCTGCGAGAAGGCCACCGCCACCACCGAAGGCAGCTGGTGCGGACATACGTGAGCGTGCTTGTTGTTGGTTTTGGGCTGTTGCGCTTGCGATGCGCTCGGACGTGCGGATTAGGTTTTCGGTTGTGTCGAAGTAGAAGAAGTTTAGGGATTGGAGGTCGTGGTATTTCGGGCTGCGGAGGACGTTGGTCGGCACGCCGTTGGCTTGGCCTGTTTCTTCGTCGACGGCATTGAAGAATTGGAAGAGGCTGTCTAGCCATTTGAATACTATGTCTAGCTCTGGTTGGGTGAGTGGCTTTTGCTGTGATGGGAGGTCGGAGAGTGCGGGCACTAGGAGTGATTCGACGGTGTTGAGGACTTCTTTCCATAGTCGCGACATGACTGCGATCATGGCGCCTGGCGTCAATGTTTGGTTCATGATGAAGAAGTTATCGTCAAAATAGTTGAACAGAGGTTTTAGGACGTCCATGTCTGAATGTTCACTTGGTGCTTGCTGAGTACGATTCCGATAGACATAGGATGATAGAGATGCGACTGTAGACTTTGTAGTTAGACTTTGTAGTTTCTTTCTTGATAGGGAGTTGTTGATATGCTCAGACAGTTTGTCAGTGATTGATCGAGTCATATCTCGCTGCGTTCGTTGTAAGGCTCGAAAAGCTTTGCCGAAGTAGAACTGGATGTCATCCCTCTCGCCTTCCATGCTCACTTTTACAAGCATACGTCCTTGTGTATCTAAGTTCAACCAATATTCTCGTGGCAAGAAGTCTCCAAAATGAGCTGGATCAAGCTTCAGCGTAGTTCGACCAACGTAGTCACCGTCACCCATAGCGTCCCAATCCCAAACAGTGGCAATCATATTCAAAGGTCCCTGCGTGCTGATATCCACAGCCTCTTCCCATCGAGGGTTAAGATTGCGATATATCGTCTTGCTCTTGAACAGGCGCTTCTGCTTTTCGTCTGTGAGTACGACATACGGATCGCTGTAACCATTAACATCACACGCTTTCAATCCTTCCGCCTCCACGATTTTAATCGTGAATACGTAGTTCGTGGCCTTTCGCTTCTGTTGTACCGGAGGTGGATTGTGTTGTTTTATCACGTCGGCAAGCATGTCAACGTTCATTTCTTTCTCGACCTGATCCCATTTCTGTATGGCGAAAGCAACATCATTGAGCTTGACGAACGATTTAGGATAAAACTGAAATGGTTCGGCCCTCGTCTCGTTGTTCCAGGTATCCTTAGCATATCTCATCAACTTCTCTTGCCTCGTCTGAGTGGCTGCCAACTCTTGCTCTGGTGTCAATCTGTTCATCTCCTTACGAAACAACGAATCGAGTATATCACAATATCTTGCGATGCCATCTCCAAGTGACTTGGACAGCGCAGTCATGAACTTCGCATATGTGAGATCATCGTCCCATTCGAGCTGGGACACTTGCTCCATAACCTGATTGAAGGATCTGAACATATCAAGGACGGAATTACTATGGCGTTCATCTTCTGTCGGCGGACGGCTTTTGTCCTCATTACGGGTTTCGAAATTGTCTTGTTTGATTGCTTCATCAACCCAGCCCACGATCTGTTCCTGCGTAGCATTAACCCATCGCCACACAAATTCCTGTAGCTGCTCCTCAACTTTATACGGAAATGTTTGGCCAGGTAGAGCGTCAGCATATACTCGTCTGAAGTTGGAAAGATCTTTGTAGAGGTCGAAACCATCCTGAATTGGGACTTCCTGCCCCTTTGCTTTGGCCATGTCCAAGATCGACTCAATCATAGCCCTTGAATCCTCCGCATAGGAAGGCAACACAACCTGCAGCAGAATGATTAGTGGGTTGATCCCCAGAACCTCGGGGTTGTTTCGATATCGCTTCTGAATCTTCTGGGCTTGAGCGAGCACCTTCTTGCCGAGTTGCATGATGTGGTAGAACTCCCAAGTCTCCTGTTCGCCAGGAATTTCCTTGTCGACAAACTCAGAGTATGTATCTTTTGCCTTGACCTCCAAACCCTTACATACTTCTGATTTGAAGTGGTTGAATTCTTTCATATTTTCATGAAAACTTGGATCACTGCGAATGTGCTCGTCTATGACTGCTAGAATCATTCCAAGTAGAGGCGACTGCTTGTTGTCATATGCAGTCATCATCGCATCATATAGCTCTCGTAGTAAACTGTCATGGATGCCTGATAGCACACGTTGCATTGAACTGAAGTCTGAAGTCGTCCATTTGAACCGATCGTAGAAAGCAGAGGTGACTACCAAGGAACTGCGCTTGTTCTTTCCTTCTTCTGGTGTAGGCTCTTTTACATAATTGAATGCAGCATCAAGATGTTCGAGAGTGATCATTTTTTCCGCAAACTTTTCGCGTATGCAATCAAGAAATAGAACAATTCTGGAGAATTTCGGAATCCGCCACCGCAGCGCAAGTTCGCTAAGGAAATCCGTTGATTGCTTTGACAATACATTGGACTCTGCTCCACTTGTCTCACCATCAAGCTGACCGGAGAGATCACTGCTGAGAGCAAGGCTCATAATGTAACGGAAAGTGCCTCTGGCATCGACAGGGATGAAAGTAAATAACTGTTCTTCATTGTCATCAGCTGCCAGCGAGTCATGTACTTGCAGTCCGTTCAAATCAGGCAGCCCCATTTCGAGGGCTGAACCCTCGATTGGAGCCAGAGCTTTAGAAAGCTCGGCATAGGCACCATCCATAATGACCGATGCTCGTTGAGCATTCAGTTGAGATAGATTCGTCGCGCCAGAAACTTGGGCCAAAGCCGGATTGATTTGTATAATAGCAAGAATCATCTGCGACAAGTCCGGGGCTTCGGCCTTCTTCCACTCTTCATACACCTCTTTCGTCTCGAAATCAACCTCACTAAGTGTTCGTCTTGAGTTCATGTTTAGTAGTGTTTGATAAGTTTTGAGGTCTTTCAAAGCTGCTTCCTCCGTCCATTGCGATTTGTGATGCTCTATGTCTGATTGGAGCATCGTGGTTCGTAGGCCGAATATGCGGCCAACCTCTTGGACAAAAGTCATGTCTTTCACCTCATACGAGAGAGGAACCTCTTCTTCGATGACATTTTTGGTGGTCTCTGTTAAGGGACTTGCAAGGTCTTCTTCGTGCTGGTAAAGCTTCTTTTCAAGGTTGTTGAGTCTGACGGCCAAATCCTTACGTTCCTCAGCCCAACCCTTTTCTTTGAGCACTGAGCCCATAAGTCGCACAAAAAGTGCAAGATGTCTGTCAGCCGTTCTTTTAACCGCCTCGTCATGCGGTGATTTGCCTCTCGACAGTTCGCCCATGGCCTTGGAATAGAACATCAGCACAAGATCCTCGGCACGTTTTGATTCTTCTGCCTGCTTCCTGAAAGACGGCGCAGAGAAGTGGTTCAGGAATATGGCGAAGGAGCTTCGGACGGCTGGATCCGAGTATTCTGGCCTTTTCTCTGTACCCGTGATGATGGCCTTTAGTTTGGTGTCCAATGCCTTCACAAATGCGTGCGGGTACTTCTCGCTCTTCGTATCGCGTGTCTTCGAAAAGTCCATCATCAAGTCATGAATGGAAGTGGATGTAACAGTCTTAGCAACCGGCTTCTGGATTGTCCTCTTGCGCTTCGCCCGGGGCTGCAAGAGGTAGTGGAGGTATGCCACCCGCAGGGCATAGAGATATGCTTCCTGACTATCGATGGATCTCTTTCTGAGCCTCCCGGCTGCACTCTGTGGTGTGGTCCCATTCTGCAGACTGCTCAACTGCCCATTGGTGAATTGTGTATCAAAGTTCATGAAAGACATCGGTGCCGCATCAGCAAAATCGTAGAGGGTGCGAGTCCTGCTCGCTCATGCAACCGCTGCTCTGCCAAATGATGCGAATGGACTTGGATTCGGCTTTCCAGTAATATCGTGATGGACGTTCCTAGGTGCGACAGGCTTTGTGTACACAGTTTGCCCTGCAAGATCTGAATCCTGGGTTAATGTAAATGTTATATGTTCAGTTATGCCCAAGACATCGGCCACTGTACTTGACCAGGATCATATGCTCAAACTCGGATTTGTGGCGATGCTTGGAGGTAATTCGTACTGCTGGAGATCGTAACAAGGAGAAAGATGATGGTTACACTTCTCGCGCCCGTAGAATATGAGATTGGAGTGTTAAGGACGGCGAAGACGATTACCTGGTGATATTGTGATGTTCAAAGAGGGGCTGATCAACTTGCGCCAGTCACCAGTTGAACGAGCTCATCAATCTCATATGCCCGTAAGTCAAGTAACCATTACAACACAATGTCTAATATTTACGTGAAGTACAACGTGCAATAGATTGCTCAATCCGAAGCGAGCATACAACGCATCTTTGTTCTGGAAACTTGTTGTGTTTCATCAGTCATGACAGTGCGGAATCCAGCACATCTACAGTAATAAAAACAACCACGATTAGAAAATCGTTGCACCCTTCAACGTCTCGCAATGTGCAGTGTCGCTAGTATGCTGAGGACCAACCCCAACTCCGTTGGTATGAGCCTTCATCCTGTGTATACCGTCAAACATCAGAGTCTTGATGCTTTCCAATCCCTATATACAAGACGCCATGGGCTGCATCCTGTGCCCAACCAAGGTTCATAACTATTCTGAACAATCAACGCCATACATTTTTACTACCGGGCATCAAGCTCGTGCGAACATTACCAGAGCCAAAGCCCATGTTTTCCTTTTCCCTTCCGTTTCCATGATTGATATTGCTTAGCCGTAGCGCGGCTCTCTCACCAACACTCATGCCACGAGGTTGGCTGCTTTGTGCACGATCGTTGTCTGCGACACCGGTCATGGTCGTTCTTCGACCACTGCCAGATGCGACTCGGTGATGTGTGGTAACTCCGTCAACTCGCGGACTGAGGACTCCGGGTTTCCAAATGTCAGCTTTCGTTGGCGGTGGCATGACCATTCTCCTAACATGGCCAGCGCCGAACATATCACCAGTGCCTGGCGGAGATGCTGCTGTCGCTGCAGTAGGTGATCTGCGGCGATGTGTTTTGGAGACGCCGGAAGTTCTGATGGAAGACGAACGCTTAACTGCACTGCTTATTTTCATGACTTCCTGGGCGCTCAGTCTTGCGGGGTCTTGGTTCTCTTCGTCGGAGCTGTTTGCGGAAGCGACCTCTTCGTCTCGCACATCTGGAACAGGTGGTGACTTGCTTGACCGCCGGTTAGCCAAGTCACTCTTCCATTCTCGCAATGGCGATTGCTCCGTGTCTGACGAAGAGAAGTTGTTTGTTTGTGGTGCAGCAGAGATTGTTGACGTGTCAGGTGAGCCTTCTGTCTTCCTAGACAGGAAGCCAGCCTTGAAACGATCGTTTTTAGAATGAATTGATAATGTTGGTTCAGGTTTTGGAGGGACTGGTGAGGATTGTGGAGATGCAGCATCCTCCATTCTCTGCGCAAAAGAGGATATTTCAGATGCAGGTGGCAGGACGGGCAGTTCCACGGTTGAGTCTTCCATAGGTGACGGTGTGAACTTCTGTGGAGTTTTGTATTCTGCGAGAGCGCCATCTTCGGTATCGTCCCTCCATCGCACGGCACGTTTTGCCCCTTTCGTTGGGGATTTGCGCTTCTTTGGAGTGAAATTCAGCTGCACACCCTTCTTGACACTTCCTAACAATCCGCGCTTTCTGGGTGATGCTCTTACAGGAGTACCTGACAGGAGTAGAGCGTTGGTCAGAGAGTTCAGTGGCCGAGCCGGACTCCCTTCGATTACATTACTGAATCGTTTGCGACGTTTGGGCGTGCCAGCTCTCGAAGGTCCAAATGCTTCCACAGGAGCAAGGCTTCCATCAGGCTTGACAACATGCGATACTGCATTCGTGGTGGCGTTGAGCATCTTGCTCAAGATTTCCTTGCCCTTCTCAACAGCCTCATCGGTGCTCATTCGATTCATCTTGTTTATCGCGGCGATCGTCTCGAAGTGCGCTTGAATCAGAACTTGAGCAGTTGCTGCATCGCTGAGCTTGTCATTCTCGGCCACCGCAGCAAGTGCTTCTCTCTCAGCATTAGCCTTCAGCAACTCCGCTTCCCGACTCAGGGTTGAAGCATCGCTAGTGTCGCCAGTATCGATCTCTCTGAGCTGACCCAGCCCTAATTCTAAAGCAGAGTTTAGGCTTCGCTCCCAGTTGTTCTTGGTAATCTTCTGCTGACAATGATGGCGGCTAGATTCAAGTTCGAGCATAACACCTTGTGCCGTCTTCCGAACAGCTTCGAGGTTACCGAGCAGTTCTTCATCCTCCAACAAATCACACACTGCGTCGAAGGCTGCAATCCACGAAGAAAGCATAGAGGTTCGGCGGCCAATTTGACGCAATTTGACCATGTTCAGGACACGTTCCTGACGCTCCCCGGCGGAATGCTCATATGCACTACGGATGCGCATGACGCCTTCGCGAGCCAGGCTTACTTTCTTCTCGTTCTGCTTCTTAAATCTGGCAAAGGCTACACTCTCATAGTCTTTGGCCTGAGCCTTGAGCTCATTGATAAGAGCCATCTGTTCGTCAATCTTTACCAAAAAGTCTTTGACATGTCGATTTACATTGTAGACGTTTCTTGTGACCTTGGTTTGAATGTTCTTTGCGCGGTTGGCATACCGCAAAGTGTTCTGTGTCTCGTCGAAGTGCTCACTCGATGGACTTACACAGACAATCATAACTGTTTTGCAGTTGCCGCCCAACGAAAATTTGAGAAGGCGGGTTAGCTTAGAATTGCGGTATGGAATATGGTTGGTCTTTCGTTTGTCGCACAGCGCGTTGATACAGCTTCCCAAAGCCAGCAAAGACTTGTTGATATTGGCACCTTCCAGCAGCCTCTCACCACGATTCTTGGTCGCACTGGCCCTCTCACTGCCGGCAAGATCAATGATACTGAGAGTAGCCATAGTGTGGGGTTCTTCGACACTGGCGTTTCTGTCCTTTTGTGCGATGTTGATCTGCAGCACAGCGTGTGAGCGAGAAGAGGTAGCATTAGCTTCGGTAGGTGACATGGTTCGAGCGGTGTTGCCCTGAACAATCATCTCCATAACCTCCTCAACATTCTTCGGACTGTGACTAGAGAGGCCGGCCACCGAAACAGCCTGATTAGAGTCTTCTCTCAGCATCAAACCGCCTTTTGTGAAGCCTGTTGTGCTTAGAAGATCTCGAATGGTCTCGTTGTATATTTCAAGGTAGGACAGCGATATCTCAGTGACTTTCTCACCTGACAGCTCCCCCACGCGCTCAAAAAGTTCTTGCATCGTTAGGTATATGATTCCAGGTTGTGAAGGGGTGCCGCTGATCGTATGTGTTTTACCACAGCCGGTCGCGCCGTAAGCGAAAACAGTCGCATTATATCCATCTAGCACATTGTCGAGTAATGGTCTTGTAGTAGCCTCGTATACATCCTGTTGCAATGCGTTCTCGTCGAAGATACGGTCAAACCCAAACTTTGTATCTTTCACTCTCTTGCCCATAGGCCCCATCGATTTCGAGAACTTTTGAATGGGGTTGTCTTCGGGAGGATCAAAGATTCTGCCAGAAAGTGGTCAGCACAGGATCGAGTTGGGAATGAACAATTGGTGCAGGCCTACAAGCACTTGTCGTCGACGACGCTAATGATGGATTTGATGCCTTTCTGCAGTGACTTTGGCGTCGGTGCAGCGGCCAAGGAGCCATCGCCCAGAAAGATTGTCGAATCGTCGCATGTTCGTAGTTGCGCTGCCTCTCGGATGGTAAAAGGGCGTACTCGAATAGTGACGGAGATGGAGGAAGCCCCATCAGAGGCGCTCATAATGGTCTAGGTCCAGTTCGTGAGCAAGAATGTTGTACCGAATACTGGCAAGTAAGGTATACTGGAAGACAATAAAATAGAGGCTGTGTCTTTCGGGACGTGGAATCGGAGTAGCGACGTCTAAGTGCAAGAGCCTCGATGCAATGGAAGCATGGCAGTACAAACAATAGTGTAGTGGCAGCGATGTTTACTCCAGTGCCTGATTGGCTAAAGCTTTGTTGTGGTTTTACGCAAATGGTCGACCGCACGCGAGCTTGGCACTCGTCGATCAGCCTCATCCCGAACCGCGCTAGAACCAAAGCAGCGCTGTTTGCATCGAGTCCTTCAAACAGAGCTGTGATTGCAGCTCCAACTTACACAATCTCAGCTTGTCTGTTACACGCGCCTCGTTCATAATTTCAGGCCACTGATACCTACTCACCACCTTCGAACCTTTCCGGTCGTCGGTACAGCACTTGACGGAGCCATGGCGACCTCAGAACCTTAAGGCTTCTGGCAATAGCTTGATGCTTGCCACACTGCTATGACTCTCAGTTATTCTCAGAGGCACGTCGAGAGATCCGCACAAATGAACAGGAATCATCTGTGTCTTGGGTAGATTTGCCGCGACAATATGCTCCATTGTTATCCGATCACAACAGATATGCTCGAGATTAGCATGCCACTTTTCCTTGGAATCGACGAGTCTCGCTCATTATAGAGCCCAAATTTGTTATGACGGACTCGGAGCAGAGTTTTTCCTTGAACGGATACACGCGGCCAGAAAAGGACGCTAAACCACCGGCAGCGCTTCCGGAGGTTCGATAAGCCTTCCCGCCGTTCTGCGCCCGACGTATCGGAGACTCAGAAACCTTTGTCTGGTGCACCTCATGCCGCATATCATCGTCTTTCTATGCTGCTATTGTCGGATCGCCTTCATGACTTGTTATGTCATTTATATTGCAAGATAAGTCCTCCTCCTTTCCTTTTGCCTCTATCTCACCTCATTTTCTACTGTCCGTGTCTCTCGTGTCCCTCTTGTTCGTGGTGAAACACTGCCAACATGTCACAACCGTGCCTCGTCCGCCCTCGGGTCCTGCTCAACCGCGCATCCTCTGCTGTCAGAACGCTTGTGGCACCCAGAGATTGTTTGCCAGTGATATCTCTCTCTGGACGCCTTTTATACCAGAACAGCTCAAAATGCTCACATCAAAAGCGGCATATTCATATCAAACGCCGTGTTTCCACGGCAGCCAACATATCAGATACCCAGCAACTCGTGAACGAGAAAGCAGCCGTACCAGCTTCCACTCCTATGTCGTGTCTACCATGGTCGAACCTACTTCGTTCTTACGCAATAAATTCCGTTTCATCGATTCCCCTCCTACTACGACCCTCTCTAGCAACCATGACGTTTCTCGTCAACTCGAAAAGCAGATTCTTCAATCCGGATCATAATCCGGTCCTGCGTGTCATTTTGAAAAGGGTCTTTTATGCCCAGTTCTGTGCGGGAGAGACCACTGCCGAAGTACGCAAGACGATCGCTGAGCTGAAAACAATGGGCTACAAGGGTGTGATTCTAGGTCATGCTCGAGAGGTAGTTCTGTCGAAGAAAGAGCAGGAGGCCCTTGCTAACTCAGACCACTCCCCTGCCCAGGAGGAGTGCATTAGAAAAGAAATTTCGCAGTGGCGGAACGACACTCTTGACACCATTGAAATCGCCGAGCGAGGTGATTTTGTTGCTTTGAAATTCACTGGTGCCGGACGTCAGGCTCTCCAAGCCTTGAAGGCGACTCAGCCATGCTCACCACAATTGCGAGAGGCCATTCATGACGCATGCGTTCTGGCACAGGAGCGTGGTGTTGGGCTGCTCTTCGATGCCGAACAAGCTTCGTTGCAGCAGGGTATCGACAACTGGGCTATGTACTACATGAGACATTACAACAAATCTGGAAAGGCTGTTGTGTATGGTACCTATCAAGCGTATACGAAGCGAGCACCAAAGCTTTTGGCTGAGCATCTCGCCCAGGCTCAAAAGGAAGGCTTCGTACTGGGTGTGAAACTGGTCCGTGGCGCATACATTGGTTCTGACCCGAGAGAGCTGTTTTGGAACACCGTCGAGGATACGCACAAGTGTTACGATAACCTCGCCCAGAGCTTGATACAGCGGAAGTACTTTGGACTTCTCCAGCCCACGCAAGCCGGTCTGTCGGAGTTTCCGAACGTCAATCTCGTTCTCGCCTCTCACAATGCAAACTCGGTCCGCGCAGCTCGAACCATTCGTGATGAACAAGCACGATCCGGACAACCGATGATTCGTATGGCCTATGCCCAATTGCAAGGTATGGCCGACAACCTAAGTTGCGAGCTCGTCAAAGAGGCCAAAGACAGCCAAGACAACGTGAGCAACTCGGAGATACCGCACGCTTACAAGTACTTGGTCTGGGGAGGTCTTTCACTCAGCATGAAGTATCTCTTGCGTCGAGCTCAAGAGAACAAGGATGCTGTGTCCCGCACAATCGATGCAAGGCGTGCTCTTGGGAAAGAGATTGCTACAAGACTAGGACTTGCAAGGTCGTGAACGCCTTCTCGTCGCGTCCTATGCGGATAACCTAATTACCCCCATCATCCAAAACTCCATCCTCCTGGAGCCTTTATAGTGTATGGCGTTGAGTTATGCTAGAGCACCGAACATGCAAACATGCTCCTGTTCGGCTATGCATTGTACTGGAGGGCATAACTCCCAGCTTACTAAACGGGACATCGGGCTCGTCGGGCTCGTCGGGCTCGTCATCTGGTCTGAAAACGGCAGTATTACGTCGGCAACACTGGCACCACGAATTAACGCGACCATACTGGGCGACCACCCTTGCGAGACTCGATGGCAGACCTGCTAGGTAGGTATCAATGTGGTGCTCGTTTGCCGCCAAGAACCTGAGCATTGTCGCATATTGCAAAACAGCTTCCATGCACACACAGCACATTGACGAGCGTGTCGAAACAATATGAGGCACACCTATCTAGCTCCTCTAGGCAAATTTCCCGCCTCCGCGAGCTTCGGCTTTCGGCACACAACGCTTGTCGAATTATTGTGGGGTTGTCTGGATTGCTATATTCGCCAGTATGATAGGTCAGATTATCTTCTTGACGGCAGGACTAGTTGTGTCTGATAAATTTGGCCATTCTGATGGCACTTGCAGCTTGCACATCTGATGCCGCGAGCACGGATTGAATGGAACACGAAATTTTGCTACGATTGAACTGGAGATACGCCCGAATCCGGAAGGTCATCATTTCAGGTAGCTTTTGGCAATGTTTTTCTTTACTAGCGATTGAATGCAAGGTGTTTGACAGTAGGATGTCATTGGCGTTTTAATTCTCTAGGTGTGCAAGTATCAAGGTATTAATGGACCTCTGAGGAAGCTACAGCATTCCGCCGTGCCTACCATGGCAGGCTGCATCCTGCAACTTCTCAAGTTAGTTAACTCTGTGATTATCAACTTGCCTTGCTTCATCTCTGTTCTTAATGGTCCGCTTGTATACTACTAATGTACCGTTCACAAACATTGCCTGCGGTGTACTGTTGTTACTTGCTTTTCCCTTTCACATGTGGACAAAGATCGCAAACGAAGTCTTTCACTCGTCTTGCGAGTGGTTGCCTGCTAAAAAATGTCACCAAATAGCATTCAATCTCAGCCTTGTGATCTGTATCTCGACGACACTACTTCACCACCATCTCTCACTTACAGCGAGCGATCAATCGATGACTCTGACTGCAACTACCTTCAGGTACTGTTCGCCTTTTTTCCTCTTCATCTCTGTTACTTTCATTTCTCCTCTCTCGCAGGATCAGCCAGCCTAACATTGCACACCTCAACAGAACAAAATGACCGCGAACCAAGGGGAAGACATCAATGATGTTCTTAGCGATGTAATTAACAAGATCAGTCGGATCACCGATCATGTAAGTACTTCTCACAACCAAAGTACGTAACCTGAACTAAAACAACTGCAGCTTCGAAGTCATGGCGAAAACGAGGCAGCCAATCAGTTCTCTCGAGACTTCACAAAGACCTTCCAGGATCTTTACGGCGTCCTTGCACCCTGGGATATTGAACACTGCCTGATGAAACCACCATCCAGTCAGGAAGTCACTCGGCTCGAAGACCCGTCATTACCAATCTCGACGCCGTCTAACACTTGGGCAGCAATCGCTGCCACAGCACCAGTCGGGACCGAGAGTGGAATCATTAAATTCACACCCAGTGATAGTCTAAAGCGAAGAGTGGAGGAAGAAAAAGAGCAAGACCATGATTCGCGAGATAGACGTGTGGTCTGGGTACAGATATGGAATGAAGACCGACCATTAAGCGACATCTCGAAGATGATGCGTGAGATTGGTGCCATCTATTCGATGGCCTATGCCCCTGATGAGGGAGGTGTTTGTATCATTTTCCAGCATGCAGATTCTGCATACCAATTTCTCCACATAGCTGCAGAACATGTTGGCAGAAACGGGATTTCACCTTTCGGACCCGAGACAAGAGTTATTCCTGGTATGCCATACCCAGCCGATAATGGCATTAGAAGGATGGAAAATCCTTTCAATGAAAGACGCCGCCTTACATTCGCTCGGCAGCAGCTGTTCAGTCACGGCACTTCCGAGCGACAATTCCGCGGAGATATTGAAGGTATTGTTGGACGTCAAAACATCGAATTATTCTGGCTCTTCAACACTGGAAACGGTATGTCTCATCTTGCTCAGCACTGATACTGTACTGATACTTCGCAGCAACTGTTGTCTTCTCTGCTGTACCTCTTGCAAAGCTAGTCCGAGACACTTTCTTGGGATACAGTCGACAAAAGAGTTCACATTACTATGGTGTTATGGTGAGTTTCTCACACGATCCCTGTGAGCGAGACATGCATCTGGTCTCTCAAATACCTGGCCACCCTAACTACATTGGCGGCGGTAGCAATGGTAGTGGTAGCGGCAGCGGCACTGTGGATCAGCTGAGCAGATCTACCACGTTTTCAGGTCAGCACCACCACTCTAGGGAACCTTCTATGGCTTCGAGTTACATCGGTGCCGCTGGCAAGCGTCGAAGCACTCAGTCAAAGCCTGCCGTCGAAGAGGATGGCTGGCAAACTGTCAAGAAGCGACGTTGACCTGATATCGGTCTGCATTTTTGTTGTCGTTGGCCAAAATGGCCAGTGTCCCTTCCATGACGACCAGAATGTGATGGAGCTATGCTAAGCACAAGAAAATGAACGGAAGGAAACTCCAACACGGCATAAACAAGATGGTGTTGGGTGCGATACTGCCGTAGAGTTATATGACATAATCGGTGTGATCTGACTTAGCAAATCGCTCATCGAAAATGTGCAGATAAATCAGGAGACAAAGTGCTTAACATAAGCTGTGAAACGTCAATCGATTCCATAAGCAGTTTGACCTCTATACCAAAATCCACGGCTCATCTCTACATGACAAGCGGAGTTGCTGGGTCGTCTGAGTTTCGCTCAAGCAGAATTGAGACAGTGAGTGTAGGTACCGTATGCTACGATTCCATAATCCAAAACCGTATCATCTTCAGGCGTACTGAAGCCAGAAAAGCAGCGCACCTCCTGGTAAGCACCCAATGTTATCGACAACATAAGCTAGCCCAGATATACATTAGTGCATTGGCGATCTGTCAGGGTATCCATGACGTATCACTTTCAAGAGCATCGGACTTCGAGATCATTCCCGCTCTTGCCACTGTATAGAAGGACGGAGGATTACAGCATACACGGCTCGAGAAATCTGTATATAACTTTCGTCCTTGTTTCTCGTACTCTCGATTCGTACTGAAATCGCAAACCTCCACCCTGGCACAGCCATTCAACAAACCAGCACTCTTCGTCCTCTTTCTAGCATTCGCGATTATGGCCTTCCAAATGCCAAACTTCCTCTCAAGACTGGTTCGACCTTTCACCACTTCAATGTCGAGACCTCTAGTGCCAGATTCTCTGGCAGGCATGAATTTCCCTCCCGGCACTGAACGAGCAATCTTTGCGGGTGGCTGTTTCTGGGGTCTAGAAGAACTCTACCGAAAGGACTGGGAGGGCAAGGGTCTTCTCGACTGCAGAGTGGGATACACAGGTGGTCAATCAGAGGCACCAGATTATCGCAGTGTCTGCTCAGGCCGAACTGGTCACGCAGAATCCCTTCTGCTTGCATTTGACCCTGAGAGAGTTTCATATCGACAACTGTGTGAATATTTCTTCAAGATGCATGATCCTACCACGATGAATCGACAGGGAGCAGATACTGGTACACAGTACAGATCAGCAATCTTCTATGAGAATGAGCAACAGAAGGAGATCGCCGAGAAGATAAAGGAGCAGGTCGGCAAAGAATGGTACAAGGGCAAGCCGATCAGCACTGAAATTCGAGCCGCTACTAAATGGTACGATGCTGAGGATTATCACCAGGACTACCTCAAGAAGGAGCCTTTTGGATACCATTGTCCGGCACATTTCGTGCGACCACTACCAGCATTATCGTCATGAACACCCAGTCCTTCAGACGTGGTGGAGGCCAAGATATGCATGAATATGTCGCGACCAGGATACATGCTTAGCTAGTTAAATCGAAATACTGTTTCCGTATCCAAAACAGACTGTTACATATACTCCGTTTCGTTCTACATTCAAGACTATACACGTCCACTCCCCCATACCGTTGCAGAAATCACCAGCATTTTCCCATACTCGTGATTCTGCATGCCTGACAGCCTTACAAGAGGGCCATGAACTTTTGGAGTCATAATAATAATTTTATGTAGTAGAGCGACCACAGACCATGATTAGATCACTTCTTAAGCCATTGAACTATAGTGCTCGAAAGGCATAACATATTCCACACCTTCGGAGCCCCCAGAAATACACATCGAGCAAGTCCAGCAAGACGACAGCAATAACAATGGCTGAGGACTTGACGGCGCAAGTCCTCAGTGTCCTGAATGACGCTGATGGTCCGATCCTCACCTCACAGGCTTTCCCAGACAAAGACTTCGTTACAGTAAAATCGGCAGTAGATAAGCTACGGTCAAGAGAATTCATTGAAGCAAAGCAGGTTGATCGCATAGAGTTCGTACCCACTGAGGAGGGCGCAACTTTCGTGCAACATGGTAGCCCAGAAGCACGAGTCTATCGAGCTATTAAAGAGAAGGGAGAAGTCAAGATCAAGGACTTGCCAGGCCTGATAGGTGATGCTAATGTTGCGAAATTTGGGCAAGGCTCTGCCTTCAAGAACAAATGGATCAAGAAGGATGGTGATAGTCTGACTCCTCTAGTCGACTCAATACAGGATGTAACGGGTAATCAGTTGAAAGAGATCACAGAAACGAGGACCTTGACAGACACAAGGGCTGCTGCGGATTTGAAGAAGCGGAAGCTCATTACAGAAAGGAAAGTCGTTACATTCGAAATACAGAAAGGTCCCAACTTTGCCATGGAATTTGTGAAAGAGCAGACCGATCTTACCGCCGAAATGCTCGCAGATGGATCATGGAAGACAGTCAAGCTGAAACCATACAACTTCAAAGCGAAAGGAGCACTGACCCCCTCAGGGGCATTGCATCCTCTGAACAAGGTACGACAAGAATTTCGAGATATCTTCTTCGAAATGGGGTTCGAAGAGATGGCGACGAATAAATACGTTGAGACCGGTTTCTGGAACTTCGATGCCCTCTTTGTACCTCAGCAACATCCAGCACGAGACCAGCAAGATACTTTCTTCATTTCAGATCCAGCCAAGGCAGACCCCCCACGTGAAGATC
The DNA here is from genome assembly GCA_022813445.1 of Neophaeococcomyces aloes. NCBI lineage: Eukaryota > Fungi > Ascomycota > Eurotiomycetes > Chaetothyriales > Neophaeococcomyces > Neophaeococcomyces aloes. The sequence continues at coordinate 114,172 of JAKLMK010000068.1, read as the reverse complement.
CTCCCACACAAAACATGGCAGAATTATCTTTAACAGATCCACCAAAACACAAGCGAACGCAATCGAAATCGTCACATGACGACTTCAAGCGATATTGGGATGACACTAAGGCTGTTCATGAAGAAGGCAAGTTCGGCTCAATAGGCTATCGCTATCCTTGGTCTGAAGATGAATCACTGAAACTTGTGCTGCGAACACACACAACTGCCGTATCAGCGTACATGCTACAGAAACTTGCGAAGAATCCTCGACCAGTGCGCTACTTCTCTATAGACCGTGTCTTCCGAAATGAAACTGTTGACGCTACCCATCTAGCTGAATTCCATCAGGTCGAGGGTGTAATAGCCGATTGGGGTCTGACACTCGGCGGCTTGATTGGTTTCATGGAAGTCTTCTTCGGGAAGATGGGACTCACAAATTTGAGATTCAAGCCGGCATACAATCCTTACACTGAACCGAGTATGGAGATCTTCAGCTATCACAAAGGACTTGGGAAGTGGGTTGAGATAGGAAACAGCGGGATGTTCAGACCCGAAATGCTGGAGCCAATGGGATTGCCAAAGGACATGAGGATCTACGGATGGGGATTGAGTTTGGAGAGACCGACTATGATAAAGTAAGTTTGCTATCCTGTAATGAATATACGGGCTGCTAACAAACACATAGATATGGCGTGAGCAATATTCGCGAACTGCTAGGCCATAAGGTTGATCTCAACTTCATCGAGACGAACCCAGCCGTTCGACTTAACAAAGACTGATGACAACCGCAATTCCAGCTTTCAAGTCCCATTACAAATGAAGACGATGCATAACGAGGTACGCATAGCAGCTCACTTACGCCAATATACCAGAACCTAGAAGGGGAACAAAAGTCCTAGACCGCCCAAAAGAATTGATATCCCGTTTCACTGTCCTCTCCTGTCATGCCCTCTTCTTATTTTCTTCTAGAACCACACTGTTTTAAAGCTGCACTCCTTTTCCCCCTGGAGGAATTAGCAGAAAAGAAAAAGAAAAAACCGGCATATCAAGGCTTCTCCAACCCACTCCCCATGGTCGAAGAAGTAGAGAAATTATTAAAAATCGTACATACAACCAGCCGAAGATCAGATATTGACCCGCTTACTAATGGAGCTGTGATCTCGAAGGATACGGGTTGGAGCACAGATACGGGCGGGACATTTTGTAGTACCTCTACTTAGGTAGTCATGTAGTTGATAAGTCATGGTAACTGGGAAGGGAAATTGTGTTTCGAGGTTTGCCTTTGGTGATATAGGCTTGTAGAAATGATGAATGACTTGGGCATGCACAGATAGCTAGGTGTGTATGTATTTCGTGCTTGACGAAAATCAGAAGGACTGTGAGAATGAATGGGTCATTTGAAAGAATTCTTGATTCTTGGATGAAACTTGGAACATGCTGCATTCATGTTTTGGGATATTGAATTACCATTCATGCTCATGCTTTGCGATCGTGGAGAACAACCTCGTAGGTCGTATCATAGGTTCATAAGCTGCAGCTGGGTTGTAGAAAGCAGTCCTGCATATTCATGCATATTCGTGCGCTGCGCATAATATCATGGCCATGGTCATGTCTTCCACTCAGGTCGACAAGTACCACCACCTCCACAACCATCATTGCTCAGTGTCTCACACACATCCATTCCGTTCGCAACGAACACATTCTCATCCCTCATCCTCACACCTCCACCACCCTCTAATCCAGCCATAAAAGAATGCAATTTATCGTGTCTGCTGCGCACTCCAAACACTCTTCAAAAATCCATCCCTCTGCGCAAGTCGATTAATACAATCATCGCTCTCGGCTCGCGATCGCACGAATCCGCAAAGTGCGTAGACTTGGTTTTCGCCCGTGTAGCGGCCGTTCTCGTCGACTTTGCCGACGCTGATTTGCACGCTGGCGTGGTCTTTGGCTTTGATGATGCGGTTTGTTGCGCTGCATTTGCGGGGGACGTAGCTGGAGGATGTTTGTTAGTTTCTGGTTCTTTGAGTATGGGTGGTTTGGAGGGGGAGAGGGCTTGGAGGTTGGGTTCGTTCTTGTGTGAGAGAGTGTGTGTATGGGAGGGAGGTTGTCGTTGTTGCTTGAGGTGTGGTTGTTGCATGGGTTGAGAGACTTACAGATCGACGATTTCTCCTTTCTCGTTCTCCATTTTGGCTGTGTGTGTTTAGAGGGTTTGGGTAGGTCTTGTGGTGTTTGTATCGGTGTGTAGAGAGGTGTCTATGGAGGTAGTGATCGTTGCGCAGTTGTGATGGTGGGCAGTCCAGTGCAATCGCGCTAACTTTTTTGTGTGGGCAAGGCTGGTGCCAAGATTTCGGGGAGGCTGCGCTTAGTGCCACGTGGTTGGCCCTAGAGTACGGTTGGCTAAGTAGTAGTTTATGCAGGATTTAAAGGAGACTTGAGCTTGATGGCTCTACGAAGCTTTGATAAATCATTTGCCAGTGTGTGGAATTCAGTATTCAATTGTTCGTTTTGCTTGATGCAGAAACTAGCATCTCAACCTCTTTGGAGAGAGCATATAACTGTGTACATGTACGCTTTTCAGAGTTCTCACTTGTCATCCTGCCAGTCAGAGAAGTGCTCATCCTTCCGTCCAATGTTTGTGCTCTATGCCTGTCGATCGATGAATCTCTCTAGAAGAGCTTCTGACATACATACAGTGTTAGCTTTCATGTTCAGACTCTCAGCTTTCTCGCATCATAAAATGTCCTTTTCGCGTTTCAACTGTTATGATGTCTCGCGTCCCGCAAGATCATTGAGCTGGTCTGCTTCTCTGTTCTCGCCAGTTTGGCAAAGTTCTTTCGTCGAAATTGTAGTCCTCGACACTAGGAACTGCCAAAGTCGAAGTCAGGGTCTTTGTTGTATTCAGTGATTCAATCGAACACACTAGTGTCGATCGACTCGACTATTATGGCTTGCGCTGTGCGTGCAATTTCTCGAAAATTTGGTGTCTCCGGTTTGCCATCTTTGCTAGCCTTCTCTGCCTTCAAATACAAACGCAACAGTTCTAGATCCTGTTCTTGTCCCTTCATCCAGAACTCCATCAGGCTCTCTGAACATTCTGTGTCTCCGTTCTTCTCTGGAAACATGACATTACTCAGTATATTCCACGGCGAACCGTGAAGCAACTTCACAATTGATTCAGGATAAACGTGTGTGGACAACTCGCTAGAATACACCGCGAAGGAACTCAAGGTTATATAGCTACCTGCCATATAGTCTCGCATGGAATCGGTCAGCCCACCCTGTAAGAGTGATTGAATGGAGCTTGTGCACTCGATCAGGATGGCGGCCTCGAATGCTCTATTATCAATCGTTTTGCAGATGGTCGGCGGAAACATTGCTGGTAGTCTCTTTTGCATCAACGAGTTTTCGAGGCTTCTGTCGCGCTCTCTGAAGTAGTTCAGCAGTTCGTGTATGGTCATCCGCATGACGAAACCACCGTGGTTGCCAAGGCTGTCTGTGGCAATCTTTCTCAACAGCTGTGCGTTTTCACTGGCCTCTCGATAAAGCGTGCCTGAAACCATAGATACGAAGTCAAGCAAGTAGATCCCTGACTTGAGCACCTCAAGGAGGAACGAATCATCTCTGTTGCCCAAGACTTCGTTCGCAGCAGATATAACCTCCGTGGTCATGTTGCGGAAATCTGATAGAACCCCACGATCGATTTTGTTGAAGCTGAACAACTCTGCATATATGGGAAACTGTTGTTCAGCGACTCGTAATCGTAAGGCTGGAGTGTCGACTACACTTTGGAAGCGTTTGCTGACCAAGCGCAGGCTCAGGTGTTGAGTTGATGAGTACGGTACGAAGGTAAATATTTTGAGAAGGAGTTCGTCAGGCAGATCTGTGATCCGTATTTTTGGACCAGGGATGTCAGAAGCCATCTTGGCTGCAGCTGGATGCTTTCAACTCTGTTTAGTGTCGCGTCAGTAATGTGCGAATGATAGAGGTATAACCACCATGGGCAGACTGACCTGTTGAGACAGTAGAATTGTATCTTAGGATCCAATTAATGGTGTACGTTGTGGTGGAAAAGTTGAAATACTGATTTTCTTTTAGTTAAGATGAGTGAGTGACAGTCAGCATCGCGTACTTAGTGACTGCACTTGTGGTTGTTGACTTTCACTTTACTTTACAAGGCTGAACTTTTCGCCTGCCATCGTTGCCTTTCACGAGAACTGTGGCGCGCTAACTGAACAGTTCTGTTTATCACCAATTCTCAATAACAGGACGTTGACCTTTGACAGGAAAAGTGGAACAGACCTAAAAGGATGCTGTGAGACTTCGTCTGAGCATTAACATCTTCGATGTATGAATCGAACAAAACATACAGTTCTCAGTTCAATTTATTTAACCATCCTGCAATCTTGCTTCGTTCCTCGCAGAGACCTGATAAGAACTTCGAATTGACTTGCCCAGCATCTCAAACTCACCAAGAGAGATGCAAGGAGTTTTCACGGCATAGCCACCTTCGAACCAGCCACGAACCACATTGTCAACTTGAAGGCTGCAAATAAGCAGATTCTGAGAGCTTTGAAGCTCACTATCCTCCTCCACCCCCAAACTTTGCCGAAGATTGTCCGCCAAGATTCGCCAATAGTGCTCCTCGGGAGGTACTCGGAACATCGAGAAACCCGTATGGACTGGGTACTCCGCGAGCATCTGCCCGGAATTGCGCAGGACGTCCAGCCTGAGAATATGTAGCACCCCATTGCTGATAATTTCGGAAAAGACCTGCGGAGATTGTCTGGTTATAATGGTGCTCTCCAGCGCTCTCAGTGATATCGCTGTGATTGGGTTAGTCGAAGCTCTGGAGGCCACCAAAATCTCAGGAAAGGTGGTCCATTCACTTTCAAGCAGGTGTCCCAGCCTCAACAAGGTTTACGCCAGTGTAGTCCGAGCATCCAGAGTTGCTTTTGCTAGAATACTTTCTTTGAATACTACCACATTCTTTGTGGTAACGAGAGGCCGCCCATCGCTCACTTTTGACAGATAGTCGAAGATGTAAAGTCCTTTCTTGAGTATCTCTCCAGTTTCCTGCTTCGCGTCACTCTGTTTGAGCTTTTGTACAGCCGTAAGAACTCCTTGTTGGTATTGTGTGTAGTTTGTGAAGGTCTGTGCGGTGATATGATTAACAACAAGATCATTGATAGCAGCTAACTCCGGATATTCTTGCTTGATAATGGCGAAGCGGAAGGAGGAAAGAACCATTGTATCTCGGAATCGTTTGTTGACGAGTTTGAGGTTGTTGAATTTTTCAGGGGTAAAGGTCACTTTTTGCAGAATTCGAGAAAGTATCTCATTCGCTATAGTATCAATGCTGAAGTTCATTGTGGTCGGGTATGAACCGACAGATTGTGTCGTGACAATGCTGGACTCCATCTCTTCAAGTTGATCTGACCGAAAGTTATTTTGGAAAACACAGCAGTAGGCCAAAGCTATACGTGAACTCTTGACAGACTGTATGAGATGGGCAAAGAAAATAGTGCTTATGATCGGTCGATATCTGAGAGGTCGGGATCAGATGGTAGACAATAAGACATGCGACAATGACTGGCTGCGCCATTGTAAATGTTGTGCAGTTGACCCTTCAACTCCCCGTTTGCTTTCTTGAATCAACCACATCACGTGTACAATAGCCTTGGAACAAGAGGAGGTATTCACGTTTCTTCTTTGGCTTGTCGGGAGGTAATGAGTGGGAGCTGTGCGAGGCACAGTGTTTGCGCTTGCTGTCAAGACACGTTTGATGTGGTGCTCTGAAAGGGGTCCTCGATGAAGATTATCGGATCGTCTAATGCTGATGAGGACAATGAGTTCCCAATGTAGCGCTTTATATTGGGTTGGAGGTCATTGCCAATATCGCTCATAATGCAACTGGGGAACACCTGCTTCATATTGGTTTCGCAATCAACCGCGGTCAGATGTGCAAGGAAGAAAATTGTGATGAGTAGGATAGGGTCGATTGATAGATAGCCTCTGATGAGTGGTGAGTCTTTTCCGGACTTGGTGTGGTCGACTTCTACTCGAGTCAGTCGATGTTTTGAGCGTTTTGAGCTGCTTTGTAGTTCTGAGCTATCCTTTAGGTTTCTTCTGATGTTAGAATCTGATCCGAGGTGTTTGATAGATGATCCAGTAAGATCGATACCTTCAAATCTGCGTGTTCCATATGCTTGAGGATAGAAATTAGCGCGTTTGACGATGTAGATGTCTTTGGAAGCTTGTGCTAAGTAGAGGTGCAGAAAGGCTGGTGAGTTGCTGCTTTGTTTTGAAAAGGAAGAGTTAAAGAAGCAAAGCATTTGAGATACTGCATGTCGTTGGTCGCTCTCTGGCAACAATGGTCCGAACAATGAGGAGCCCTGAGTCGTATTAACTGCGTTTCCAAGTCGACAGAGAAAGTGTGTATAGCGAACTTGATTGTCGATCTGTACAAGTCTTTTCGTGCTGAGTAAAGTTTTAGCATGGTCCAGATCCAAAGCGGCGGCTATTGAAGCTATCTTCTTTATGCTGATTGGTTGATGGTGGTCTGTTCGCAAGACTCTCCAGAAAAGAACGACGCGGTCTACTCGATAGTCGACTTTGATATCGTGTTCCGCCGAGGTAATGGGAAGCAACGCGAACACTTTGTCGCGATCCAGAGCACATTGACTATCAACTCCCAGCCATTGTATCATCTCACAAAGTCCAGGACGCCCTCTTGTGGACTTGCGCATATCCTTTCTGAAATTCCAGATTGAATATAGCCGTGTCATAACCAAAGTTGATATGCCAGCGACAGCCATCTGAGGTATGCCTGACAAGGAATCTATGACAAGGGATCCCATGAATTTGCGCAGGTCGGCCTCTGTGTATATCTGTGAGTCAGCGAGGATAGTATATGTGCTTGCTAGACCGATTTCTTGTAGGATCCATGTACGTGTCCAGTGTAGATTCAGCAGCGAACGACACAATACAGCAGAGGCGTTGTGGTTTCGTGTCAATGTATCGTGAATAGAAAGCTTAGCGCCCTTGGTCATGATCCAAAATGGAGAAGATATCAATGAGATTTGGGTGGCTTGGCCAAGCCAGATGAGAACGCGGCTGGCTTGGAAATAGATCTGACCCATTTGCTGAACTTGATGGTTCTTCTCCAAAATGTTGTCCTGCTCAATACAAATGGAATCAATCCAGAGAAAGTCAAATCCAGGGAGAATGTCTCGCTGGCGATGGCTCCTGATCGTCACCAGGGCATCATGCAGGTTTGAACGTAGTGGTACCGCTATTCCTGCAATCGTAATCTCGTGACCTTGTCTAGGAGTCTCGTCACCCCACATGTATGAGAGTGCTTGATACATAGGAGGTTCATGGTCGGATAACGAGTGAACAACAAAGTCGCCCACCAAGGGCTCTGTCGATGAAAGGGCAGGGTGAAGTCTCAGTAGACGAATCGAATCTTTGTGCTCCAGAGGCTCATACACCGAGGATTCAGCCTCCTGCCATGAAGATGAATGCTGCATCATCTGGGATGCTGTTGGAGCTGCTAGAACGGTCTGCGTGAGGTGTCCGTAGATATCATGGCCTGGGCGCGTGAACAATCCAACAAAAAGCAGGGCTCGCTTGAGTGAGAGAAGTGCTCGAAGCCATTGTTGCTTCGAGGGTGATGATAAACCTATTGAGTGTATCCTAGGGCATCTAGGAATCTCGCAAAGGGACAAAATCGGACACTGCAATCGAAGAAAGAGCTACCAACAATATTCGTGCTTGTCGAAAAGAGTGGTAAGTCCATCACGTGTTCCAAGGTTGGCAGAAAACGCTGTTCACGCTAAACCAAGATGAGTAGATATGCCCTTGTTAGTCTTTGCGGTTACCATTTGTCGTTAGCGTGAACAATGAGTTCTGGCACGATTTCGATAGTCTTCCTGAGTAAGGACACAGACACACAGGACACGGTTTCGACAGAGATAGAAGGCGAACTCGTACAACGAAGCACAGCACAGGAAGCTGAAAGGACAACGAAGACATCATGTACCTTGTATACGTAGAATTAAAAAAATTCTCGCCAAGTGATTGTAGACAGTGATGCATATATGTTCATTTCGCATGTACACTATCGCCCTTTTTAAATATGTAAAACCTTTAAGCTCTACAAGCTCGCCGTCAAGACATCCTTGCCATTCTTCAAGTCACTTCTCGTTATCATCTGTCCAGTCCTCATCAACTCCGCTGCCTTCGTCATAGCCGGGTCCTTCATCATACTCGCCACAGCCACCACATCCTCTCCTTTTGTGTAATACGCCACGAACTTGGGCTTCTCAGCATCCGGCTCACCCGTGATGATTACATCATCAAACCCATCCGGCGTATGTCCACAGTATCGCAGCTGACTGCCTAGAGCAGACCAGAAAACGGGGATGAACGGGTGTTGTTTGAGGTCTGGTTTGGCAATGGCGGTACCAACGGCACGGCCCATATTCTGCGCGACGTTCCAGTGCTCAATGCGGACAGGCTTGCCGTTGCCGCCGGGTCCGTTGTACGGGTATGTTGCTATATCACCTAGGGCGTAGACGTCTGACAGACCTTTGACCGCGAAGTTGTCGTCTACGGCAAGGGAACCGTCTTTCTCGAGTTTAACGGCGTCGTTGTCTTTCAGGTAGTCGGTCGCTGGGCGGACACCAACACCCAAGATGACGAGATCGGCATCGTAGACTGTGCCGTCCTTTAGCTTGATGCCGCCCACCTGGCTGAGACCAACTGCATTTGCGACGCTTGACTTGGGAACGGCCGAGTCCACTTCGGCGTCCATGACGAATTTCACACCATTCTTCTCGAGGATACCCTGGAAGAGTTTGCCGACTTTGCTGCCCATCACGCGGTCAAGAGGAGTTGGTTCCATGCCGATTATCGTTACGTCGTTTTCTTTGGCGAGAGCGTTGGCAACCTCCATGCCGATGAAGGAAGAACCGACAACGACAATTTTCTTGCCTTTATCGCCTACTGCATTCATGATTTTTTGAGTATCAGGAATTTGGCGTAAAAGGAAGATGTTGGATTGGTCCTTAAAGCCTGGCAGGGGAAGCATTTTTGGAGTGCCACCAGTAGCGAGGATGAGTTTGGTGTAGGAATAAGACGAGCCGGACTTAGTGGAGACAGACTTGGATTTGAAGTCTACAGATGTGACAGTGTCATTGGCAAAACTAATGTCTGCGTCCTTGTACCACTGTTCGTCTCGTAGCTCAACTTTGGACGGATCGGTGATGAGAGCTTTGGAGAGTTTGGTGCGGTCAATGGGGGAACCCTCGTCGGTAATGACAGTGATGCTGCCGTTGAAGCCGTGTTCGCGGAGTTTGAGAAGGGCACCAAATGTGCCTGAACCACTGATTTTTTGTTAGTCATGATCCAGATCAATACTAATGCAATCACATACCCTCCAACAATAACAACTTTCTCTTGGCCAGAAGACTTGACCTTGAAAACCGGTTTCCTTCGTCCTGACTTGACATCTGCCTCAGCGCCTTTGATGTAGACAGCTCCATCCCTCTCAAAAACATCGAACTTGTTGAGATGGTCTGGTGCAGGTGAGTCTTCAACGTCACCGGTCTTGACATTGAAGCACGCTCCGTGCCACGGACACGTTAATCGACCTTCCTTCGTTACGACACCGTTCTTGAGCGGAGCGCCATAGTGGGTGCAGTTCGCGTTTAGAGCATGGACTTGATCCTGAACCTTCACAATGAGTACCTTTCCACCTTCGATGCCCTCGACTTCAGCCTCTTTCTTGTCAGTGTTCTTGAGGTCAGATAGCGTGGTCAGACCTTTCAACTTGAATTCTTGAGCCATTTTGAAAGACGTTATGCAAAAGCTTCGTTGCTGAAGAAGTGCTTGGGTTGACCTTTGTGTGAAAAGAGCTGGTTTAAAGAAGCTTGGAGAAGAAGTGAAAGATCGAAGAACAGTGCGATGAAACATGAGAAAGTGGTGAGGACCTTTGAAGGAGCAATCACAAGTGAAATTGAGGAGTAAATTGTATCATCAAGTCAGTTAGACATCCCACTATTGCCGTGAATGAAGGTATCATCGAGCATGTGTTTGAGGTGATGCGTGTTTGGCACCATTAACGCGGGCAAGAACGCGCCCTCGATGGTCATTGCATCATGCTACATCCGCCCGATCGATCGTCGTTCTAAAGAGCTCCACTGATGACACACATTAACCAATAATTGAGCTTGGATAGGTCAACTTGAGCTTGCTTAGTCACAATGCATGGCCTCTTCTCCGACGTCTCCATTGACGTTCTAGAACAGACTAGTGAGAACAAGTATACAGATTGATGGGAAGCAAAATGCGAGAGACAGAACATTGTATTGCTTCAGGGCGTCGACACGACACTTCCAGCTCGACTGTGTGTTGGCAGACCACCACTCATCATAGGCGTGCCCGGTTTCGACCTTGACCTGCTTCTGCTCATTCTATTCTCGTATTTCTGCCGCTCTTCAACTCTAACTTCAGCTTCCTCTTCTTCATTCAGTAGGGTGCCTTCTATCTGTAGCGACCATTTCCCTCGCTCAGCTGCCGGAACAATTTCGAGATCGGCAACTCGAATTCCCATCGTTTCAGGTATTTGAGAGCCACAATCGTCGAGGAAAGTCCCAACACCATCTTCAAATGCATCATCTTCTCGTGCCACCACCGTTTCCTGAGAATCCGCAGCAGCCTCTTGACTAGGTTCATCGCTGTCATTGAGCCTGCCCTTCCGAGGTGTCTTGCGCTGTCGTCTGCTTGCACCCGTCCACGTCCAGCTCTTGGGAATTCTACTCTTACCCACTGCAGCTTGAAAATAGTTGTAGCATACCACTCCAATAAATCCTTCCGATAGGACATTTGTCCAGCCTTTGAGCTCATCACCACCTTCAGGTTTGAAGACTAGGAATGTAGCAGTTAGCCATGCCCAGCATGCACCAAACTCCTCGCCGACCTTTATAAATGTGTTGCCATGCCGGTTGCTGGGTATGTCGCCAGAAGAGGGTGGGAGGAAAGCTTTGTTCAGGCTGGCATCAGGTCTTGCTGAGAGAACGGGATCGTGATATGAAAGGATCATCCCTCCTGCAGGTGGGAAGTAGGTTAAAAGTAGTGGCGCTAGATGTAAGGACAGTATCGCTGATATCGAGTTTGCAAGTCCGACAGGTGGTATTGGTAAGTACAGAGACAATCTCGTCGAGTAGAATGATGTGGCTTCAGTTGATTCAAGCTGTTGGTTTTGTGGCATCACTTGCTCTGCAGGTTGCTCAACCTCTTGCTCAAGGTCAGGCGCATCTGGAAGCTCAATATCATCCGTCACAGACTGCACCGGTGGTTCGAGGTGTTCTGGTGCTGCTGATAATGGGAGTTCATCCTCAACACTGTTGACTTTCTTCTTCTTCCTTTTCTCTTTCCTTGGAGTGGACGCTGATTGCGATACGCTCCCCTCCACAGGTACATCAGTGAGTTTGGAGTCTATTCGTAATTTGTCCCCTCCTCGGTCGTCCACCACATCCGTTGCCGGGTCTACCTCTTCCCTTCTTGTAGCCTTTCCTCTTGTCTTGTCTTTCTTTAGCGCCGGTGAGGTTTCTGCGTCATCGCTGGCAACAGAACCCGTGTCGGCTTCGGTCTTCACGGATGCAGAAGTATCTCGATCCTTGTTCCTCTGCTTCCTTTCCTTTCTCTCAGACTTCGAGGTTGATCCGTTGACTCCATCGACTTCGACAGCTTCCCCAAGCTGCTTCCGCTTTTTCTTCGGTTCCTTTGATTCACCGTCATGTTTTCGCTTCTTCGTGCTGCTCGAAATGTCGTCCCTGGTTTGCGCAGAGCTCAAAATTGTCGACATGGCTGCTCTTGTCGAGGTGCACGAGATGTTTCCTAAAATTTCTCGAAGTCGGCTGCGGAGAAAAAAGTTTGGACTTGGGGTGCACATGTTACGGTGCATCTACGGCCGAGTTTGTGGTCGAGGTATGCATGCTGCCTCAGGCATTAATGCACTACCAGCTCCAACAATCCCTCGTTCATCTATTGCAGTTCTTTATGTCCTCGTGGACGTGCGACATCTAGGGAATTGATGTTGTACTGATAGTATATCCTCTCTTGACATATCGGCGCTCTTGAGAAAGACACTCGATGATATGCTTCAGCGAAGGACAAATCTGAACACGACCACAATCTGTCCCTATGGCTGATTCAGCAATAGTACCGCTCCTCTCTTACCTAGGCTGGTCCTTTCTCCCTAATTTCGGCACGAACATCCTACAGAACGTCTTCTACAGAGTCACGATAAGAGCAGGACAGCCTCATCCGCAGCCGGGAACACAGCAATATGCACGAGATCATCGTCGAATTAGAGTGGTCGTCCTCTGCCTCTACCTGGTATACACACTGGCTCAATCGCTGTATGACGTGAAACTGGCAGGGGACTTCTACACGCTCCTCTCCGTTGATCCATATCGTACGACAGACAAGGAGATCAAGTCCCGACTAAGACGCCTCGCCGCAAAATTTCATCCAGACAAAATCGCAGCCACACCAAACAGTGATCAAACACAATTTCTACAGCTACGACTCGCTTCTGAAACCCTCACTACGCCTTCACATCGCTATGCATACACTCACTTCGGCCCCGCCGTCCTCACACACCTACCCAAGCCGGACGAGAACAACGTCAAGCGAGCGCTAGAAACAGCAACTCTAGTCACAATTGCCCTTAAGAACAAAATACCATCATACATCCTCACTCTCCTCTTCGTACTCGTCCTAAACACCTTCATCCTCCCATCTCGTCAATCCGGCAAATTCTGGCGCTACCTCATAATCTTCGCCTCCTTCGTCCTAGAATTCTACCTTCTCACCCACGACATCCCAGCCCTACCACCCCTCCTCGAAAACTCAATAACGTTCCTCCGCGCCTACACACCCCTAGGCAACATCCTCCCCCCGCACCTCCTCCCCTTCCAAATCCTCCAAATATCAACCCAACTAGCCCTAAGTCTAAACATCTTCATCTCTCAAGTCTCCGTCCTCTTCCCTTCTCCGGCAAGCCTAACAGCAACCTCCTCACCCCACCAATTCGCCGCCTGGCTAGCCGGACTCAATCAAGCCCTCGCCACTCTATCCACGGGAACGACCCGCGTCGACGAAGAAGCAAACGGCCTGCTTCAACTACAATTCGCTCCGTACAAAGGGCAGCCGGAGCACGTGCGCGAGATACGACGTGGCATGAAAGAGGGCGTGCTTATGAGCGTGGTCCGATCGAATCCGGATGTTCAGAATGCTATAAGGCAAGCTTTGGATAAACGGAAAGATAGTAGGACGAGTACGGCGGCTCTGGATGGTGGTGGTAGTGGTACTGGCAATGCAAGTGCACAGGGATTAAAATACCGAGCTGGGACTACGAGTAATAATGCGACGAGGAGACGAGATGATGGTGCTGACGTTGTGGATCTACTTAATTCAGATGAGCAGTTCATATGAGCTACACCCATACTCGTGCATTGAACAAGCTCGCAGATAGGGTATAAAAACATACTTCTTCCTCATCCTTACCTACGTGTCTAAACCAGTGTAATCAAGAACGTTTGCATTCCTTTCCTGTGACCTTGCATTCTGAGATCATGAAGGTCACCCCTTTCGCTTCTTGTCTGCTATCATCCAATTACAAGTATCCGTTATACCTGCACTACACATGCCTGTGCCTGGTGTGTGCTCAGATCGTTGTCGTTCGAATAGCCGAAGAAGGTTGAGTATACATTGGGAATTGCTTCTGATTTGCACTACGTGACGAGTCAACATGAAAAACGGTTCTGCAAATGCCTTTATTCTTGCTATTCAGGCTAAACGGCACAATGTGCCAAACATGCTAAAATCTGTTTGAAGGAAATGGGTATCGTTTGAACCATGTATGCCTTGCCAGACATCTGACCAACAATATAACGCCGCACTCATTTCTGCATCTGATAGATAGCCTTTCGAGTTTTGAACATGATGTACCCACATGTTTCTGTGTCCGTATCTATACCTGTTCCTGTACTTAAGATCCAACGCCAGCTTGATGAAGAAGCACCAAGTAACTGCAACCCATTGGAAGCAATAAAAGACATGTGTGAAAGTGAAAACGCGGAAGACACCACTACTGCTGCTCATATAGGAGCACTGTAGAACCAAACAGGTTAGGATTGTCCTTCTGTAAGACAGCTGGCTGACCGTTCACTGTGATCTGATTTGTAGAAGCCTTAGTGACAAGACCGAAAAGATGGACATCGGTTGAGCATTCAATACCAACCATATTCGTCTGACAATCTTCGCCTTCCAAGCACGTCTGTGTATAATTGTCGAAGAAACTGTACAAACCACCACCGAACATATAGACACTGGATGAATCAACAATTCGTAAGCCCCATGTCTTCTTGCAGTTGTCGTCTGTGCAGTCGGCGAAGTCAGGATCCGAGTAAGCGGTGTTAGGTGCGAAGCCTCCATTCAGTGCGTTTGGTGCAGACTGCATATAAGCAGTTTCGGTTTGAATACCACCCATGAATATGTTTTTCGCGTTCGAAAGTTGGTAGTTGTATAGTTGAGAGTGTTCAGAAGATGTACCCCAGAGCCATACAGGGCCTTGACTCTCGATCAGAACACCCCGACCGTTGAAGATACTCGTCTGATTAGGATTGTTCTTCGCGGGGTGTCCCAAATCGAGATCATGATCAGCGACCCAGAACCAGGTGTTTTCGAAATATGCTGAAGCGCTTTGGGTAACATGCAACATCAAGAAGGAGCCTGCGCAGTTTGGGTCAAAGACATCGCTCGTGCCAGCCTCACACTGCGCAATCTGGAGCTCTGTGCCAGCGGTACCACCGACACGGAAGTGTGAGTCCCACATGCCGCATGAACCTTGTGTCTCCTCTTGCACATTCCATTCCATCATGATCGCGCCTGGTGCTGGACCTTTGGTCTCGAAAATCAAGTCAGAGATCTCAACATTACCAGTATCGCCAGGCTTTCCAACACGTACGGCAACTTGAAGATTGTTCACATCTGAGAAGTTGTTACCGCCGATCATGATCAGTGGCCAGATTTCACCAGTAATCCTAATGTTGCTCGGAACCTCAATGGTCTTCGTGATGTAATATGCACCATGGTCGAAAAAGAGGACTTGTTCTGAAGTGACCGTGTTTAATGCATTTTGAATTGCATCTGAGTCATCAGTGACACCATCACCTTTTGCACCAAGCTGTTTGACACTGAGAAAATTTGATTGTGCAACATCGAGATACTGCGGCTTGCTACGCTCAAAGACAGCACCATTGCTGTCGAGAAGAGGAGAAGGTAAAGTCTGCTTATTCATATGCTGCTGAAGAATCTTTGTCTGGGTGGGTATGACAGCAGAACCGGTGCACTTCGACGCGGGGATAGAGGCTGTGCCGTTGGCTGCGCTTGTAGATTGGAAGGACGTAGTCGTTGTCCCTGGGGTCGAACCTAGAGGGGTCGGAGACACCGTGACCGTAGTAGTCATAGTTACTACGTCGGTGCAAGTGTAGTTCGGTCTGAAGGGGTTTGTACCAAAGCTTTGTGGGGTTCGCTTGACTTTCGAGGTGTTGCTAGAAGGTATGTAAGCATTACCCTGACCCCAAGCATCAACAATGACATTTCCAGCCAGAACCTGCGTGCCGGAAACATCTTGTATGGCGACCGCAGATCCAGTAAAATCGACGTTGTGTACCAAGAAAGTGCTTCTAGCTTCAGGAATAGTGTTTGCACCATAGGAGGTGATAATCCCAGCCTTGGAGGCACTAATCTTGCTATCCATCAAAATGGAAGAACCAACAGTTTCGTTGCCGACAGCATCGGACCTCGAGATGTTGAGCCCAACCTGGCAATTGTTGACAGTCACTGACTTGAAGGTCCAGAGCCAATTCCAGAGCACTTGAATCGCGGTATTGCAGTTGTTGAAGGTCAAGTTGCGGGTTACGAACTGCTGATTACCAAGGAATGCCCCAACGTTGCCACCGTTGAAGACGATGTCTGCCATGAACATTCCAGATCCGTTCTCCATCATGATGCCTCGCTGTCGATTTGTTGAAGAAGGTGACTTCATGTTGAAGACAACATTCTGCATGCTGCATGCCTGTGAGACTTGCCAATGAATTCCATTGACCTCCCCACCACCTGACTTTTGCTCAGGCATGTCTGTCATATCTATGACAATGTTCTTGATTTGGCGGTAGAAGTTGTTTTGGTTCTGGTACCAGCCAGCTCCATTACCATTGGGAATGTACGGGTCGGCATCGATTAAAGCTAGGGCACCGTCGTCGAAGTCGGCGGTGCCTTTAAGTACAGGCATGTTGAAACCATCACCGATCATCTGGGTATAGTAGTACATGATGAGGGAAGTCTTGACCATGTAGGTACCAGGTGGGAAGTAGACAATAGCTGGTGTGATGGTTGATGAATCACAATCGCCAAGTCCACATCGGTTGCCGTCTGAGATTGCTTTGTTGATGGCAACGGTGTCATCTGTCACTCCGTCACCCTTGGCGCCGTAATCTGTCTGAACATTGCGGAAGATCTTGTAACTTGAATCATTACCATATGCAACTGTACCAGCACGGCTGATGGTTGACATCCAGTAGGTCGAAGCACGTTTTTCGAGAACAGCGGGGGGAGATGTATCGGTAGGAGTTCGAGGCGCGGCCAGCGCCAGGGAGGCAAACAGGAGGAAAACCAGTTGTGTAAACATTTTTCGGGTGGTAGATCGATGCATTTTGATCCTTTATTTGTCTTATCAGATCGGTCGAAGAGGTGGATGTGCTATGGGTAGATTTGATGAAAGAATGGTTTGTGACCAGCACCGTGAAGGAGTATTCTTTGAAAAAGGACTGTAGAGTGACTAATACTGCTGGTGACCAGAAGAACTTGTTGGTGACAGCCGTGTTCACCCAGAGTTTCCGTTAGAAGTATACTCGAGCCTTGCGGCAAACAGGAAGCTTTTATCACCTCTGCTCTGCTGAGACAAGGTTATGCTGCAGAAAGGTTTCTTTGTTTGTGTTGAAACAGATACACAATGCGCGTGGTACTGTTACGCCACCAGTTTTTTTGTTGAGGTCAATTGATCAGTTTTTGAAAAGAAGGATTTTGCCCCAGGCAAGGAAGGAACAATCAAGTGAAATAAAGAAAGACAGTATTGACACACCGAAATAGTCACAGGAACAGCCACCTCAAGGTGAGAAAAGAGGGAAGAAGAAGAATATACACAATTCCTGCTGCGAATAATCGAATACAAGTAGTCACGCCAGCAGTCTGTGGTCAACTTGACATGTCACACGTAGCTGGCGCCCTGCCGAATACCTACACTCGGGCTCAGTGGAGCACCTGCCATCCTCAATCATGTTGCCTTCCGAGAACCTCATGCTCAAATCATCGTGGATCGTCGCGTGTTGAAACTACAGTCGATCGTCCAGCACAAGCCCCTAATCAAGCTGAGCACTTCATGTTGACACGCATACGGTTGGTCGTTACCACACCCGGTTGTGGTGCGGAAGCCAAAGCTAGCCGGTGTCTAGCCGGAGGAGTCAAGTGGCGAGTGTCAATCTGAAGGGCGCTACAACAGCTGAACAGATGGTCTATTCGAGTTTGGGCATTTTTGGAGACAAACATTGCTCTCTAGCGGAAAGAATGTGGTGAAGAATGACTTTACAAAAGAGGCTACGTTGAGGCTCCTGCACGGAAGATTAGCGGCGGCAATATCCTTGGAAAATCGATTGGTTGTCGCATCTTTACCAGCTTCCTCGTCACCAGTTTCAGGTAGTCTTGTGAAACTCGGTCCACTGGCCCTGCTGATATCCTACCGACATCGTCACGTTGTCATCAGCCACTGACCTCCGTTGTACTGTACATCTGTGCGCCCGATCTGGACCAAGGCGAGCCACGATGAATGTTTCAAAGCTCATGTCTCCGTTGCCCTTAGTTGAAATTTGTGCTTCAAGTGGTGTGGACACAACATGGCTGGAGGCAACGTAACCGATGGTCAAAGCTTGAGTCGATCAAGCTACGAAGGTGTTCCTGTTCAAGCTGCGCAAGGAGGCGCAGGCAAGTCGTGATTTTTGTGACAACAATTCCGAAGTCTAATCATGTTGGTTGACCATAATGGGCCAGTGTGGCCACCCCAGAAGATGATTCACGCAACTGTGACAAGTACAACATGCTCTGTCTACCTAGGTGTTCATATAGACCCGAGTGGTGGGCAGGTCCAACAGGCCATAGGCCTTTGAACATGAGACTTTTCAAGAAAATTGGCAGATTGATGGCCCAGATCGTTGGCACAGAGATCATAATAATTCATTAGAAACACTATCCTATGCTATTTCAACAGCTTCACGCTACAGTACGGGCTGGGTAAGGCTGGGTAGGAAACAAAACGCTTTTCTAAAAACTGACCAGCTCCCCCAGCGTTGATGAAAATTGTTCTATCTCTTTTTCTTCTTTTCGGGCGTCTTAGCACCAGCTCCCAGGATCGAGTCGAACGTAATGCTGGGATTGTATTGAGATACTGGTCTTGGCGCTTTCACGGGTGCCACTACCTCTTCTAGACTCACCTGTAAATTCGTACGACTCGAGGATCTTGAAAACCCTCCTATTCCTCCATCTCCATCGGCGGGCGTCATTGGTCGTAGTAAAGGCGACTGAGCAGGACTGTGTTGTGGTGAAGTAGCTGATGCCAGGAGCGATGTTGATCCACGCCGGGAAGGTGAGTAAGGGCCCAGAAAGTTCTCGCTGGGTAATTCGGCTGGTGGCAGTTTGCCGGCATCTTCCAGCCATTGATTTGCAACCAGCCAGCAATGGCTTCTTCGGTAGATCCCTTCTGGCTGATGGTCAAGTACTTCCGTCGGGAGACTGAGAGTTTGACCAGCGCTACTAACGTTGAACCACGAACGGCTGGTTACTGTGTCTTCTCGCATCCATGGCTTTCCGCCTCTGGGCGCCTGGAACAAGAAGTATTCACATCCCTCAGTGAACTGAAGGTCTCGAGCATCGACGGCCGTCATCGGAAGCGCTTGGATGACGGCATACAGGAACAACCATTGCCCACAGCGGTTGTCAATGATCTGTTCAAGTGTGGCACCAGCCACGAGTCGGCGCTCGTATGCCATGAAGTCCTGCACAAAGGCTGAAGGCTTGATGTATTCTCGATTGTACGAACCAAGCAACAACTCGTTGATCTCGTTGGCCTTCAATTTGGCCCCCCCTCTTTGTGACACTATCATATTGGCGCCTTTGAAGCTTTGGTCGAACGACGGAATCAGAGGCGTGTCAAAGGGTATTGGTGGCAATGTTGGTGGTGTACTTCGGTCGTATTCACTTTCAATAACTCTTAAGGCATATTGAATGGTTTCGGTTTTATCATTGATTGCGTCCTGCATCGGCTGCATGTCGATTGTCCGCGTCGTCATCTCGCGTGGGTTGGCAAGCATGTCGTACAGATCGCAGAAATCCATATACATTTCCTGAACAAGAATTCTATTTAGTCCGCTCAATTCGAAGTTGTTCTTTTTCGAGCTAGCTTTTGGAGGCCAAGCCCCATAGCGCCGCTTGTAGTGCGCAGTGGTAAACTTTCGGAAGTCGATGAATGCTAAGCGCCATGCTTTGAATCGGACAGATTTCGCTTCGGTCGCTGTTTGTGAGTTGGCAATGCCTGCAAACATGGAAGGAAACTCGAAATCGATAAGTTTGTGCTCGACGGTAGTTGTTCTAGTCTGGACATCCAGAGACGCACGTTCCAACCTGTTGATAGTAATGGGTGATATTTTCGCAAACTTAGGGCTGTTGATGGATTTGACATCCTCATACCGACCAGCAAGGTGAACGAACCCCTCATTGTACAGTTTCCAATATCTCATGTTCTCGCCAAGTACCACTGCTTCAATTGTCTTCTCGCGACTTGCACGTACGTCTGCGAGCCGAAGTTCGTCGCAATACCTTGCAAAACTCGTGTTGGCAACCTCGCCCAAAGTCGACCGGTCTTCACTGCTGTACTGCAGTCGTCGCAAAATACTCGCAATCCCCATAAAAATGGAAAACAACGACACCTGACGAGGTGTCGAAACAAGAGCACCACCGGTCAAGAATGAAAAGAAATTCCGATAAAGTATCAATAGCTCCAAATCATCACCTTGCGCCGTCGCGTAAGGAGCAGAATAATCACCCTCAAGTTCGAGAGGCAAGTACACAACTGTCGGATTGTCAATTGGCGGTATGATCTGGGGAATGGACGTGGTTTGGTTGCTGTTATACCCAGGCTGGGGTAGCGGCTCGAAGTCTAGCTCGTTCAACCGGATCGCGGCGAAAGATTGATCTATGCTCGGCTTGTCGAGGTAAGCATAGCTTCGTGATTCGGCAAAATAGGCCGAATGGACGCGAAATTGTGGCCCTCGACCTGTAGACTCAGGATACAAGTGCACAACCACATCACCCTCGATGTCCCAAAGCTCAGTAACTTTATCGCCTGTCAACAAGGGTGTCAAATCGTATGGTATGTGCTCTTTCAGTCCGGCGATCCATGCTCTCTGATGCGATTCTCCATCGTCAAACCTGGTTTTGTCTAATCTTCCACCAGGCAGCGTAGCTTTCTTCTTCGATAATTTGCCTTGTCCTGCGGGTGATGCAGGTGATGACGGAGCCGAAGCGGCTATGCTGCCAGGAACCTGGAGCCGAACAGGTGTTTGTGGCCTACTACGACTGCTCTCCCTATCAGACGCATAGTCCAGCGTTCCATTTCGTGTCGCTGGCCTGCTCGGTGGTCTTGGAGTAATACCTGATGCTGTTTCGCGAAAGGTAGGTGGAGGCTCGAGCGTCGGAATTGAAGATGCGTTGAGATTCAGATCTGATGTTGAGGTAAGACGCTGTTTTTGCAATCGGTGCGAGGATGTGGGACTGGCGGAGGGGGAAGGAGCTGCAGAAACCGGCCTTGAATTAGTATGGTTTCCTGCTCCTGCGCTACCCGTCTCCTTGTCCTTAGACAGTCCAAATAACGATGACAATCTTTTCGACATCTCTGTCTCTTCCAAAACAATGGTTCGTGTCTGTTCTATTTTTTCGAACCTCCAAACATTTGTTCAAACTATAAATGCCGCATGGGCCAAGTGACACCAGCCTGGTTGCTATGCTATTCCGCACTCGCTGTTTTGACTGCGTCGGCCGGTACAGGTAAACAAGAAACCAAGTCTACTGCGCTGTAGACGAACAGAACGTCAAAGCGAGAGTGCATGCACGAAGAAGTAAGCAGGGCATGGCACACGAGGAAATATCGAGGTAGGACAAAACATACCTACCTACCTACGGATTCGTGTGAGCCAATTGACGAGAGTTTGGAGGGTCACTCGTTGCCGAGTTCCTTGCATACGCTTGCATTATGCAACGCAAAATTTCAGGACGGCTAGAACCAGACTTGCATGCTTCCTGGTGTTACAAGTGCTCTACCCCAGTAGATGTGGAATATCAGGAAAAGATGAAGCGATTGGCGCCGTAAAGACTTGCCTAACCGCCGATATGGCGGCAGAGTGATTGTACAAAGCTAGGCCATTCCAAACCTAGCGGATTCATGGTCAGTCCAAGCAAATAATGATGACGGCAATAAGTGATCCGAACCGACCCCTCTGAACCGAATAATGTCTTTGAGGCTAACACATATTGTACATCGGTCATTCCTCACTTGGTTCACACTAGCAGATAAGACAATCAGAGCCATGGGAAGTACATCGCCCTCACGAAAGGCGCCGATTAACCTTGCAGTTGGTTGGCCCAGTGCGTCCTTACTACCTCCGTTGCGTTTAGAATCAGCAGCTCATTCCGTCCTTTCGAATCCACAAATCGCAGCAGAGTCGTTGAATTATGGTATACTGGAGGGATACCTTCCTCTGCGCGAAGAGATCGCGAAATGGCTAACAGCCTTCTATACGCCTAAGGACCCCATCACTTATGATCGAATAGTCATATCCGGCGGAGCCAGTCAAAACTTGGCATGCATACTGCAAACATTTACAGATCCTATCTACACACGCAATATCTGGATGGTCGCTCCTACTTACTTCCTCGCTTGCCGGATATTTGACGACAACGGTTTCAGTGGACGCCTAAGGGGCGTTCCAGAGGACGCCGAAGGTATTGACATCGATTTTCTTGCTAAGCACATCGAGGCTAGCGAGCAGCATGCGATTTCTGAAGGCAACACCGAGCCTAAATTGAAGACTAAGTATCCATGGAGGCGGACTTACAAGCACATCATCTATGCCGTGCCCACCTTCGCTAATCCCTCAGGCTGTTTGATGAGTCTTCGCAGACGAGAGCAACTTGTCAGGTTAGCACGAAAATACGATGCACTAATCGTCACAGATGATGTTTACGATATGTTGAAATGGCCTTCAGAAGCAGGAGCAACCACCAGGACCAAGCTCGGCAAAGCAGTGCTTCCACGCATAGTCGATATCGATCGTTACCTCGACGGAGGTCCTGTGTCTGAATGGGGCAATGCTCTCAGCAACGCCAGCTTTTCAAAGATTGTTGCGCCAGGATGCCGGACTGGATGGACGGAAGCACAACCGAAAATCGTATGGGGTTTGGGTAACTGCGGCTCCACGAAATCAGGCAGTGCGCCTTCCCACCTCCTCGCATCGGTGATCCATCAACTACTGGTCAAAGGGGATCTGGTCAAGCACCTCGAAGAAGTCATGTTACCAGGCTACGAAAAGAGATTCCACGGCATGATGCAGGCTGTACGTCGCCAGCTTGTTCCGCTAGGAGTTACACTTCCGCAGCCTAACAAGGATGTTTCTGGTGGCTATTTCATTTGGCTGACACTACCTACATCTCTGGATGCCGAATCAATCACACAAAAAGCTCAAGAAGAACAGAATCTGACAATACTCCCAGGGCCAACATGCAATGTTGCTGGGGATGAAGATAACAAGGCTGTGAATCTCAACCGCAACATCCGTCTGAGCTTCACGTATGAGGACTATAAACTCCTAGAAGAAGGAGTTGCAAGGCTAGCCAAGGTTATAAAATCCAGTCTTGAAGACTAATTGTACAGTCTTCAATGGGTCAACAAACATAAAAATTGAACATATATGGCTGGGCAGGTGTGACTAGGCAGGTAGTATGATAGTCACGCGTGAACAAGGGCACCAAGTGCGGAGGAAATACATGCCTCACTCTTTTGTATATACGTAAGCTTGAGTTCTATAATATTCTCTCCATCACTAACTAGCCAAAGGATGATGGCCAAACTGGCTTCTCGTGCCCAGTCGCACACCATGAGCCTGAAGCTTTTGTGCATGTTCGAAAACCTGGTCCTCATACTCGTCCCAGGTCATTTCGTTACTAAAAACTCTCTCAAGCAACAACGCATGTAACGCCGCCTGACTAGTGCTAGCAGCCGTATGTGGGCGAAACCCAGCTAAAGCATCGCCCACAATCACGGCCTTGCCACCCATCAATCGTGCGACTTCTCGCTTGCTCTTCGGTGGCTCAAGGTCAGTGATGGCTTGTACAAAAGGCTTATCCGTCAAGTTGACTAATTCCGCGAACTGCGGCGGGAGAGTCTGCTTCGCGAACGCTTTCTGTTTCTCCCAGACGCGAGGCTGCATGTGCCCGCCTGTAGGCAGTGTAAAGCGGTGTTTGTTCCCATCTACATCAGTCATGAGTTCGTCGTATTCGGGACTTGAGTCCTCGATGTTGTGGTACCAGACCCAGTTGATGAG
This sequence comes from Neophaeococcomyces aloes, assembly GCA_022813445.1. Lineage (NCBI taxonomy): Eukaryota > Fungi > Ascomycota > Eurotiomycetes > Chaetothyriales > Neophaeococcomyces > Neophaeococcomyces aloes. Next base: position 90,411 of record JAKLMK010000068.1, on the reverse strand, counting down.
TCTCTTGCCCGTCTCGAGCGTTCCTTCAGCGTTGGGTATGGTGTATGCCAGGATCTGGGTGTTTGGATTCGTGCCGTGGAAGAATGTGAATTTCTCGACGAAGACGGCTTGAGCGGCGGGCGATAAATCGGTTTCGAGGATTGTGCCGCGGAAAGCGACGTAGCCGGCGTATGTACGTTCGGCGGTTGTGTTGCCGAGGAGCATTTTGCGTAGATGTGTTGAAGGGCCGTCTGCGACGATGAGGAAGTCACCGAGCAGGGTGCCTTCGGTGTCTGTGGCATCTTGGTCCTTGCGGGCTTGACGGTATTTCACTTCTACTTTGTTGCCTTTGTCTGCGATGGCTGTGACGGTTCTTCCGTATTCGTAGCTTGCTTCTCCTTGGTTGTTGTCTTCTGACTTGGTGGAACCGTTGGTGGTGTTATTGGGTTTGGGATTCTGTAACGCCCCGTCGAAGCATTCGCGGCCAATACTATAGAGCACGCCCCAGCTAGTCATACGCTGATGCGACGTTTCTCGGTCAATGATGTTGCCTTCGCGATCTAGGTAGAGCCTTTGCTTGTTCAACAGAGCTATGTCGTCGGCTGAGCGGCGTGAACGGCCATGTTTTTGGACCCAAGCTATGGTTTCGTTACCAGCGACGACACCGGCCCCTTGGTCATGGAGCAGAGGGACTGGTGATCTCTCTAGAATCGTAACTTTGTGACCGAGTCGTTTGAGTGGAATGGATGACAGCAGGCCTGCTAGTGAACCACCCACAACTAGAATGTTCAGTTGTTTGTTCATAACGCCGAAGGTGATGTTAGCCCGAACTTCGGCTTAGCCTAGTAGATGGGACGAATAAAGCGGATTGAGGAATGCTAGCTCGCAAAGTTCAATATTATTGGCTTAGTAAGGCTCACAACGAGGTAAATAGAGTCTCGCTCTTCTTCGTGTACCTGCACACGAATCCCGCCTGAGTGCGAAGGAATATCTCTTGATTTGTAAATTGTCTCAATTATGGTCGGCTTGGGATAAGTCTTGGGATTTTGTATAAATTCAGTGATGTCAAATTGAGATCGCCTTTGTCCTGACGTTGACGTCACGTTGATCAATTCAATGTGACCGGTTCTGCTGTCCATTGACTGACAGAAATTGTTCTCTCTGGCTCTCAATAGGTATTAATACAATAGTTCCATCCAAGTTGTCTTAGATAACATCGCGCCTTTCAACGAATCCGCATCGAGGCTTCTGCAAGCCTGACGCTCTCGAGCTCCTGGCCTTGAACAACACTTATGAGGTAGTTCTCTCCACTGTCGCCGACGGCATGGACAATCACATTCTCGCCGTAGCCGCAATCACGTTCATTAGGTCCAGCCTCATCCCACTCAGCAAAGCTATCTTGCGTAATATCCTTCTCCGGTGAAAGTAACACTTTACTCGCGTAGCTCCTTGCCTCATTGTAGGTTCCGAGTGATGCCTTCAGATCAGTATCTCTAACCTCACCACTTTCGTCCTGCTTGTAAGAGACATGTGTCTGCAGTACATGGTAGAGAGCATCTGCGATACGTCCATCGTCAAATGGACTGATGAATTTGCCGACGTTAGGTGAGGCCACTGTACGTACACGGAAGGTCGCGCCGTTCGGAGCCTTGGCCAGCACTTCAAGCCCATCCCGCTGAGGGATGTTGTTCTTCTCGAAGTATTCTGGGTCGACTTCATACAGCTCGAACCATTCACGGTGGTAGCCAGCTTCAAAAAGGCAACGGTGGGCAGCAATTTTGGCGTGTTTGAGCGAGTCGTAGCTGCCTACGATACGCACCTTTTCGACTTGATTATTCGGATCGCGGGCGAAATGAGAAGTTGTCATGAGCACATGGTAGAGTTGTTCTTTGAGTTGAGCTGTGGTCCTGAAAAACATAAGCTCGCTTCTCGCACGGAGACCTGGTTTAACATACTTCTTTGTTTCCAGGAGAGAGTCCTTTGTGGTCATCCTGGGTTCTGCTTCCTCGAATTGGTCGTATTGTCCCATGTCGATGTAGGGCTTTGATGCTTTGACAAGTGCCAATGCAGACACTTCAGAGGTCTATTTAGTACTGGCGACATGTTGTCCACGCACATGGTTGCGTTGTGTAAAAAGCCTCAACGATGTCTGAATGGAGAATATTGTCGGTGGCATGATAGAACACCAAAGGCTGGTACAGTAGCATCAGCTGATGAGCCGGAAGTTCTCGAAATGCTAGCCAAACACTGGCAGCATTCGGAGAAATTGGCCGTTCGAGGACATGGCACACCGCAATTTGAGCGGCAAGCCTTTGTTCCTGCCTGACCTCCCTAGGATTTACCAGCAATTTACCCGACTTTCGCCTCGCCAGCAGTCATGAGATCGAGACAACTACATGGCCGGTACCTGTAGCAATAGGAAGTTGCTGGAATGTGCTGAGAGAACACTGGATGTCGTCGCCTTGTACCACGCTGAGGCACATTGAGAAGAGTAATAGATCCATGCTCTCCCTATACCGTCTAAAGACATACACTTCTCGAATCGCAAAGCAATTTGTCACACGTTATCCTCCAAGCCAGCTGAATCCATTAATGGGACTTGGCTTCCAGCATAGGTTCGCCTGTTGCCCCGCTAGACCACCCATCGTGTACTGATAGTAGATCGTTTTGGGAAAGCCTTCACATGGTGGATGACATGGAGCGAAGATCTATGCTTACCAAAGGTAAGTTGGTGGTTAGGAATTCGGGTGCGGGTTGCTACAACCTCCTGGAGCTTGGCAGACGCAGAAAGCCCCCGGCTCAGTGATGTCCGTCTGCGCCAGAAATTTATGCCTCCTCATACTGTCCACATTTGGCACATGGTAACCTATAGCACCACATTCAATATGATAGTTGATAGTCTAAATGAATGCAAGGCATTTCGCCTTCAACGGCTGACGACTGACATGACACCATTCCATGCCTGATGTTATGTTCAACTAGCCAACTTCGTGTACTCGCGTTTGTTCGATGGCACCGACCACGCCAGGATCGTGAACAAACGAATGCCATTGCAAATGGTATACACAATTTCGCAGATTTCTTGAATACACAGTCTTTCTCTGAAAACATTTCCTCATATAGTTCTCGTTCTCCTGTTGCGCATTATCTTGGTTCTGGCTAACCATAACCTAATGGGGTGTCAACCATGAGTTCCAGAAGACGACCTGCCATCCTCTCAACATCGGACGACGAACTCTCACTGGCGCCGAACTATACAGAGGCCGCGTTTGAATCCTTGGCTAGCGCCTCGAGAAGAAACCACGGAACTCACCATACTGAACAGTCTGCAAGCAACCTGAAGTTCTGGGACAAGAGAGGAGGCACCTTACATCCTGCCGTTACCGATTATGGTCCAACAAGCTTGCAAAGATTCATCCAGGATAAGACCCCGTATTTGAGGCACACGGATCAGAGGCAGACAAGTCTTAAAGAACAGCAGGACAAGGATTTGCGAGATCTATTGCAGGTACTAGTCAATGCTAAGCCGAATGCTCAACCAGCTGGAGAGCATGGTAAAACTTGCTTTACACCCATACAGAAAGGGCGATACTCGAAAGGGAGTGACGATCTGTTCTTGGACGGAGGCAATGCATCCACTACAACAAGTCGACAAGCTCTGCCTGGGGATTGCGACAAGGCTATTCATGAGCGACCTGACGCGATCACAGACCCACCAGTGGTAGGCCTGCGCACTACAGTTCACCACCGCTTTGGGAAGGGTAAGAAGCCTACTGCTAAGTCGCGCCGTGCTTCAAGCACATACCATAAGGCAGTGGAGGAGGATGGTGATAACGACGTTCTAGCACACTTCGGACCAACTAAGGCCGTCGATGTGAAACATAGCCTAGCAACTGATTTTGCAGTATGCCCTCTGACAGACGTAGACGTTGGCCAAGCAGGAATAGTGTCACAGAGACTACCTCACTTGCCTCTCCTCTCTACGAAGAAGCCAAAGACGCCCTTCGTAGAGGACAAAGACAAAATGCCTATGGTGAATGCTGAAGCAGCCTCGACTGCGAAACTTACAAGAGGTGCTCTGCCTTCCCAGAAGCCAGGTGAGCAGGAGACACCGTCGCAAGTTGATGGAGCCGGTGGTGCGACGTCTAGGTCATGCCAACGTCCCAGAACTTCGAGTTTTGAGAATCATGCAAAACAATCTCGCCAGACGCAGCGCTCCAAAGCAAAACTCCCAGAGAACGATCCGCAAGCTATTGGGGGTTCGCTGCGTCCTAGGAAGATGTCGGCGTCCCTTCATGCAACCTTGAATCCTGCTACTGCTCTTTTTGGTCCCAAGCAATCACCGGTACTGTCATCGAGCTTAACAGAGCCGCGCACGCCGCCATCGTCATCTCCTTTCACTACAGATGCACGACAATCTTCTGTGCCTGAAGGCAGCTCCCTCGCAGTGAACGACCAGAGACATCGTCACTACTCCCCCATAACCATGCCTGGATGGGCCTACCCCAATTTTGATCGACAACAGCTGACAGGATCTCTTGTTGATACTTTGCCGTGTGCCGAAGATTCGGGCTTCGAAACTCTTAGGAGACAGCCAGGTGAGCGGGATCAGGGCACTGATGCGCCATCGAGTTACATTCAGGAGCAGCAGGCTGTTCTAGCCTCCTTCGCTAAGGATCGAAACAGGCACACCAACAACATCACTCGTCGTGACAGCGATGACGTGCCAAAATTCGACTACCGTGAGATTCTGCCGGAAGACTTGTTGACAAACACCAGACAAGTCACAACCAACCGACGTGGCGTTCAGCGGGAAGCCGATCTAGATCATAACGACATCACAGGTTCCAACAACGCGACTCATCACTACAGCACATCTCAACTACTTGGTGCAAGTACTCCCTGTCAGGAAACCCTGCTTCGTGCACAGGGTAGCAGTATCGATATTGATTGTGTGCCTACCGATTCTCTGTTCCTGGCGCACTCGGGAGGATTGTCTTGCGATTCCACCACAGCAAACTCACGAACAACGTTACCAAACGTTATCTGGGAAGAAGGAGTGCTTGATTATCTCTCTTCGCGTGAGATTCGTAACTTGCGCCTTGTGTGTAAGAGCATTGCGGAAGACCTAGAACCGTACGTGTTTCGAAGTGTCGTTACTAAATTCAACCCTGCCATGTTCGACCTGAATTTTGGACGGTCTACGAATTCAAAGATCGACATTAATGCTTCGACTTCCATGATGCACAAATTCGGCCCCGACATTAACAAATTTGGAATTGCATTTGAATACGATTTCCATGGCCTCGCGAATGCCCCGTTCAAGACGACAGAAAGCACTATCAATGCCTGGTTCGGTCGTTATCAATGGCCAATGAAAGAATACCCTTATTTTCCACCTCTGAAAGCAATTGATCAAATTTTGGATGATGATCGAAGACTCCTTACCCAGGCATTAGGAAAATTGACTAAATGCAGTGAGTTAGCGCTTTCAATCGACAGTGGCCATGGTTGGCTTGAAGGACCCGACGTTTCCGACTTAGCCTTGTATCGCCAAAGAACTCAAGGTGGATCTCGTGTGTTTGGGAAGACTTTTTCTGCAGATGATAAATGTTCCGAGGACGGCCTACAGCAACTCTTCAAGTGGGCTCAAAACAACACGATCAATGAGAGCATCAAGTATCTGACCACCTTCAATAATCAGCTCAGCCATGACCTTGCCAGACTGAGGGCGATTGTGACTCGTGATTACGACAGCTTCCGTATTCAAGTCCAGCAACCAGATTTTGAACCTCATCTTCACACCGGAGGTGATGCGACAAACAGTGCACTAAACAACGCTCAAAATCAGCCTAATAATGTTCAGAACAACAACGGTAACAACGTGCCCCAATTGACCAACACGTTTCAAGCGCTGTTCAATGTCGGAATGAATGTCCCAGCATCTATCCGAGCAAGAAGACCATGGAACATACTGAACCAGGCTCAACGTCCAGCCTCTAAGTCAAATCTCAAAAGAGGCATATTGCCTATCCAGCCACAATGGCCACTGATATTCAGTGGTTACAATCTCTCCGCGGAGTCGAGAGGTGATATGAGTATAATTCAGAGTCGTATCGCATCTCCTTCAGCGTTTCCGTTGCTGCCGGGCCTACTCACGGAGGCTCAAGCACAATGGATGATGGAAACAGCTTGGATTCAACGCACGTTCTTAACTGCATATACGGATGCAGTTCGTCTCAATATTCCAAGGTTGAAGACTGTGCATACATTGAACCTTGCGAAGATATCCTCAGGTTTGCTACCGTCTCTATCACAGGAGGCGTTTTGGTCCGCACTTCCAGGCATACGAAAAATCACGATACTGGTCAAGCCTGACTGGCGTGTTGAGCACACACCAGGTGACAAGCTCTATAGCTCTAACATGTACGCTGATCCTGTCAACGCGTCGCTCAAATTCGCTGAGCTATTGAGAAATTGTGTCGCGAAGCTGGAAAATCTCTACACTTTACACGTTGGATATGTCGGAGGTGGAGAGCACCAATGCGGCTTACATGGTCGAAATCAGCACATTCTGCCGGCCCCAATCACACACAATCCACGTGAGTGGCTACTTGCGTACCATGGTGCAACATCGCTGCCGAGCAACAATTCGATGTTCACATTCAATCATGTTCGCATTTTGAAGTTCGAAAATTGTTGGTTTAGTCCTTGGATGCTGCAGAGTTTTATGTCGAAGTCTCGAGACACCAGCTTGCATAACCTGATCCTAGATTCCGTTAGTCTGACAGCTAGGGTTAATTCGACACGTACCGATGGTCCTCTTCAAACCATCCAAAATAACCTCAAGTGCACATTCTCACCAGCTGGTTGGCTTAATGAGACCATACCGGACAATGCCAGTTGGGTACATGTGCTTGATAGGATTACGCCTGGACATACGATTCTAGATCGAAAATATGCTGCACAAATGATTGACGAACAAGAGAACCCAAGACCTGAGCCTGGATTTAGAGGTAATATTCAGCGTATCACGTTGAAATCTTGTGGATATGTCAAAATACAAGGCATCAGCAGTACGGACTTCAATCAAAACGAACTCGTCTTCCAAAACAGTTCATGGTCCGCCATGGATGACGGACTTCGCATCCGAGGCAACAACAGCTTCACAAAAGTCACATACCGGGATGTTTCGAACGAGAAGAATACCGACAGCAGTCCCCAACGCCGCTTAGATAGACCACACCCACCTCAAGGTTTTTGGTCTGGTCGTCAGCGAAGGACGTCTGCAAGTTCTCTCTGGCCTACCAGAGTCGGCGACGAAGAGCCGTCGACAGAAAAACAGGCCCAACAGTGGCAATCAACCTCGCAATTCATCATGATCGCAGGTCGAGGCGGTGCAACTTCAGGTGAAGTAGGCTTTCACGGCGAAGGCTCTTCGAGTCGTCCTTCGTTGATGGGCTGTCTCACTCAATGCATTCATCCAGTGGAGAAGAGAATATTAGAACGATGCTGGGGCATGAGGTTCGGTTGGGGAGATGACATGAGGCGATGGGAAGCGGTTGAAGATGGCTGGTTCATGGGTGGTACAGGACGGTTCTCAGGCAATGTACACCGAGATGAAGCAGATCAAGCACGAGCTATTGCTAAAGCTGAAGTTGAGCTGGATCAAGAACAGTCCATGAGTCAAACCTCGAGTATTCGCTCATCCGGAAGGGCTGGTAGACGTGCCAACGTCCACTTTGACAGCATCGGCGATGGGGGTGATGAAGGTGATGATAGCAATGACACAGGTATGCAAGATGACTACGATGACGACAATAACTACAACAACAGCGCTGTCCCTCTTTCAAGCTCGGAAGGTATGAGTAACGTTCTTGGTGGTCCCGTCTTATCCGACATCTACAGCCTCCTCGACGACAATGACGACGACGGCGATGACGACGACGACAACAACAATATCGTCCTTGGGTGTGAAGAAGCCGCTGAAGACGTTTTGGATGAAGACGAAGATGAAGACGAAGATGAAGACGAAGATGAAGACGAAGATTAGCAATCTCGTCACTCAGCTCAAGATCTCAACAGTCTAGAAAACCTCGACGATCTTTGGTACGGCATTGAGTCGGTCTTTCAGAACGAAACACACTAAATGACCAATGTCCACTCCAGAAACTTGCACGAATTGTTCAGCCGCTACTGCTATCAGACGACTGTTGGTCATCAAATAGCCAGCTTGTACCAGTTTGTACGATGCAAACGAAAACCATACGGCGAAGCGTCTAGGTTGTGTATCACGATAGTGCACAGATGCACGAGTCATGTCACATGGATATATGCATGTCGATGTTTCAGTCAAAAGCTTACTCATTCAAAACAAGATCCAGTTGACAGATAGTATCATCGCAGAACAACCAAAATGAAGATACCAAACACGAATCTCAATTCGCTAATTGACTACATAACTACAGTACGTGGCTGAACAAAAAGTAGCTAGAACAGAGTACAATTGTTTCTCTCTTCCAACGTCTGTTCATCTTCGTCACCTCCTCCTTTCGCCAACAGTCTTTTCTACCCGTCCCAAGATCCATCGGACGCTACCGAGTCTGTTTGTTTATTCGACTGTTAGGTAGATATGTGAACGTACATGTATTGATGGTGATGCTGGTATTTGGATTGTTGTGACGGTGGATACGTGGATTTAAAAGGGAATTTCAACATTATCTACATATGTATATAGTTGAATTTCATGAAGAAGGCAATCTTGGTACGTAGTTAAATAAGGACATATGAGTTCAAAACATTCACAGTCTAATACCTGCATAGCTGACGATGAAGACCTGTATTGACCTTTTTGCATTTTGTGGCCATTGATTGATCATACCTAATCTACATACTTGTTTTACCACGTACCATAAACAAAAGTGCATGTTCTTTTACGTCGCAAGCCTTAGTCAATGGGATTGAGCGAGCATCTCTTAGAACCTCGTTGGCATTTTGTAGATCGGCGCTTTGCTCAGATCGTTTTCATCCCATTGAAGCTGTCCATTCCTATCAATTTTTGCACCATCATCGCTTGTCTCGAGTTCTGCCCGCTCCTGATTACGTTTCTTCAACTCTTCACTCACACCATACTTGTCTTTCGGTATCCAAACCAGAGGAGCTTTCGATGTCAGCGCAGGGTGGAGGTATGCATTCTCAAGTTGTTGCTTGGTATATGTCGGCACAGTGGTGAGTGTTGAGTCGCGTAACTCCAAGCCATCAGAGTCAGTATCTGTGCTATTGAGGTACGGCCGCAAGCTCTCAGCAGATTGGAAGAAATAAGGTTCGAGGATAGACGACAGAGGATCACGAAGGAACGGAGGAAGATTGGCGCTAATAGCCTGCGAGGCTTGTTTGATTAACATGGTGTGATGCTGGATATGTCTGCCGACCGCAGAGTCGGTCGAGGCAAGAAGCGGCTCTGAATCGTTTCCATCGTCGTTCGTGTTTGCATGGCTTTCATCCAGATCTAACTCGCCATTCTCCTCCGCTGCGGTTCGGAGGACGTCGAGAGGCATATGTTCTTCAAGAGGACCGAGGTACTTGTTGACTGTAACATGATGTATGACAGTAAGAACAAAGAATATCGTCATGACAAGGCCAGGACCTTCCGCTTTGCGGATACCAAAGAGGCCAATCAGGCACAATTCGCTAACGTACACGCCGGTAAGCAGTTGTTGCAGAGCTCTTGCATGACAGTCGCCCTTCATTTCGAGCTTGACGTTGTTTGTGTAGAGGAACAGATAGCGGTACGCAAGGTAGTAGAGCGTGAAGCCTACCAAGGCAAAACCAAGGACCAATGGTGCAATGCAGGAGTAAATGATTACTATCACTGCCAAGTTTGTGAATTTAGGATACTGGCTCCCGAAGAACAGGCCCTTCATTTTGGTTTCGAGGTCATACCTTTTACGAGGAGTTTTCGCGAACATCTTGTAAAAGACATATGTGAGGGTATCGCTGTACTTGATAAGGAGTGAAGCGGAGCTGCTTAAACCCTGGAGTGTGAAATAGGTGAGATAGAAATTGGACGATTTAGGAAGATTTTGTGCAAGAAGGTTGGGAAGGTCGCGTGGGTTGTTTGCGATGCTTGAGATTATAGTGGCTGCACCGGAAGAGAGGGTAGTAACGAGGAAGACCTGTAGGAACTGAAAGGCGAAGTACCAGCGTTGGGTCAGGCTCTCAGCGGCTTGTGCGGTAGGCTCTCCTGACATTTCCGCAATGTCTCTGAACCAATAAGGAACCATCGACGTCAGGAAGCTTAGGGCAAATGGAGGCAGGAACCCCTGTATCAAACCAATGAGCGAATCTGGAAGCTTGTTGATCCAAGCTAACCATTTCACGTTCTCTGCCAGATATGTGATGTTCGAGACTGTACCCACAATACCGACGGGAATAGACCAGAAGATAATCATGGCGATTATGAGAGCAATAGCGGCATAACCGTATGAGATGCGCTTGGCAGGATCCATGGTCAGACCAGACCACTTGATATTGCTTGGGGGTATACCGATGTATCTTGGTTGAAGCGACAGCGGATTGTGATGCAAAACTTGCTGTGTAGCTCGATGGGCGCTGAGTTGATCCTTGAATTCCACGAAAACAGCACCCGTCCGCCTCGACTTGTTTGATGCATGTTTATCTCTGATATCCGATATCTGCTTGTCCAGATCCGGAATCTCGTCGAGGATGTGGTCGATACTATCAAACTTTTCGCCAATCAGTGGCACACTTCTATGAGTTGGACGGTTGCGGGGATCTGAGACTGAAGCATCACCTCGCTCTAGTGAGCCAGCACTGGCATGGCCATCTCCAGCCTCCTTGCGTTGTCGATCTGTAACATTCTGAGCCAAGGTAGCTTCAGCTGACTCAAGATCAAGCACGCTACTGTTTCTCTTATCCACGAGGCTCTTCAAGTCATCCAGCCTTGGAACGACCCATGTACGCTTCACTTGATCTCCAAAGATTCTGTGGAAGAAGTCATTGTCCAGTGCTTCGGATGGCACAGACAGGAATAAGACTGTTCGCGAGGATAGACGGGCACTGTTTGCTTTGGTAGTGACGTAGGCCTGCCTCAAGCTGATGAGAAACATTCGTTCGCGGGTAAGCATCAAGACAACGAAGGTCAAGAACAAAACGGCAACGATAGCATGACCCCAACAACGCTGACGCTCTGATTTGGCAATGTTGCCAAAAGCCAGCTTGTCAAGTTGGCTTGCCCCTCCACCTCCAGTGGCATTGAGCGGGAAGAGAATGGGCCATGTCAAGCAACATCCGACAAAGGCTATGGCCACGAGCAAACGGAAGAATCGCAGGAAGAGAAAGGCATCAAATGAATGATGGCGCAAGATGAATTTGTCGTCGAGGTGGGAATAATCGCGGAACCACTTTGCACCCGAGGATGAGGTGGAAGGTGTTCGATCTTTCTCAGGAATAATGCGGCTGAAGGTTCGAGGAGCATATTGACTTTTGTATTTGCCGCGCACGGCGAGGAAAGCAACGAAATAAGCGGCAGCGATGACAGCGGCTGGAATGATGGCACCAGCGATGGTCGCGAAAGAGCTTGAGCCAGTCTGCAATAGTCAAATGTGGTTAGCCATTGACACTTCGGATTGTTGGTTGCTACTGGTAAAATCAAGCGAGAGTTCGCTCAGCGGCTAGACTTACCTCTCTTGCAGCTACCACAACTTGGTGGGCGCCCTCGAAAGACAGCATCGTGGGCATATTAGGTATCATCGAAGTGGTAACAGCAAGGCCAATTTCAACATCTCGAACCTCCAAGCAGGACGTTGAAGACTGATTTCTGCCCGTATGTTTTTGCACCTCGTCAACCGAAGGTCAACGCGTGGTTGTTGCCTAATAACGAGCAAAACTCGAAACCGGAAATCGACGCGTGTCCATAGATGACATCAGATTCCTTGGTCGCTGTTTCTTGTGCAAGCTTGAACCTTTCGAAAACGAACCACCACTGGAAATCTTCCGATTTGCGGAATGGCTTTCCTGGCCACTGGAGGAAACTCTCAGAAGTACTCAACGGAGTACTCTTTGTATCAACAGAAGAGGGTGTACAGTAAGCTGTGCTCCTACCGTACCACTGCTGAGGTAGGTACTTAGCAACACACTATTGGTCAATCACGCGCAAAAGCGCTAGTAAGGAACTCGCTACTGGCGCATCCAGATTGTCAAGAAGATGACCCTTGGTCTTGGTCAGCACGTGTTTTACAACCAACCATGAGTCGCAAAAGATGTGTTCCTTTGTAGTTCGGCTGTCAAGGATCGTCTGACGTACGAAACGAAGCTTCCGGATATGTCAGACAGTACCAGACTGGTACCTGGCGGAAATGTTGCTTGCGTCCATGGGGCACAGCCAGACCCGCTACTTACTGTATGCGTGATATGTGCTTGATGTCATCAGATAGGAAACGCTCAATAGCAGGCACATTCACAGCAGTCTACGTGCTCACAACACTAAGATACGTACTCTTTTCGCTTATCGTAAGGAAGGATCGAATAGTATGAATCACCATCGAAAACACTCGGTGGAAAAGCACCGGGACTTCGTCGCGAAGCACTATGCGAGCCAAAGACGACACGAAAGACGCTCCCACCCGGACGACCATAGTATCGACGACACCTTAAGTGTTGGTCTTTCTCCTACACCTCCTGGCCGCGTGACTCACTAATCAACGTTTCAGGAACTCTACACTGGTCTCGCGGTCTTCAAAAAGGATGACCACCACATCGCCGTCGGCATTGCTATACATGACGGCACCTACAGTGTCGACTTCGCTGTTCACCAGATCTGCCTCGACCAAGATTCCACTGCAGAGGAACATCGCCAAGCCATAGAGGACCATGTTATCTCGAGTCTTGACGACTATCGGAGGAAACATGACTGCAAGCTCCTAGGTGCTGGTGTTAGCAGCGAGTTTCACGATGCTGGCCCTACATTGTGCTCGCGCTTATGGTCCGAGCTTGACATTGTTCCCATCGTTTTCAAGAGCACAATCGTTCTGGACGAGGATGCTCCCATCGAGAACGTGGATGAGTTAGCAGATTCCATGGCACGAAAATGCTTGAGGTAAGAATCTCATTGGATGCTGCGACCCACCTCTTCTTTGACATACCACGACAGTGCCTTCGGTCCGACTAAACAGCCACGCATCGCAATCAACTATCGTAACGAGGTTCAGGTAGATATGGCTGGCCAAATTCACCTGGCCACAACAGAAGACTACCGCCGCTCCGTACGTAAGCCTACGTGGCGTGCCGTCCAGAAGTACATCAACGACGTCAAAAACAAGGACCTCAGAATAGCCTTCTTTAGCGCTACGCCTCAAGGAGGTGGTGTGGCTCTGATGCGCCATGCTTTGCTTCGATTCCTCCGCCAACAAGACGTACGTGTTGAGTGGTATGTGTGTGCTTCTCACGTTGGAACGCTTGCTCACGCAGGTCAGGTGTGTACCAAAACCAAGACCAGATGTGTTCCGAATCACGAAGACGAATCACAACATCCTACAGGGTGCTGTCGGGCCGGAAGTTCGCGCTACTGATGACCAGCTTGGCCAAATCAAAACCTGGGTTAACAACAACGCAGAGCGCTATTGGCTAAAAGAAAAAGGCCCGCTGAAATCGCCGGCTGAAGGAGGGGCTGATGTTATCATTGTTGACGACCCTCAGATGCCGGAGATTATTTCCATTGCAAAGAAAGCGGATCCTAACAGGCCGGTTATCTTCCGAAGCCACATTGAAGTTCGAGATGATCTTGTTCAGGTACGTACGACAAGACCTTGACTGGATGTTGCCACTTGCTGATCATGATTAGGAGGACGGCAGTGCAGCTCAACATGTCTGGAAATCAATGTGGCCTAGCATCGAGAAAGCCGATATATTCATCAGTCACCCTGTGCGAACCTTTGTTCCAAGCGACGTGCCTCAAGAGAAAGTCGGATGGTTGCCCGCAACGACAGATTGGTAAGTGAAGACATATTAACAAGCAAGCGGAATGCTAAGAACTACCAACAGGCTCGATGGTCTCAATAAAAATATGCAGGAATGGGATGTAAAATACTACCTCCACACCCTACGACAAACTTGCAAACTCCAAGGCCTCCCTCAACTCGCATATCCTGACCGCCCCTATATCACCCAAATAGCTCGATTCGACCCGTCCAAAGGCATTCCAGACCTCATCAAGAGCTACGCCAAATTCAGAGAGATGCTCAAAGACACACCCGACGAACAAATCCCCCAACTCGTAATATGCGGCCACGCCTCAATCGACGATCCAGACGGCACAATGGTCTACGATCAAACCACATCCCAAATCCACGACGATTTCCCCCAGCACAAAGATGACATCATCCCCATCCGCCTAGGACCAAGCGACCAGCTTCTCAACGCCATAATGTCCATGTCAAAAGTCGCCCTCCAGCTGTCGACGCGCGAAGGCTTCGAAGTCAAAGTCTCCGAAGCCCTGCACAAGGGCAAACCCGTCATCGCCACTAAAGCAGGTGGTATTCCACTGCAGATCGAGCACGGAAAGAGCGGCTACCTTGTATCGCGTGGCGATCACGACGCCGTGGCTAAATATCTACACGATCTGATCACGGACAAAGATCTGTACGAGAAGATGAGTGAGTATGCCAAGACACATGTCAGCGATGAAGTTCACACTGTCGGCAATGCGCTCTCGTGGCTGTATCTTGCTTCATCAGTGGCAGGAGGCAAGGAACTGCAGCCTAAGGAACGCTGGGTCAATGATTTGGCGAGAGAGAATGCAGGGGAGCCGTACAGTGACGATGAGCCCAGATTGCCGCGGCATCTCTCTACGTAAGATTGTGGAGGGAGCACACCATAGAGCACATTGGGGAAGCGTATTTAGAAAGACGAGCACATATTGGACACATCATATATAGGGTTCGCCGGGTCTACTAGGTAGATAAAGACGTTAAATGCTACATCTTAGAATATACCAGACTTCGTCCTTGATAATACCGTACATATCCAAGAAGACCTAAACATTTCCACACGCAAGCTACGAGCGCTTGGATCTGATAGAGCAACGACGATATTTGGCGCATGACCTTGATGGCTACGAATGAGACATTACAGGGACACGGGTACAGAGAGACTTCAACGCAAGGTAGGTCAAGTCAATACAATCGATAAACAGTATAAAATCTCAGACCGAGTACAGTACTGCACAGCCATATACGTACTGTACGCACAGTTGATCAAGTCAAAACCCAGCAACAAAGTGAAAAGAAGAAGAAGAGAGGGGGAAAATCGACAACGCAAGATAGAGAGGCATAGATACTACGTACTTAGGTGGCCATTCATTACCAGGAGCTATATATATCGCATATTCGCGTACACCTCACATCTACATCTACCTTTAACTTCAACACAGACGGTACGTACCTGATACAGCCACGTCAGGTATCTACCCCCAAATCTACCGCTTCCTCGCTTCCCCAAGCACATCAACCCAATTCCCCGGCCCCATCGGTCTTCGCACACCCCCTTCGCCCAGAAACGCTTCATGTTCTCTTGCAAAACTAATCAGCTGCTCTTCTGCGCCCCATTCGCCCAGAGCCTAGAGAATCAGACCATTAGCTTTGATTCGTTTGTTTGGTCGTTAATTGTTTTAGGACACGGCAAATAAGGAAGGAGGGGAAACATAAACATAAACATACCATAATACCAACAGGAACCCCCGACACCCTATCATACCCCATAGGACACGTGATAGCCGGTGTCCCAATCCAGTTCCCAAAACACGAGTACTCCATCGACCGCAAACTCATATCCGCATCACTCGCCCCAAACCCATCCGTCACATCACTCTTTTTCCCAATCTTCCAGCCCGCGATCGGCGTTGTCGGCGTCAGCACCAGCATGCCTGGATACTGGCGCCACAGCCACGCCATATGTCGCATTGCGCGTTCACGGAGGCGGTTCGACGCGATGAGATCTTGGGCTGTGGCGTGGGTTCCCGAGACGTCGAGGAGGATTTGGTTGGGGTGGATTAGGGAGTTGATTTTTGAAGGGGTGAGGATTGTCATTGCTTCGGCTAGGATTGTTAGGGAGAAGGCTTTTTCGTTTTCGGATTGGAGCGGGATGGTGATGGGGATGGGGGTGTAGTTGAGGACTGTTGTGTAGTGGTTTATTGCGGCGCGGAATGTGGTTTGGATTTCTGGGTCGGAGAGGGCGACCCAGTCGTGCGGGATACCGATGTACCGCTTTTCGTTTTCATGGAGTGTTGGGGTGTGATTTGTGAGAGCTTGACGGCTGGTTGTTTGCGGGAACATGGCGTTTATTGGGTCTTCGGGACATGGTTGGGCCATGATGCGGTATGCTAGGGCTAGGTCGTCGATGTTGGGGGACATGGGGCCGCATACGGCTACTGAGTTTGCGCCGACGTCACCTGGGTAGATGGACACTCGGTTGTGGGATGTCTTGAGACCGTATAGACCGCACCAGGATGAGGGTATGCGTATTGAACCACCGCCGTCGACACCGAGGACTATCGGACAAATACCCTGTGCAGCAGTACAGCCGGAGCCACCGGAGCTGCCGCCAGTGTAGTAGTCCTCGTTGTGGGGGTTTAGTGGTGTTCCCCATATTGGGTTGTTGTTTGTAGTGTCGAGGCCCAGCTCATGCATGTTGGTCTTGCCAATGATGATCCCACCAGCTTCCTCCCATTTCCAGACACACCAGTCTGTGGCATCTTGCTCGTCCTTGAAGTCTAGCTTGCTGCCCAGTGATTTCTTGTGACCTTTCAGGTTGACTTCGTCTTTGACGGCAATCGGAACTCCATCAAGTGTGCTGAGAGGTTTGCCAGCTCGGTATCGTTCGGTCGAAGCACGCGCAGCAGCTCGCACGAGCTCGGATTGGACATCTAGATATGCCACGGCATATTTGCCCACACTGTTTCCCCGCCTTGTGATCAATGGTAACAAGAACTCGACCACATCGCTCGGAGTCAATGCGCCTGATATGTATGCTTCATGATAATCTGCAGTGGTGTAGTAGGAGGCTTCACTCTTCCTTTGTCGAGGTTTCGGCAACTCGGTCAATGGTAGAGGCTCGTCATCGCCCTGGGTAACAGGTATCACAGTCGGGTCATAACGCGGCGCGTATCCTTCGAGTTCTGGCAGGTCTTTAACCTTGTCGAATTTGTTCAACCTCCAAAGAAGTCTTTGCACAAAGGCTGATGCGTGGAGACTGGACTGCGGTCAGATTCGTGTCCATTTGGTTTGAATTATGGTTGAGGGAGTAGTATATCGACGTACAGCTTCGCGAGAACGACAAGCAGCCAACCACTCAGAACAGGGTTGCCGCTGGCAGGTTCGCGCTTCCTGTTTGTCCGCGACTCTTTCGGCGAGGGGTAATTGATGAATCTCAGCTGGGATATAGGCATCGTGGTACTTGATGACACGAGGAGAGCATGGGAATGGTGTTCTGTACTCTACCGTAGGCTATATTGGTTTGTTACGAAAACCGATAACGTAGTACTGCAATCCGACTATTTAACATTTTTTATAGTAGTGAGCACGCTTCCTTTCACCCAATCCTCTCAAGATTTGAACTGTATCACATCCATCGAGTCGTGCAGTCTTGTCTCGCTGCTTTCATCGACCTCTCACCCTTATACTGTATTGGCAGCTTAAGCGAACACAACAACGCGTGGGAAACTGTGCTTGTGATGCTGTGACAACCCACGCAGTTGTTCACATCAGTCGGTCCAATTCATCTCGAAGAGTAGGGAGGCTGGACCACTGAATGCGGACTACTTCGGAAAACTGTGGTGGATTACAGTTACAATGCTGGACGGAACGCCCGCTACACAAGACTACCATCTTTGTGAAATACTACTTATACGAGGCACTGGTGCACACCTCGGTACATAATTCGGCGAATGATGGATCGCAAGGTGTGCGTTTACTAACATGAAGCCTATCACGGCATGATTGTGATGAACGATGGACGGCAAGGACTGCTGGCAACCACTAGAACAGCATAGTGAGAGCCAGACCTAGAAACATGATACCCATAGCCATCCCAGATCCACTCAATCTCGTGCTGTCCGAGGTCAATTGTGCTCCTTGAGGTGCTATTGCGGAAGTATTCGTCGGGGTGACCGTCGCGGAATACGACATGTTGAAGGATGATTGTGCCCATCCAACCACAAATGCGGGAAGCTCGTCTCCGTCATCTAGGTCGGTGATGTTGAGGCGGAGAACCAAGTCTGAGACGCTTGATATGGTCGAGCTATTCAATCTGCCATATTCCTCCCCGCCATTGTCTACAACACTAATGGCACTCACCGCTCCGCCACGAATATGTTCCGAGTTGAATTTGATGTCGTAAGCTCCGTTCAATAGGTTACCAAGCGGAACTGCGTTGAAAGATGCATCCTTTGCGTAACTGGACCCGTTCTCCCTTGAAAATGGAGAGTAGAGACTGTCGTTCCATGCTGATAAAACGAAGCTGGCCTGCTCTCCAGCACGTTTAGCCAATGTCTTAGATACGGATATCTCTCCGCTCGAGGGTAGGTCTCTCTTGACGCGGGCCTGTGGGCAGCCTGGCACGATTCTGAGGATGAATCTCTTCTGTTCATATGGGTTGATGCACTTCCTATAAAACCAAGTGAGGGTGTTTCCCTGTTGGCTGTTCTGACGGGATGGCACGCAAGTCCGGAAAGCTGGCTTTCCGCCTTCATTAGTCGAAGCGAATGGATACTCGTCACATTGCAACTTGGCTAAATCATTAAAGGTCTTCTTCTGTGCCGCACAAAACCCACCACACTTGATCGCGTTCCGGTTGTCGCGGTGTTGCTTACCGTAGACGCGAGTCAGGATATCATAATTGTATCGGTCCGGGTCGTTGCTCTGGGCACCATACTTCGGATCGTCTCTTCGTATTTGTATTCCATGGCACATGCTGAAAACAATTTCGTCATTCTCCCCTGGTCGATATTCATAGTTGAGAACCGGGAGCTCTTTACCGTTGTGGCACTCTGATGGGCAGCCTGAGGGTAGGTTGCGACGTTGGAGCTGACAGTCTGGTAGATCCGGTTCGTCAGGCTCTTCAGGTTCTTCAGTCTCCGTTGGCTTCGCACTAGAGCGTGTTGTGGTGCTGCTTGTTGTGGTGGTGGTGGTGGTAGTAGTAGCGGTGGTGCCGCTGCTGCTACTGCTTGTTGTTGTGGTGGTGCTGCGTATTGTTGTTATTGCTGTGGTGCTGCTTGTTGTGGTGGACGTTGTCGCTCTCGATGTAGTCGTGATAGGTTTTGCCGTACAATATCCATTTGCTCCACACACACTCAAAGATGCACAGCACTGTTTGCCACAGCAAGTGTTCGTCTTGAGGCACGTGCCACCAGGGCAGCATTGCTCCGTTACAGGATCAACACATGCAGTGGCTCCACCCAAAGAACAGCAAGTCTCGGTCTTTAGGCAACCCCAGACTAACCCATTGCCTTCGCAACACTGTTGTGTTGCTGGGTTATAGCATCTTGATGATTGACCGCAACGCTTTTGACCGGATGGACAACAAAAATCGTCTCCCATACAGTCGTAACCGAGTGGACAGGGGTATCCACCCGAACAGCATTTTGCCTTCGCTGGATCGATGCATATGCGCGACTCGCAAGGCACAGATCCCGCCTGGCAGCACCCATCACTGAAGCAATTATCTCCGGCTGGACAGCATTTATTTGCTATGTTCGAACATGGAACTATGTACAATTGGTTATGGACAAGCAACTATGTGATCTGATATACGTACCGTATCCGGTGTAGACGCACTGCTGTGTCTGTCGTCTTATAAGTCCTCCATTAATGGTAATAGAGAAGTCAGCGATAGGCGAACCTTTGGCAATCTGGGCGATCTCCGAAAGCTCAGCTGTTCGGTTGCCAAATGCGGATGACGGAGCAATGAAAATACACCAGAGGTATAGTACCATGGCGATATCGAATTTGAGGAAAGTTTTCATAATTACAGTCATTGGAGGAATACACGGAGCTTTGCAGTCCGAAAAACACAAACTCGAGAGATTCCTTACTATAAGCATAGATAGCAAAAGAAATCCTATCAGAGGAGTACATAGTACTAGACAGTACCTTAGACTTAGCCATGATCGATAATTATACGAGTTGCTGGCAGGACTTGATGCGCTTGTCGCAAAGTGCCTACGCTGTAAACAAGAGCCGAGAGAAGCAAGTGGTAACAAAAGCTCGAGCACTAGCCAGAAGAGCTATTGGAGCTTGTGAGTGACTACCTTACACTTATTTAGAATGGATTACTGAGCGGGAAAGGTTGGCGGGCTTGGCTGGCAGGCTTGGCAGGCTTGGCTTGGCTTGTTTAAATTGCTACTGGGCACAAGCAGTCTTACCCCAGACGCGAGCGGGTGCGAGGTCGATGCAGATGTACCACGGCTTGGTGTCCACTCAATTCCTGTCTACCCTTGTATACTCGCTCTCTACTGTACAGATCGCAAACCACCTGACTCAAGCCCGCCCACTGCACCATATCTCCGTCGATTTCTATTACACCCACGTGTCATTTAGTCTTCTGCTAGCGAACACCAATAGACAGTACTACAGGCACGTAATAGATCTATATAGACGTGGTCACATGAAAGCCGTGTGTTCGATAAGTACAATTTTCAAAGTTTTGTGAACCAATAATGCTATTGTAGGCAAGCGATAGTAGTAGAACAAGAAGAAGAAGGAGGATGAAACAGTGAGCGAATTAATATGTCTATCTATTGTTAACTAATTGTTATCATGCCGTTTCTCCTTCCTTCATCTCTGCTGTCTTTACCTCACTCCCCAATCCAGTCCCGTTGACGAAAACAGGACCAGGGTGTGCAATACACAGGCAAAATGCCGCCAGAATGATCATAACACCTTCCAATCCAATGAACAATCCCTGATCGTGCATCAACTGACTTCCTGGTCCCGTGTATCCACCCTTAAGTTCTGCAATTCTGTAACCACACCGGATGAGGATCAAGGTGATGGCCAACGACAAGAAGGTGATGAAGATCTTGAATTGCTTGGGCAAGTCGGTCTTGGTCGGTAAACTTTTTCGCGCTCTCGAAAAGCTAATGGCAAAGTCGGCCGCAAGTGCAATGAACACGCACAGGGTGATGACCTGGAAGCTCAATCCAGCAATAGAAATGTCAACTGCGATCTTGCTTCCGCCCGATGAACTTGACGAGAGGCCACCTCCTGTTCCTTGCAAGGACAAGGAGATCAGATCACACGTGATGAAAATGGCGTAGTATGCCTTTGCTGGCAGTCTGGAATACTCTCGTCCAAGGTAGTTGACGATCTTGGCCAAGGTGAAGTAGATTGCAGCGGAGAAGAATGCTGGGCCGAAAGTTATGGTGGTGATTTGGATCATGAAGGCGGGGAAGGAAAAGGGATCCTGCCACAACATGATGCGACCACCATATCCTAGGATGTCGGAGATGCAGCCAAAGATCATAGCTCCTGTGAACCACCAGGTTCGCCATCGGAGACCTTGGAAGATTTGAATGGCCAGTACGAGGCCGAACAGGACCAGAAAGATGCTGTTTGCAGCAAGCGATGGGCGGTACCCATATACACTGTGTGACGCGGGACAGTAGTAGCTTGAAGACTTGTCGAGGACACAGTTTGCGTCTGGTCCATATGAGATAAGACGGTGGGAGTTGA
Organism: Neophaeococcomyces aloes; assembly: GCA_022813445.1. Classification (NCBI taxonomy): domain Eukaryota; kingdom Fungi; phylum Ascomycota; class Eurotiomycetes; order Chaetothyriales; genus Neophaeococcomyces; species Neophaeococcomyces aloes. The sequence goes on along the minus strand of JAKLMK010000068.1, from coordinate 68,689 downwards.
TGGCAGCCATTGTAAGCTTTGGAAATGATGAAGTGCTAATGAGATTGTGCTATTGAGACTTTGAGATGGACAGTATTCATTCACGCCGACAACTGGGCTTGTTATATACTTATTCCCTACATGGTACCTACATATCACTGGTATGCGATGCAGTTTGACTTCGCGAGGTCACAAGACTTAGAGCCGCTTCGTCCACCACACCCATGAATGATTAGATAGTGAGATCGACAGCCAGCAGGAAATCGTTGGTGCATCGTATTCGCGTCATAATAATGTCCTTTGCAGTGATGGATACAGCTGCCTCGCAACAAGATGTGATTGGAGCTTGGCAGGAAATTTACGGCCGTTTCGCGCAGCTGCCCGCTTTGAGTTTAGTGAATCTTTGTCAGACCACGTGGATGACGATGCCCCAGATTTCACCTCAGTCCGCCAATCAAAACTATGTCCAAGACTTCTTCCGACCTTCTTTCCACCAGTGCGAGGTGAGTTACCGTAGTAAAATGACCGACTTGCCCATAAATAATGCACCTTTTTTGACCAATAGAAACGCTTTGTTTAATGCTTGTAGGTGTTGTGCATATACTCGAATCAATTCCTTCTTAGGGATCGTGACAGCTGTGCCGTATAAGCTATAACTCTGCACTGGAGTGGATAGTAGACTACGTTACTACTGTATGTCACTCAGTACAGTACCAAGTACATGTACCATGCTATCATAGTGCATTCATCGCGATCTGTACACAAGCCTCGCGTTACCAGAAGCTCGCCTCAAAGACATGACGTTTCATCAAGCTACGCGATGCATACGTACAGTGCTGTAGACAGTAACGTACGTTAGTCTTGCTCGTGAAACATAACGTGGACATATGGAATCAACCACTGTGTAGAAGTTACACGAGTTTGTGTGTGGATGTATGTGCAATTCTGATCGTGCACAAGGCAGGAAACAACAACATGCCGCAGCTCTCATTGCGCTCTAAACACAGCTATATCGATTTTCAGTGTCAACATATACCACCAGTGCTGTCATCGTTCATTTAGAGCCCCGTCCCGCTTTCCACGTTTCTCACAATCTCCATCAGAAGCCGGATATTTCCAGTCTAACCCTAAATCTTGTTCTCATTCTCATCCGCAAGATGATGAATGTAGCTCTGCTCCGTACATGGTTGTTCGTGCTGGCCAGGAAGATGGTGTGTCTAACGATGACGAATGGCGGATAGTTGATCATGAGGATGTTCCTTCGACCGGTTCCTGGCGCCGATGTGGTTGGATCGGATGCAGGACAACGCGTCAACGACATATGGAGGAATGGTGTCTAGACCTTGGGTGACTGCTGATGCTTGAGCTAGATAACCCGACTCATCGTGGGTGCGAGGAAGGCGATGCCTCCGAGTGTAGTGGGCCCCTTTGAGAACGAATCCACTCAACACTCAGACAGAAACAGGAGGAAAAGTCCAGGAGCCAAGTTCAGATTGACTTGGCGATTCCGCTTGAAAGAATGAGGCCTCATGGTTGAGGCTCTATACAAAAGGTCCCTGTGGGTCTACGATGGAGTAGTTGTGAAGAATCCGGCGGGTTTGGGGGCGCCATGCTCTGATGTAGCAAGCTCATCACTCGCAAGGTTAACCTACTTATCTGAGCTATGGTTTGTCATCTGGAGTATAACACAACATCAGATCGAAAGCAACGTGGCTCATGACTCGTCTTCAGTCTCCGTATCTGTGTCACTAGTATCGTCTGCCGACCCCTCAGTATCACTTTCATCTTCTTCACTTTGTGCTTTTGCAATAGCTGGCCTAGCGATTTTCTTCTTTGGTTTCGGTGTCTCACCCGTCTTCATCGCTTGTAGCTGTCCAGCAAGAGAATCTGTATTCATGTTAGCGCTGGTAACTAAACCGGTAGATATGTCGTGTAACTTACCTTCGTCAGGCTCGCTGATCTCCTCCTCACTCTCTACAACCGCAGCCTCACTGACATCCCGTACGTCAAGCACTACATCCACTTTCGAGTCGAAGTCAACGTAACTGTCGCATATCAGATGCATGGTGAATGCGAATGCGTGCACTTGCGGCGGTGCCTGAAATTGACACTTCATCGTTACCACATTGAATGTTGGCTTGTTGTCGGCCGTGAATATTGGCTTATCGAAATTCGTGAAGGTAAATGGTGGCACGGCGATGCGTCCCACACGCGATTCTGCGAGGAAAATGTGCCACCTTGGTGCGTGGTCAGCTGCGAAGAATGGGGCGTGCGCAAGAGGCGCTTGCTCTGATGTATCTTTCGTTCCCAGATCTATTGGCTTGCCTTCGCTGTTTTTTCGTTTGCGGTTGACAGGTTTCGTACGGCCTTTAAGTGCGTCCAAGTCGCCTTCTTCAGGGTCAATGTCTTCGAGGTCCAAAGGATCAACGGGGGGAATTGAGGCTGCAGGTGTACCAGGTGGAATGACACGAGCTTTGACGACAAGCTGCACAAGCGAACCCGGAGTCACAACGCGATCGCCAACGACCTTGAAGAAGGCCTTTTCAACAACAAGGCGTGGGATCGTGCTGGCTGTGAGCATTGCGGTGTTGTATTGAGCATCCGATAACGAAGCGCACAGGGAACGGCGGATCGCTGAGGGAAGAGACATAAGGCGAGAGATCGTTAGTGGTGTCTTTGAGTTGGCGCCAGATATTTGTTTAGCGAGAGAAGGAGTGAAGTATGGGAGTTGAAGAGCTGGTGAAGCACCTGGTGGAATCGCTTGGATGAGTTTTTGAGAAACGTGATAGGAGTTCAGCAGCGGCTCGACATGGAGGAAAGGCAGGGTTATGCTGCTCAAAGAGCTGTTGATTTCGAATGCTGTTAGAGCCACCTCATATTTCTGGCGATTGAGATCTTCCGAGCCCAGGTCAAGGCGGGCGAGGTATGCCCAGAGAAGACAAACAGTTTTGCGGCGGATTGGGTCGTCGATAGACTTAAGTTTTTCGACATCGGCGGGTGAGAGGACGCCACTGGCAAGGATTTTGGACTCGATTTGGGCGGCTCCAGAATCTGCTTTGCTGCCATTGAGAATCTCGCTATATTCATCGCCTGCACTGAGGGCACTGATGATACCTCCTTCGGTCATATCCTCCTTATACTCTTTGAAAAGCTTCGCTGCAGTTGACAACAAGACTTTGTCTTTGGTGAGGGATTGTGTGCCATACCACCACTTCCCAACCAGATATGGAAGTAGTATCCCAAGCAATGTAGCATAGAATGCGATGACAGCCCATCGATTGCCCTCAGCGATAACCCACTGTGGAATGGCAATTCCAACATTTGTGCTCTGCTTTCCATCTGGATTGCCATACATCAAATAATTGTTTCGAATCTCTTCATCCGTTAGAGTCTTGTAGGCTTTGGTCATTTCCACCCAGCGATCATTGATCGTCTCAAGTGTTTCATTCTTGGAAGGGTCGGGTTTTGCCTTGTCTGGATGGTATTTTATCGACAGTTTCCTGTAGTATCGATCAATATCCTTCTCGCTCGCACTTCTCGACACTCCTAGTACTGAATAAGGATCCCATATCTGGGGCGCGATTCGTTTCGTGACTGCGATCACATAGATCATGTATGCTATCACAGCCCATAGTACACATGCTGATATGATTCGTTTCGTCTTCCTCTCTTTTCTTTTCTGCTTTCGCCTCTGTGCCTGTATTAATTCCTCATCCTGCGGCTTGAATTCCGAATCTATCCTTGTCGCTGTGTTCTCGAGTTCAGGTGACTTTTTAAAGATGCTGTATGTGATTGGTATGGCGAAAATTGCCGTGAGGGTGATTATGAAGAATGGCGCATGTGTGCTTTCCTCATCGTAACTATAGCTAGAGGAAGCCATGATCTGTGTTTGTGTAATGAATGGCCACTAGACATAGACCTCTCTGCGCTTGGTGTCGGTTTCTGGTTCTCGTAAGATTCAGATCTTCATATGACGTGACGGCGTGTATGGCTCAATTTCGAAGGTAATAAGCTGAAGTAGGATAGAAAGCAATCGCTGGCAGAATCCAAGGAATGTGGTGTGGTGCAGGGCTTCATACGATCTCATACAGTACAAACGTGGCATTACCAAAAGTTCGCTGGGGGACACAGCGACACGCTAAACTTTATTCATGATTAGATAAGGAGTCTTGGCCACGCTCTCCTTTCCAAGCCCCTTTCTTCTCGTACTAGGTACCTATCTTATGAACTGCATTGTAATACCAGATCTACACTCTCTATTGCTGCTTGTTGTTAACACATTTTAGCAAATAACCACGTCGGGTACAGGCTATAACCTGAAGTAGGTTGACTTAGTTTAGCATCAGAACAGTTTGACTTGAGTTTTGGATAACTTTCGCTCCAGCCTTGGAACTATATCATTACGGCTTTGTTCAGAATCACAATATTTACCCCTATTAGACAATAATGATTCCATGCTAGCTAATTCTGCAGCCAGAAGTATTACGCCTCGTGGTTTGGAGGTCGACATCAAAGGAAACGCCTAACACCATCGCTAAAGAAAATGAAGTATCCGATACGCCTTGCATAACCCACCCTTTGCGCTCCCAAAGTCACCATCTCCTCTTACGTCTTCCTGGTTGAGACTGTCTACTCGTCACTGCACAAGGACTTAAGCCTAGCGATTGATCATTGGCGTCCTCGGCAGCTGTGCGAGCAATCGCGGCCATTCATTCAGGACCGAAGTCGAGTTCCTCAGCGGCTTGCCAATTTATCAGAGAAAGCTCATCTGAAGGAGCGCGTTGGTCAGATTGCGCTGTTCCCTGCGACATGAGCTGTTGTGGAGTCACAGTACCCGAACCAGGTAGAGGTTCATGCGAACCACCACACCCACAGCCATAACAAGCGTGGTCTGTCAAGTACTCGGATCGCTCTCTGAGGTCTGCCAGTACCTCTCGACAATTGCGGTGTGCCCGGATCAGACCTGCAAATGACGCCATGAGGTGATACAAGCGTACCCTGAGCTGGCGGGCATCAAGTATGTCTTCTGTCAACTTGTAGTCCTCGAGCAAGACATCTATGCTTGGGGAACCTCTCGGTCGAAATCTGACCCATGGAATCCCCGATGCGGACATTCTACTGCGGCCGGGGTAGGTGGTCGCGTGGCCCTGCAGCTGAGAAGGTCCAGCAGCGACAGCCGTATCGGCGACCTGATGTTGCGCAAACGGAGAGCCAGCTGATGCATGGCCCATTTGGTGCATCGTCTGATGACGATTCTGTAAGGCAGGGCGCGACTGCTGCCGAGGGGAAGAAACAGCCGGGATATAGGGCTGTGGTGCAGGACCAGAAACCAGTACAGGTCGATATCCTCCTGCATCCCTCACGGCTGCAAACACTTGTCCATTGCTCAGCTGCCATCCTATGAATTGTCCACTGTCGTTGTGGATTGGCTGCGGTAGTGGGCCATCGGTGGCCGGATCGTAAGGTCGACCTCGCATTGACGCCATCACAGCTGGGTGGAGGTCAATACTATACCGAATCAGAACACAATGGTGGTAGGTGACAGCATAGCAGATGCAGAATAGAGTGGATCCAGCAGTAACAACCGGATGCCCAAGAAACGAGAGGTTTAGAAGAGAAATTAGAAAGAGAAATAAGAAAGAAGTGGTCAAACGGCCGACTTCTACATTGTGTCTGCAGGAGAAGGCCTGCTTTTTATACTTGTGGCAATAGGGAGGGACTGATGAATCGCTCTGGAAGATACGTTCCTGATGCCTGGCTGAACCAAAGGACTGTGAACTCAAATCAACGACTTAACTCTTCTTAGTAATACCATTACCGCACGAACATCCCTAACTGTGGGTACATGTATTCAATTTGGAAACTTGCTCGATCACACCAGGCACCTACGCCGATCAGCCAAAAACACATAGGATGATGTACACAAGATTGACAGTCCGAACAGTACCTACCTAGGAATCTCATCCGCATTGCCTAGCATGCTAAGAACATGCATTTACTCAAGCAAGAACTATTGTTCAAGGCTGTCAGCCACCGAACATAGTCCGTGACTGCATGCTCTGACTTATCAACCCGAGTCTGCAAATATTTGATTCGCACATTTGACCGCCCCTGTCATAGTATCTGCGTTCTATCACAAGCCATAATCCTCGAGACACTGCTTCAGTAGAGGAAATATCATAAGCATCCAAAACAATCTTTATTTGCAATCGCGATTTTCCAGCTCCTGTTTCGCGACGTGTAATATTGGTTGTCAATCCACACTCGAGACCATTAACTACTCAATCTATCTAGAGACTTGGTGGACCTAAATCTACAACTCGAGAGAGATGGAACAAATGGGACTTGCTCTTACACTACCCTCCCAAATAGTGATTTGTACATTCAATTCCTTGTATTGTTCTTGTCAATTACGTAGCTATGATCAGTCCGTTTGATCCCTATCAGAATCCTTCGGTATGGCTCGTAGTCAGATCTGTATGTTGTTAGAAATTGGAACACTCTGAGAGACCATAAGCTCATCTGATGGAATAGTCATCACTATCCTGCTATGTAAGCCCGGGCTTCTTAGCCACGTAACTTTCAACCATACCTCGTAAAGAGACTGATAGGCTTGTGCTTAGCGCTCATGTTGTGGGTTAAACGTACTACTCGAGATCCAGTAGCAGAAGCTGCTCGTCGACCCCGTCTACTGTGTCCTGTACGTCCTTGCTTTCATCTTCAGTAGCATGAACCAATTGCTCTGTTTGAACGCCTGCATCCTGGCCAACACTCTTCTTTGCAAGCTCCTCCTGCAATTCTCCGATGACCCTAAAAGCATTGTCCAGAGCCTCTTTCAGAATGGCAAGCTCCTTTCGCTGGTCGTAGATCGTGAGTGCCTGCTGGTTGGCCAAGTCCACCGCATCGACCACTTTGCCTTCAGGATCAGTGTAGCAAACGAGCTGTGGTGGCCGATTTGTCACTGGATTTTCAAACATGTAGAGAGTCGAGCTGGCAAAGGCATCCCCGATCTCCTTTCGACGACGTTTTTCTTGCTCCTCCATGTCCTCGTCGTAAAGTTTCATACCGTAGGAGAATTGGTCTATCGGACCTTCGATTGGTTTTCCACTGATGTAGCCAAGGCGATTGTTGGTGTTGAATGGTGGTTCTGCAGTATTGTCTTTTTCCTCACGATCTGAAGCCGTCAGATTTGGTAAGCCGCTACCTCCGCCCGGGCCTCGACGACCACTACGTGTTCGACGGTTCTGGTCTGCATGATATCCTGTCGCAATGTTAGCAGGCTGCAAGATTTGCGATACATGGTAACTCACTGTGGCCTGGTCGCTTTTGCGTCTGATCTGCTCCAAGGCCAACTGGCGAGTTTTGTGGAGGCTCTGCAGATATATCTGTGTCCTCAACACAGTTTGGAGCAGGTGTGGCGCTTGTGTCCTTGCTGAGATTTACACCTGCAAAAGTCAGTGAGCCCAGCATCTCATGTGGTTTTGTTCCGTCTCACCGGCGTCTGCATTGATGTTCGAATGAGGTTGTCTTGCCTCATCGCAAGCTTTGTGTGACAAGAAGTCACCCTCGTAGTCTGACATGCGTTATCAGATGGCCGAAAATTATGTTTTGTCGTATATACTAGAGCAGCGGGTGTGTGTTATCCATTCAGCAGACTCGGCATTCAATATCACAATCGATTGTATGACGTGTATGAATGTTAAGCAGAGATGACAGGCAGGGACAGGATAAGCTGTATTTATGTAGTCTTTCATCCTGGCGTCGTTTGTGGTTGTGCATGCAAACCAGCTTCGTCACGAAGTGGCTAGATTTCACATCTTTCACATATTCTTGAATCTTGAAAACGTTTTGTCAGTTTTCTCACAACTACTTGACCTGTGAGTTCTCGATAGTTGGTGAAGGCTGTTCAGAGTGCTGGAAGCTGACCTGATGGTAATTGAGCCTCGTCAGAGGCAGTTTCGTGTAGTGAAACTCAGTACTGCCTGCAATAGTGACCCTGTGGTCGACATTCTCCTCGTTTGTGCTTCTCAACTGCTTCATTATTCCTGGATAGCAAGACAATTGCTGCCACTGTCTGCGATTCACAGGTTCAGGATAGATTTAATGGCTCGTTGCTTTATGCCAACCTATCACGATATGTGGTTTTCCCGGGCAACTAGAGTGCACTGCGGACGAGTTTGAACAGATTGGACTTGATCCACTGTACTATGCCTGGATACTGTAGTGCTCATGTCTGTGTTACGAGAAATATCGTTGCAAGTATGGGATGGACCAAGGCTAAAATATATGAATGCTGGTGGAATAGAAGTTGCAGTCTTGAGGTAAAAATGAGCATACAGTTCCGTGAACCAGCCGCTTTTAGAGTGCCTTCATTACCACAAATCTTTGGCATTTCATTTGCAGATAGCAAATACCACATGAAAGTGTTTGTGTCAAGCAGGCGAAATCCTAAGTTCCGTAAATAGTGAGCACCGTCTGAACTGCCCTGCAGTACAGCAACAATGAATCTCCCAAGAATTGCTTGGTTTGATTTACTCAAACGTACCTAGGGAACGCAACTTCGGCCATCAAGGCCGAGTTCTACTTCAATCACGCAGCTGTCGATGCTCTTGTGTTGGACTTGCTCTTGTTGTAGCCCCCCGTTAAATATTGTAATATGACCTAGCAATTTGTGACAAAATTGCTCCGGGCAAGTGCTTCTGACATTTACTTGATCTGAAAGGTGAAGGTGGACCTGCACTTGCGTTTCGGAGCTCGGTTCCGAAAGAAGTTATAGTTGTCTGTGATAAACATCGAATGAGCGGTCTTTGCTGAGTTTAACGAAGTTCGATTGTGGCTGTATGTGCCCACTCACTCCATAGTATTGGGAAGCATCCATGGCCTAGTTATGACTGACTGTGCCAAGACCACTGACCTTGTAAGGTTGTAGATGCACTTTGGAGTTCATCTTCGCAAGGCAGTATCAACCAGTGCAAGTTTTGGAAATTACAGTAGATTCCATAGTGTGAGATGATAGCAGGTCTGAAGTGATTCATCTCATGTCGAGGCATGCTCACGATTTCGTCGTGAAGCTACTGTCTCACGAACGACAAATGCCTCATGACAAAGGACGAGACTGCGAACAGACTTGGTACCTAGCTTGGGTGATATTGTAGGATGCTATTCCTGTCTTCCACGTGCACAAGCTATTATCGAGGGAATTGTGAAGGATGTTCGAGTAAGATTCAAGTTGCTGCAGCTTCGTGTCCCTGGGAAAGCCTTATGGCGTCACAACCAGGCGGCAACGTTTTGACCAATTGCAATGTTTGTAACGATGTTACATGCAGGAGCAGATCTTTCACTCAGCCACTGCAAGCGAAGACGAAACACCTCGTTGATCACAGACGTAGTGAAGAACGTAAGGCAAACAGCTATCACCAAGCATCTACACGAGCCGGGTTCTTACAGACCCTGACGAGCAATACTCAACTCTTGTGCAGGTCACAAGATCAGATTGAGCCTTTGCTGGCGATTCCGCCCGATTTTTGGCTGCCGTTTTCAGGAAGTCATAACCGTCGTATTCGTCTGAGGTAATCTTGCAGCATCATTGGCCGCTTTGCCGAGTTTCCCGATATAGTCCATTACATATTTCCAGCAGCTATTAGTTTTTGGACCCCTACACCATTCTAGAAAAAGTCCTACGAAGATCCATGCATGAGTCGAAGCATCGCGACGCTAGGGTCATGGTCTTGTGAACGCAGGCTTCTCGGGATCTGGACGCCAGGCAGAGGTCGATCTGGCTGCCATGTCGAAGAAGCGTGTCATCCGTATCTAGGAGCATATATATGATGGCGTCGTTGTGAATATGCAAGTAGGTTAGCTGCTTTCCACCCTGCAAGGAAATACATACCATTGATGCATTACTTCGACCCGACTATGGACTGGCCCATGGACTTGGTGCAGTCGAAGGTGCCTGACCTCCTTGTCGTGCATTCACATAACCTTCAGGATACAGAATCACCATGGAACAGTGGTGGTGGTCAGAACTGCTGGTCGGCAGAATGGATTCAGTATGCATCGGCTGATGAGGAGCAGGGATTCATCATCATGACCTTTGTCAATCAAGCAACCGTCACTGAGGACGACAAGCACCGTCTCGATAGATACTCGGACCATTTGAGGATCACCGGTGCAATTGTCCGCCGGTATAGAAGCACTTCGGATGGCGACTCATTTTCCAGACTGGCATCAAGTAGGTCTGTCTTGCCATACCCAACAAGCTGAGGCTGACTTGAGGATACAGCGCCTGTTATCAAGTGTCGTACAAATCACTCTTTCGGTGTAGGGGGAGGCCCCCCTTTGAATGTGCCAGCAGAATCTAGTATTGGTCAAGAAGCTCGAGCAAGCTATGTCCTTTCATATGAGCAAATAGGCATAGCAAGAAGTATCCCATCATACGAGCGCCACTGGCAGTATCTGAGGATAGAACCGCATGATCCTGGCACCGCAAATGAGCTCAAGTTGGCCACGCCGACTGTTGCGGTGCAGGCTACTGGTGTTTCGTTCGCAGAGAAAGGTGGGCAATGTCCATCGTTGTTTCACATAGTTGGATCATCGAATGGTCTGCTGGCAAAAATTGCACCGGAAACAGATCGCGTTACACCCATCGAAGATACTAGCTTTTGGTCGATGGATGAATTTTGGCAGTGAGAATGTGGGGTATTGACGAACAATTATATCGAGGCCTTATCTGGAATTGTATATTCGAGGAGCGTGGTGTTCGGGTGGCAGGTCGAGCCAAGTAGCCCAACTCAAGAGAATTCTCTTATCATACGGCATGTTTATAAACGTCTTCTTTTTCTTACTACATTCTTGCATTGTCACTAGAAGATAGTGTTGAATTGTGTCTTGCTCATTCCTCCACGACCACATGTAGTCCATTCACCAATGATGTCATAAATTCTGCGGCCCTAATGTCGTTTTAGATTTACAGTAGTTGTTTCTTCACCGTCGGTCATGCTTAGATATTGCGACAAAAACATGTCGCCGTCACGGTAGTATTAATGTGAAGCCAATGACCGAGCAACTCGAGATGGCGGAAGAAGTGCGAACTCCAGTTCTGAACGAAAAGAAAAGAAGGCGGCCACGAGCTGCACGTGCTTGCCAGCGTTGTCGAGCAAAGAAATACAAGTGCGATGAACTGTATCCTTGCACAAATTGCAACCGTAGGTAATTCCTGCATCGTTAACCGTGGAGACTATACTAAGTATGTCGATCGTGAAGGTCGACATGCCGATTGCGTTTATGAAGGTGTTAGTGAACACTTCACGCATCGCATACGCATCAACGCTGCCAGGCACGTTACAATTGATACCTGTGCTGTTCACCAATCTCTAACGTGAAAGTCATCTAGTCGCTCAGCGAGTTCCGAGAATGGATTCGATATGCTGTCGGCAAAGGATACGTCTATGTCAGCTGCCGAGATCCCAAGGACAACAGCTCTCAATGGGAATAACCATTCAGCGTACCACCATGGCTTCCCTCGACTAGACCGACATCACGACTCAAGAGCGGAAGCTGAGGTCGCTGGTGTCAACATAAATACTCCCAGTCGCGAATTTCATGGTCAGACATCGTCAATGGCATTCCTTGCAGCTTTGAATTCGGACACCAATTCTCCCGATATGCCGCAGCCTCGCAGGGAGAACGGAACTCTTGTCTCTACATTCTACAACGGTGCATTTATGCCTGCGATCCCCAAAACAACTCCAGACGAGGACGCTTTGCTCCGAGCGGATAATTTTTACTTCAAGTATTCGGCTTTGTTCCTCGAAAGTCACTTCCAGAATATCCACTTTGTTCATCCCATCCTGGACAAGGCGACATTCATGAGTAACTGCGAAGACCTTTGGTTTGGCAGAAGTGACCAGCAATCTAGGAGTTTCGTGGCACTGTACTACAGTATAATGTCTTTGGGAGCTCTGGTGCGGTCCTGGGACGACGATGAGACCATTGATGGTAAAGACAGACTTCACTGGAGTAGGAAGCTGTTCGACTTGGCTTGTATCGCCCTTGTGCCATCGAGGATGAATGCAGACTTGGAGACCATCCAGACTTGTTTGTTTCTTGCCAAGGTGTGCCAAAATTTGATGAATCCGTCTTTGGCCTACATCCACCTCGGACTGGCCACAAGATTGAGCTTTGCTGCTGGTATCAATCGTCAGCCGCGGAGTGATGAAGCATTCTCTTCACATGCCAAAGACATGGCAGCTCAACGTACGTGGTGGGCGCTATATGCCTTGGAAGTCGAATTGAGTTTTGCTTTGGGCAGACCAGATTCTCTAGGACCAGATCAATATCACAACGTCGAACTCCCGCAAGAAGACACAACAGAAATAGCCATTATTCCTGCATTAGTTTACTTTGCCAGGATCATAAGAAAGGTTTGTACAAGTATCTACCTCTCCAACGAGCCCCTTGACATCAAGGTCGATGAAGCGTTGAGGATAGAAAAGGATTTGGATCATTGGATCGCACACCTACCTGACTCATTGAGACCAAGCATTGATCCAAGCCAGCCATCATCGAAGATAACAAAGGAATCAAGACGATCTAAACTGCAGCGTTTAGTGCTCAGCTTGCGCTACTACAATGTGAAGATGATCCTATTCCGACCCTTCCTGGGACGTGAAGTCGGTACTACACAACGTCTGTCGCCTGTACTCTCAGCCATCGTTCATAGATGTGTCGACGCGGGTCGAGTCACAATTACCCACATGCACGACGTCTTCATCAACCAGCCATTCTTCCGGAATTGGTGGAACAATACAACCTACGTTATGTACGCAGCATCAACAGTTCTTTGGTACACCGTCAACACAGCCTCAGCCATCGAAATTCCAGCACTTCTAGATCTCGCTGACAAAGCCATTGACATCCTGGAAGCAATGGATGAAAGTGTCGTTGCGCAGAAAGCACGCCGACTAATCGAAGAAGTCGTATCCAAAGCACGAGAGAAACTCAGTGCGGACGCGCATTCGAGTCACGACCATCATCATCAGTCTGCTCTTGCTCTGCCAAGTCTGAACGTGACAGAATCTTTGGACCGCCCGCAGGAAGCTGGAGCAGCAGGTGATATCTCACTGCAAGGAATGGATCTAAACCTAGACTTTTTGGACATGACCTTTCCGATGGACGAGATGCAATCTGCGTTTTGGACAGACGATAGCAGCCAATTGATATGATTCTTGATATCTGCAACATTGCAAGGTGTGGATCCCTGTTCACAATACCCTTTCCCACCAAGGAACGTATATATATGATAGAGTTTCATGCTTTGTCAACATATGTAGTGTATCACCCACGTTAGTATAACTACGTACCTCGCAAAGCATAATACACGCAGTAATTCCTTGCTATCTTCGAGATGACAGCCAGATGGGAAGCTTCACTTCATGGGACACCGGCCGTTGGTTTGGACCTCAGATCAGAGTTCTGTACGTAGGAAGCAACATGGTGCAAGAGTTGAGCCGACCTACGTACACAACACTTCTTATCAGCATTGCGCAAATTTTAGGAGGACTTAAGGTTTTCCATGGACTCGTAGATGCTGTGTTGTAAGGAAAGATATTTGATATACATATGGCTCATTGCTAAACCGAGAGCTACATCTATGTGATGCTGGGAGATGAGATTGTCCCGCTCCCAAGAGCATACAAACACAATATTGGTGCGAGAATTGCATTTTCAATCTGTGATTCCAGTTTGCTGCCTCGATTTAATGCGAACATAAAAGTTCTTTTTGTGCACGAAGAAAGCACTCCTGAGGTACATTGGGCTCTTTGTCTCCGCCTTTTCAATCTGCATCGATGTTAGCAATAGGGAATCTCCGTCACGAAGCATGTTTAGATACGTACCTCAAATTTCCTCAAAAAGCTGGGCACCATCTTGTAAGTTTCCATGAGGCTTATGTTCTTGCCAACACATGTCCTGGACCCGGCACCGAATTGGAACATGCATTGTCGCATTTTGGAGACTTTAGTTGGGTCTGCACCTTCGCTTTCCAGCCAGCGCTCAGGTCGATAGATATCGGCATCTTCACCGAAGACTTCCTTCGACTGATGTACTACCCATGCATTGCATCCGACCACCGTTCCTCCTGGCACGAACTTTCCGCATATCGTCGCGCCCTGTGCAGGGGTAACCCTTTCAAGAAGCAAACTTACGGCTGGATGCACTCGAAATGATTCCATGATCACTGCATCCATGTATACAAGCTTGTTAGCCGCTGGGAACGGAACCACATCACCAGCACCGGTACTGTCTTTAGAGGAGGCAAGAGCACCTGCGGCATCAGCTGCGTCTATCTCTTCCATCAATTTCTTGTAAACACGAGGATTCTGTAGGAGGAAATAAAACACGGTTGAGAGACTGATTGCGGTACTGTCTGAACCTGCAATGATCAACGATGCACACATAGCCGTGATTCGGTCATCTGTTAAGAAGTCCGAATACTTCTTTTGGGACTGCAGAAATCGTTGGAGAAGGTTGGTGCCTTTCTTGCTGTTGCCGTCCAGACTCTCGCTCGATGTCGACGCCTTGCCATATTCACGTTGGCGATCAAGAGCGAAGTTTATTATGGTGGCATTCGAACTTGATGGCCATAGACCTTTAGATTCCAGGAACAGCTTGATAGGGTTTTTCATGAATACACGATCCAACCAGGGATTTTGGCCAATCACTGTACCATAGTCCTGGAACGAGTCGACTGTTGCAATAATATTGCCAACATCCCTATCTTGTTCCACAAATCCAAGACGTCTGGACCATGTAATTTCACCAATCACGTCGAAGGCGAAGAACTGCAGCCATCTCGAGAATGAGCAAGACTTTCCAGTGTCTGCAAATAGCTGCTGGGTACGCTGGAGGAAAAAAGAAGTGCAGCTATCCACAAGCGGCTCGTAATCCATGAGGGTCGAGAGCGCAAAGGCATGACTGACAGCTCGTCGAAGCGTGGCATGGTATTCCTCTGATCGGGTGGAAAAGCTAGAGAACATACAATATTAGGTCTCAAGCGTGTATGCAAGCTTGCGGGCTTGTAGGGTTCGTAACTCACAGGTTAGGAACAACTTTGCCCTTATTGGCAGTAGCAAGCACACCGTAGTAGCCGCTCTTGTCTGTGTCAGAGTCAAACTGAAAGGCAGCAGAACCATCAATGACCAACCTTGGTATAGCCCTTATTTAGTCCATAAATGTCCGCAATGGCGTTTGGATCTGCAAAAGAGAGAACATTGGGAGCGACTCGGACCACATCACCATACTTCTCGTGAAGCTTGCGAAATGAGTAGTGAGTATCTCTCTTCCATGCATCGAAGAGACGCCAATTGTTCGTTAGTGAAGCAACGAGTGGCCCTGGATACTGATTCAAGCCTTTCTGATATTTCTGTGAGGCGAGATAAATCACGGAAGCAACTACCAACAATATCGAAACATGCTGGAAAGAAAGACCGGCAGCAAGACGGCTCAGTTCGCCAAGCATTTTGGCACTTGCCTTAAGTCGAATTGAATGTGCTGTTGTGACTTACAGTCTTCTTCGACGTTGTAAGAAAATGAGATACGTTCTATATCGAACACTTCGTTGCCACACCCTCCATCTGTATCAAAGACGTTTTTGAAGACAGACCGAGGTTTGTTCACGACAAACACAACTGCCGATATGCAGATCGTGAACAGCCTCATGCACTGTTTCCGCCAATGGTTCACCGTATCTTGGGAACTCCGAGATCACGCTAAGCACCCGGAAAATCCGACCAAAATACATGCGTATGAGGAAATGTTTGGACAAACAATTCGACCATTCTGCTATGAGTTCATCTGCACAGTTGGCGGTACGGACATTCTACCGTGGATGGCCGCTTTGACGAGCCTGTTTACGTCTTCTGAGCTCTTCTATTCTGATACATGTGGTCAACATCAGTTGAGTCCTTACGGCAAGATGTACGGACATTAAGTACACGAATTCATCCATTACCACCGTTCTTCAACCAACCCCATCGTGGCCGCCAGACGCTCATGTACCCTCATGCGATTCGATACCGGGCGAAGCGGTGTGGAACAACCAGCGTGACAACGAGGCTAGCATTTACAACGTTCTGAATTTGCAATCTCGCGTCCAAGCAGGACTATACGTACGTACGGACCTGTCTTCCACGAAGAGCCACAACTCTATACGACATAGAGTATACTCGTGCAAAGCTTCACTACGTATCGATACAGTTTTGAGACAGATGTCGGAGCCGTAGCCGGTTTTACCACGTCTTTATGGGAGTGAGACTTATGCGCTACGGTATATTTTGACATGAGAGAGACAAGATGACACTACGTAGGCAGTCAAATCCAACAACATTTGGAGGTAAGCGATGAGAGTTGTAACAAAACTCTCACGGAGGTAGTTGCATGGTGGCTTACTTTCGAGAAAGCAACCACCAAGTGCATTTGTTACGTACCAATATGCATGATGGCATGCCTAATCATCGCTGCAAGGACTAATCGATTGCTCCTCGCCAAGCACATGCACGACAAGTCGTTGTGGTAACGCAAGCAACGGCTGAACGGTAGCGACGACCGTGCCGCAGCCTTTTGGACCACGCAGGATATTCACCATGAATACGTACGAATAGGTGTGAGGAGGTGAATCTCACCCTCACAACTTGAAAGAAAGGGGATTGAGGCGTTACCATTCTGCAAGTATCCCGGAGATAACCGTCATACTTATCTTGTAGTGATCGCGGTATAGTCCGGACTGCGTATACGTGGTTTTGCAGCTTCTTCCTGCCCTGCGTGCACCAATGGAAGAATGAGGGAAAAACCACTTGGGATATACTATGTACTAACTAAGCATTAAGAAGAAAGACGCTGCGTTTGAGAAGGGTATCACAAGGACGTTTGTAAAGCATTGTACTTCCTCAGCCCGTACATTCCACATAAAGATTATCACTCATCATCCACCGTGAAATACACCCATCATTCATCAGCCTCTTCGTCTTGTATGCCATCTCGGTGAGCCTGGAAGTTGACCTGCAACACAAATAAGACAAATGTAAGCGACGCTCATAGTTCAACCACATTGCCCATAAAGGGCAAGAGGGAGATGGTCTGGGTGTGCTACGCACCCTCTTCGTGTTCCTTCTTGTCAGCTTCGTGGCTGCTGCCTGCTTGATCTGTACCGTGCCCTTGTACACCCTCTTCGGTATTCGTGATGACCTCGTCTCGAACGGACTCCGACTCATCAATGATTTTGTCCTGTTTCTTGACCGGTTCTGAGGTTTCGGTAGTTGCCTTTTGTTTGGAATGTGCGCCACTCAAGGCCCCAGACTTGGCCGCACCTGCGGCACTTGACCGCTCGGACTGCTTGTCTGCCTTTTTGGAGGGTATAGCTGGCTCCTTTGAATCGCTTGCTTCTGCAACTGGCTCAGCAGCGGCCTCCGCGTACGTAGGATGATTGTGCTCAAGATTAGACGGGGTCACGTGTTTGGCCTCTCCCGCTCTCGGTGGCTGTTTTGAACCTTTCTTTGGAGAGGCACCTGAACCACCTTCGTGCCCAGTGGATTTTAGTTTTGAGCCAAGTCCAGCTTTGGACTGTTTCTCAGTCTTCGCGCTGCTCGCGCTCTCCTCTTTTGTCTCCTCAGACGTTTTTGACGGGGTAGCCTTTGACACGGACGCGTCATGCTTTTCAGGCTTTTGTGTAGCTGACTGTTTGACGACGTCTCGGTCTGCAACTGCCTCGGCTTTAAGATTTTCGATCTGCTCGTTCACATTAGCCTTCGCGTTCTTGAGTCCCTTCTCTGTGTCGTGCTTGATATGAATCCATGACGATTGCTGGTCATCGTGTTGATGCACGGGACTTTCTGCGGAATTTTCTTTCTGACTGCCATTTTGCGAGGCCGACTTTTCTTCCGAGTGACTTTTGGCTGAGGCGTCCTTTGCAGCGTTGTCTTTAGAAACTCGTCCTTTTGTAGGAGATCGATCTGATTTGGAATTTCCTGCAGCCGCTTCAGCAGGTGTCCTCTTTTTTGGAGAGTCGGTTTGCCGCGCGCTATCAGCTCGAGGTTTGCTCTCAGACTGCTCGGCTTGAGGTTCTTCTTGAGAAGTGTCGTTCTCATTCTTCATCACATCCTTACCTGGCTGAGTGTCTCGTTTTGGCTTTCCATCATTAGTGGGAGCTTTGGCTGCCTCCGAAGATTGATCAGGCTTGATTTTATCTTGGATCGTAGAAACGACCTGATCAATATTATCACTCGCAGCTTGGGCCTTATCCTTTAGGTCGTTCTTCACATTTGACACAATAGACTTTCCCTGCTGGTCACCTTGCGCTTGTGTACTCAACTTAGACACCGTTTCTTGGACTGATCTCGAAGACTGTTGAAGCTTCTGCGAGAGTGACTGCGCTGTCTCTGCAACCGACTCTCTGATTCCATGCAATATGTCCGACCCTTGTGACTCTGTACGATCATTTGTATCCACCTGTTCACTGCTAGAGCTAGCAAGGTCCTCTCTCGTTTTCCCAAATGTCTGCTTCAACTTGTCGAAATCAGCCTGAAACTCATTTTTTGCCTTGGCCTTCAGCAGGTCAGCTTTGTCCTTCGTATCTTCAAGAACACCACTCATACCCTTTTTGGTCGCTGAAGCGATCTTCTTCACCTCAGTCTTCACCTCAGTCTTGAGCTCCTCCCCATCAATAACCGCGACATCGTCACTTTCGCCTTCGGAGCCTTGTTGAGGGTCCTCAAAAGCTTCACTCAATCTGCGCGTAACTCCTTTGTAGGCATCTCTGCTGCTCAAAAATGCCTTCTGGCTGGTTGTGCTGCTTCGCCGCCGCTCGTCTCTACGTAAGTAGGACTTAACGAAGAACCTGCCGAAGAGCCAAGTCAATGGCAGCAGGTAGAGACAGTTGAGATAGATGGCGAAAGTCTGCCCGCTTGTGTCGATACAGTGAACCCAACGTAGTTCTCGTCTGTAACGAATCTCTTCTCTGGCGACGAAGTCGTTTGCAGCATGAACGGCATCAATACCAAAGGTCTCACCTTGTCTGTTCAGCACATTCTCGGCAAGACCTTCTCTTCCTGCAGCTCGCAGCAACCACTTCTTCACCTGGGCTGCGGTATCGGCAGAGGCTGTGGCAGTAACGGTAGATACGGTCGAAGAAACCACCGAGGGAATGGTGGACGCGGTACTACCAACATGGTAGAGGTAAGAAATGCTGGCTGGGCTCCTGTACTTGATGAAGAGGTGGGCGAAAGCATAGATCACGCCAAGCACGAACTGGGTGATTTGCAAAGTGGTCAGTGTGCGCTTGAACCACACGGGGATCCTGATGTTCAGAACACTGCAAAAGTAGAAGGAGTACTGGTAAAAATTAGCGACGCGAAACACACCCATCTTACAAGACTCACCATAATAGTGTGGATGAATGAGTTGACTAGAGCAAACATCCAGATAGGTGGGGACATGTATCGAATGCCGGCCCACATGCACATCATTGCACCTGCGTGATGATAGGTTTGGAGAAAGCTGCTCTTCTTGCCCTTAGCTAAGATGATCAGAGTATCAATGACCTCGTAGAATTTGGAGAGATAGAACAGCCAGCCGTAGAACGCGAGGCCTTCATTCCACATGCGACCGACATCGGTTTGATCTGGCCGACCATCCGGTCCCAGACGATACAAGTGGTTTGCAATTCCCCAGGAAGAAGTGGTTTCGTTGAATGTTGCAGCCGATCCGTACCCTCGTGGACCGTTGATTTTGCAGAGCGAGTCGACAGTGCCTGCCAAACCATACTCGGCCCATGGAGGTTCAACCGAGGCGTTCAAAGCATTGAACATACCCACAAATGTCCAGAGCGAGTAAGCAGCGAGTATGGCGTTGTGTGTGATGACCATAAATTTGAACATGGTTGTCTTGCTAAAAGCCCATGGCTTGAATTTCCGTTGTCGGTTGACTGAGTTGAGAATGGTGACTATCGTCACGTATACGAGTGCGATCGTGATTGGGACTTCCGGCGCGAGCATGCGATTGTACCAGGAGTGTGATATCGTAAAGGGATGCGCAAGCGTCGGATGATCTGAAGGCGGAGGAAGGGTTGGAGGCAATGGCGCTGGAGGAAATCTGAAGTGTGATGCTGGTGGCAGTGTCAGGTGTACTTCGGCAAGCTGTTTGACAAGCGCGTCCCAGCTGTAGCTGAGACTACTTTCGAAAGCCATTGTGGTAGAGCTACAGAGGTGGACAGAGAGTGTGCTTTAGGGCTCGCGTGCTGCGCAAGGTAGAGGTGGTGAAGGATTTGCGACAAAATCGGATGACGATGGATTATTCAAACACGCTCGGCATACTAGTAGTACAGTACAGCGTGATTGATCGAGGACTGACAACAACGAACGCGCTCGGCTACACAAGGATGCAAGATAAAAAAGAAGGCGCGTTTGTGTTTGTGGAAATCGTGAGGCAGGTAAATTCTTCAGCGAACCTTCCAAGTTCTTGTTGCGCCCGCAGCACTCACGACCGACGTCATCGTGAGCTTCGAGTCCGTATTTCGTATT
>JAKLMK010000068.1:0-48130 GCA_022813445.1 Neophaeococcomyces aloes | reverse complement strand
ATTCGCGCTACTGCTGGACGTGTTTGGTAATGCTCCAATCAGCCTTCACCGTTCACAACGCGCGACATAGCTTAGCACTGTCAACGTCTTGGTCTGTAGAGCCAAATCTCATATGATACCAGAAAGTGAGGAGCTACAGGAAGTACGTAACATACGTATCCTACGTTCTCTGCACCGTTAATTTCCCAGCTCGGTTTACCTATGGATGATTACTTTTACTGGCTGCCGGCTGGATTACAGGTGCTCTCCACATTCTCAAATAACATACGCCGTAGCATAGGATAGACAATACCAGGGCTAGGTTTGTGAGCACTCAGCTTGATAACATCAAGTGGAACATTATGCCAAAAGTTATGTGCATTAACCAAAATCGAGGAGGCCACCAACAGTACATCTGATTCTGGTAGGGATCAGCCATCTGTAGATAGACCTAATTGCTTCTTCCCCTGGCTCAATAATCCCGATTTGTCGATACACTCGGACCCAGCCCTGCTCTGGTATGAAGCCCATGAAATCCAAACCCAACCACACCGTCGACCTTGGCCCGACCCATTTCTGTCAAGTCCTTCGCGTTCAGCACCAACAAGTAGCTTTTACCCACTATGCCGTCGAGTACAACGGTAAGCAGTACACCACTGTCTTCATCTGTAGAGTTCGGATCTGCAATGAATATGGGCTCCCCAGCCGTCTGACCATGCACGCTCCACCGCTTCACTGAAAGGTCCTCCATGTCTAGTTTCAGCAGGCTGTCTGCAAAGGTTGACTTGCCACTGTCACCCACTCCATACACGTACCTATGCTTCTTCGTGAATACAGACCAATTCAGTGATGGAAGCTCCGGCGTATCGTTTCTGTGCAGCTCAAACTCGACGCTTGTTCTTCTAGTGTCTTTCCGAGGCTCTTTTGGAATATCCGACAATCGATACCGTCGATATCGAGGCGCCAGAGCATCTCCCCATTGTCCTTGAACCTGTCCCGCCTTTGGTGAATCCGACAGTAGGTTGTCAAAATAAAATGCTTGAAGCACTTCCAGGCTTTGATAGGCTGGTATATCAGCAATGATGTGTTTCACTCCATCAGCGCTTGTCTCTTCATAGGCATTGACACTGTGAAATCCAAAGAACGGGTCTGATTCGTATGTCGCAACTACGCCCAGTCCGCCTTCCTCCACTGGACGTTTGTCGATAACGAACCATTTTGCAGGTATTTTGTCATTGTATTCCATGGCCTCGATCAAGTTGTTCTTCAGCACAATGGCCATGCCTCCAGCCTTGAAATGTGAATTCCAGATGCAAAGCACAACATAGTTTTCTGTTAAAAACAAAGAATGCAGGTAAGCAGTTGTGTGGGATATGGTAGCCAGGATGCTCGTCTTTCCTGTCGAAGCCGACGATCTGAAGACCCGGAACGTTCCCTGCCCACCAAATTGCAGGTTGAAATTGTAGACATCGCCAGTAATAGGATCCGACTTCGCATGTGCTCCGCTAATTGGGCCTTTCAGGTCAGGATGGAGCACTTCCTGACGAGCGAGGCCGATGGGCTCAAGAGTCTCACTGTCAAGGAACTGAACAATAGCAGCATCTGTTTTGGTACAGAAGGACTTAATTCCATCGTTGTCACGCGGCATCTGGGCTGCCTGTCCCGTAGATGTGTAGCCAGGAAAGTTTACCGACATAGTGACGCCGATGTTGACTTCGTTAGGAGCAGTCGGAGCTTTGGGCAACATTCGAAGGGCTGGAGCGAAAACTGACTGCAATTTCTGGAAAAGCGTCTTGCACGGCTCATACTTGGCTGCGAAGGTCAAACCTTCTAGCCTCCCAGCCTTTCGGACTTTCTCGATCAAGCCATCACTAGTCAAGCGAGAATTGTAAATCACTCGGACCTTTTCCCCTTCTGATGGGGCAAATATCTCAAACCGGTGCACTTGCGCGAAGTTGTCAAACCAATGTGATGTTTTGAACGTGGTGTCACCCACACAATCAACACTGCGTGGCCCGAGTCCAGTTCGAAAAAGTACCCCGGCAGCATATGCTGGTATGTTACCTTCGATTTGAAGTTCTACCGGTGTTCTCTCCTCGTAAGAAGTATCGAACTGTGATGGTCAGCCAGTGCAAGCATGAATTCAATCGAAAGTCTTAACCCCTTGTGCGTTCGGCCAGTCGCCGAAATGTTGTGGTTTGTCCTGATGCTCGGTTGTAGATGTTTCACCTCCATTCGAGCCAGGAGTTGTGAAGGGTCTTATGCTGGAGGCGGGACTCAGCAACTTCCCATAGTTTTGTACAGCGTTTAACATTTTCGTAGCACACTGTTGTTGAGTGACCAGGCTGGTAAGGGAAAAGAGTTGCTCGTGATTATGTTGTCAGCATGAGTTGGTTGTGCTGGCGAACGAAGATATATATTGTGGCTCCGCGGTCAATATCTTAAGCACGTAACAGTCAGCAACCACGTTTACTGACCAGGGTCCACTACGCCTTGCAAACTGAAGTTGCAAGTTATTTCAGGCTGGGTGGACTGTAGTCATTTAGCACGTCGTAAGAGTCTATCCGTGTTGGAAGGAATCGAATGCATAAGCAGTGGCAAACATCCTGTGGAAGACGTGCCTAAAGAGGCAAGGTCGGAGTGTTGTGCTGCAGGGATGCTGAATCGAGTTGTCGAACGCGAGGTCGGCTCCACTTCGAAAACATCCCTAGGTCTGAATGCTGTCGAGGATCCAACCAGATGATCCCAGGAGGACACAAATGACCATGAACCGGCCGTATCATCCCACCAAAATCGCTCGTGGATGAAATAATCAGAAATAAGACGGGTGACAGCTTTGCTAGCTGTTTGTGCTGGACATTGATCCGGGCGGATAGTGCTGGTGGGTTTTCGCTTAAACATCGGGTTGCTCAGCAAGGACCACAGCGCATAACATGTGGTATACTTTTACAAGTCATTGCGGCCATCTAGCGGCTTGCTGCAATTTTACAGGCTCTGATGCCTGCCACTCCTATGGAGGCACAGCCTCAGAACATTGAATCTGTAGTGGACGAATATGATGAGGATGCTGACAGTGATTTCGGAGATGCTGACTCAAATCAGAGCACGGATTCTTCCTTAGATGAGGGTGATGAGGTGGCTCCTAAGAAAGGTGCTAGGAATGGCAAGGTGACATCCACTACCTCTAATGTCGCAGAAGAGTTGGATTCTGGCGACGAAGCTACAATAAAAGAGCGCCAAAAGACTAGGAAGAAACAGAAACGCAGGAAAGATGATGTACATGTGTCTAGTGATGAAGATCAGGGCGAAGGATGGCGAGCCAAAACCAGGTCTATGCGTGCTCAAGAGAAGGCTGACAAGCAAGTCAAAGCACTCGCTACTGTAACTGCGAGTACCATCGACGTGAACAGAATCTGGGAGGAAATGAACAAGCCTGGTCCGTTACCTCCAGTTCGAATGGAAGGACAATCGGACGCTCAAGTTGCACCAGAAAGCTCCGGTCCAGCATCCCAAGGCGGCCGTGAAAAAGTTGGGCCCGTAACGGTCGCAGCTGAAGAAACCATTACCATCAAGAGACAGTTCAGATTTGCAGGAGAGGTGCATGTTGAAGAGAAGATTGTGCCAAAATCTTCGGCCGAAGCAAGGCTGTGGCTGTCTCAACAGGAACACAAGAGGGATACCGCCGAGTCTGATGTTAAGGGAGTGCAAAGACCGCTTCGAAAGATCTCAAGGTTTGACCCCAATTATAGCAACTTAGATGCTTTTCGCAATGATTCGATCAAGACTCAACCAGGAGCTCTTAAAGGCCCGAAGCTAAATGTCGTCGAGAAGAGCAAGATGGATTGGGCTTCGCATGTTGATGCTGAAGGCCTCAAAGATGAGTTGGATGTGCACGCAAAGGCTAAAGATGCCTATCTGACTCGGATGGATTTCTTGGGCCAGGTTGAGAGGAGAAAGGAAGATGAGGCAAGACTAGCAAGATCGAAGGGCTGATCGTCAACCACAAAACTGCCCTTTGACAACCTAATGCTGTGGCATCGATCTGCAGCTAGTGTCTGAAACGCGCCATGCTGCAGTTGGCGGCAATGATGTTGGGCCAGGTGTGCCTTCCTTTGATAAGTAGCCACAACTGTGTCATAACTAACCGCAACTCATTTCACCACCATCCGTGACCAGCGTTCACCTGCAGGTACCTACAAGACGGATCTTGTTTCGTCTAACAAGTGCTTCAGCATACATACATGTACTCTATGTTCGGGATTGTCACGATCTTCAAGTTATCGATGAAGATCGGCCACTACTAATCATGGTTCCACGAAAGCCTGTAGAGCATAGACATGGGTTGCAACGGGAATTATACACACCATGCGACAGCGCTTCCTCATTAGTGAGGTCTCGAGATTCTGTTGTGCCTACACTATATAGCTTCGCAGACGAAAGCCTTTCAGAAAAGCCGCTCGGGACTAGAATGTCCAACAGTCGCAGCCTACCTTCACCTCTCGATCATATTGATCCCCAGCGCTGGAAGCACTTTCCACGCTTCTCGACCACTTCTAACTTTGCTTCCTTTCCATTTCCTGAGATAGACGTGTCCGACGAAGAGGCTCGACTATCTGCCGATAAGCGCAGTATTGTTGGATCAACTTCGAGTGCACGAGAGAACGAGAAAGATCTAGCTTCAATGCCGCAATCAGCCGGGACGGCATTTCGAGGTGCGGCAGCTGGCATACGGCGGGCAGTTTCCGACAGCTCAAACAAGATCAGACAGATGACACTAAGATTACGAAGAGCACCTAGCTCTCTTTTGAATCAATCAAGGAGTCGTGCGTTCAAGGACTCGTCTCTAGATACGGAATTGCGTCACAAGCAGGATTTTGCTTACCCTAATGCAGAAGCGCCATGCAACAAATTTATTCGACACCATCAAAACGGGACAGAGGAGAGTGAGGAGTGTAAAGTCGGCACTCAGGATGTCGGTGCTGTTGAAGAGACAATGACGACCCCTGTCGTCGTTGGTGACACCGAAGAAAACGGCGAACGGGCTAGTGGTGTGGCGCTAGTTGTAAGCCACCTCCTCAACATAGACAGGATTATCTGACCAATTGCAGATCACTCCTACCACTTCTAATTCTGATAGTTCCTTTGACGCACATCGCAAAAGTGTCGAATACCACGGAGCGGCTCAAAAGACAACAATGACCACTTTCCAAAGTAGTGTACAAGCCGATCGTATTCATCAACACAACGTATCGACTTCAATGGAAAATGCCGCCCCGCCAGAGTTTGACACCCACTCCCAGGTAGAGTCGTCGCCTGCTGCCTCTGCAACATATCCTCGGGACTTACACGAATGGTAGGAGAAGGAGTTCCCCGTTCAAGACTCTTCGGCCTCTCTTGGATAGGAACGAAAGAATGAGACCTGTCGAGCTTTGTTCGATAATTCTTGTAGCAGGTTTGTGGACCGACCATCTGCGAACGAGGCATCATCTTCAATTTATTCTGAGAACTACGGATCTGTGACTGAGGCGGACCGTTTGATAGTCGGAAACAAGCAGGAATGTTCATCAAATGCCATGAAGCCGATCGAGGGGCTATGGTCATGATACTGGGATTGATAGCGTCTTAAAGTTTCGATGATGGTGGTGTACGTTCTACTGTTGTCTGGAATCGACACGGCGCTTTGATCTGGGCGTGTTAGCACGATGTCGTCAGAACCTACCAGCCAACAGAAAGGAGTGCGACGACCGGATAGCATGTGGAGACTATTCCAGAGTCGTGTGCTCCGTGGCGGTTGCGATGGTGGTCGGTCAAGAACAACTGAGAGCTAGACTAGTGAAAGCATCGTGTCTGATACAGATTGGTGTAATGAGACATATATTCGACGAGCTGCTGCTTGCATGATAGCAGCCGGTCAATATGCCTTTCCTCTTGAGGTAAGAAAGTTCGGAATAATGACTTCTACTGAGAGCATTGACCGTGGGACTATACCTAATCATTCTCCGCTCCCAGAACCGTGCCGCAGATTACCTCGCAGTGCACTCTCTAATTCCAAATCTCAGCACCTTGTACATCATTAGAAAACCAATTATGGAAACAATTTTGGTTCAATTGGTAAAGGACCAGTGGGACAACCTTTAATCGTTATCCGGTAATTGTCTGTGTCTTCGAAATTCTTCGGGAGCAATCTCCCAGCTGATATCAAGTTTGTTCCGAAGCAAGCCCTGAGGCGTCTCAGGCTATGTTTGGCTATGTTTGGACCATTGAGATACGTATTGTTCATTTCTTTTAAGACTAACTTACACAGTGCAGATTCGATATGCAACGAACCCAGCTTTTTAATAGTTGTACAAATACACTTGTTTCTCCAATATCTGCGGCTTACTGCAAGACATACAGTACTCCTGCATTTCGTTCCTTTCCACGCTAGACCTATTTCGAACCAGCTTCATCTTACCGACTTTACCAAATTTCCAATAAAGAATCGAGATCCCGACAAGTTTTCTCTGACAACGTAAGAGAGACGGGTACAAGAAGCCGACTGACCATGCTGTCGTTTCGTAGTACAAGCAATGGGCTAATCGACATCGACATCAAAAATTCCCAACCAGGCACCATCCGAGGTCGAGGGTTAATATAGACCTTAAGTTGTTACAGCATCTGAGCGAAAGCCTGGACCTTCGCCTCCTAGTGGATTCCTGGGTGCGATGGATGACCAACTGGTAACCCATCAGCGTTCAGCCGACCCTCCCAGTCTTTGTCGAAATATCTGCTGCTGGCATCCAATGTGGCTACATATGAGTTCCGTTGATTGTTCGACTTTCGCCCATGAGTTTTGAATTGATGAGACTTCAGGTTATCTCGTCTGGTGAAAGGCCTGGAACAGACCCAACAAACAAACATGTCGACTTTCTGATGCACAGTCTTCTCATGGCGTTTCTTGTGCTCTTGTCTCTTGAACCGCTTCGGCTTCCCAGTCTCCTTGTCAATACAACCTGGAACAGAACAAGCAAATTCATTCTGAGGAATTACAGCTTCGCAGTCGACACCTGACTTTCTAGGAAAAGGCTTCCTTGACGAACCGTCAGAGTGCTTGTTATCTCCGACTGATGGTGAGCTGCATAGCGATTGGGAACAGATTCCATGTTCCTGGTAAGCAGACACGTCGTGCGGACTGAAACACTTGGACTCATCGATCTCCCACTGCGAGGCAAGAATCGACGATGAGGCACCTGATAGAGGACTACTGGAATACAGTACCGAGCTTTCATGGTGGTGTCTGAGTGGTGTGATGGGTTCGAACTTGGCGAGCGGCGAACTCGGCAACATAGCTTGCAAAGTCCTGCTTGGCTCGACTGTCTGAGAATGGGACAGCAGACTAGCGGTTGGCCAAGGTACCACACTCTCAAAATCTCGGATTGTATGATGTGAGCCAGGATTTTGAAAAATCTCTCTTGCTAACGAAGGATCGGAAGTGCTCTTTGGCCGATGAATTAATGGAAAATATTCAGAGTGAGCAGTCGATGATGAATATGACTGTGACAGGTCGTTCACCAAGCAGTTTGCCATAGCTGACTCCTCTGATGCCAGCCAGAGACTGTCTGCATCTGAGCCATGTCGATGCCATACGTCATGTGGTGAAGCCTTCGCCCATGCTTCTGAGCTGTACAATACGCTTGTTGCTGACAGTCCGAGAGGCGTTATTGGACTTGTTACACTGCCGGCTGATGTTGTATAATCTTCTGGAGACGGCAGTGATTGTGTTCCATACACGTGGGAGTTTCGTCTAGAATCATCAAAACTCATCTGCGTTGTATCGATTGTCAAGAAGCTGGACGAAAGTGACGGGCAAATATCTGCCTGTGAAAAGGACCGGTACCTGTCGAAGTCCGAGTCAATGTTCTGCAGGAAATCAATGTTGGAGTCGAGGCAGGCATTAGCGAAGTTGTCCATCTCGCTCTTGCGGAAGGGTGGTCGCTGTCAATAATGATGGGATCGTGAACAACAGACTCGAGACAGCAGATGAGTATGATTTTGAGAGTGTTGGAAGCTCGAGACAGCCGAGTGCGAGCCTGAAAGCGCAGTCAATGTAGTGATTGTGCAATTTTCCCAGCACTCCCAACTCAATGGCTTCTTTGAGTAAGAACGCAAGGCCTGGAATGTGCTCCGGTGGGTGGTTTCTAATGGAACCACATCCGTCGAGTCCAATCAAATCTGAGTGGCCGGAAGAGGTCAAGGCGTTTTGGATCCCCACAGTTCTGTCGACCGTTCAGGCACATATGCTAGACATCCAATTCCAAGCCTTGGGCAAATTTCAGAGCACGGTCGATCGATGAGCAAGGGAGGACTAGCGGGACGAAGAGCCGCCTTGATGCTCTGGCTTTTTATGTTGACAATACTGTTGTCTACGACATCTTGTCCCACACACTGTTTTGGACAAGTGCTACAACTCATTTGTGTGAGTGAGACCTCATTCAGACGAGGTGGTGGAACTGGAACACTTGTGGACCAAAATATCAGCATTGTCAAATTCTTTACTTTGCACTAGCGGTCCTTTTGCGCCCTACCTGGTGTACCAGGGTCTCTATCCGATTATGAAAATTATAGTGTGCAAGGTAAGCTACTGGTCTTCATATCTGACCTTGTATTCGTGGTTGACTCGATGTGCAACCATTTCGCTGTTGATGTGTTGTTGTTCTGGCAACTCCCCATCTGCAGGAACATAATGATATATCCAGATCCGACTCACTTGCAATCCGCATTGGACAAACGAATCGACAAACATGGTGGCAAGCCTTGCCGTATGCAGCTGTATCCCTGCACTTGCATTGCATACCAACCCGGCTCCACTCGTGGGGAAAATGATCGCGAACCACTTTTTGACACCTGCCCCTGCCGGACCAAGATACAAAAACCTCCCATCAGTATGCAGCCACATCGAAGATTCAATCTAAAACGTGACTAGCGTTTGTCCGTTCTAAGGCTATCAGTGCCGGAACTGAGTTTGGCGCGGTGTACCTGGAAAGATGTCTTGCATATCACCCGCGTCTTTCGCATCTTCCGCGTTTGGCTTGCTGCACACACAGCAACAATTACGCCACCAGCAAGATGTTTGGGCCAACATATGTCAAGCGA
The DNA here is from genome assembly GCA_022813445.1 of Neophaeococcomyces aloes. Classification (NCBI taxonomy): domain Eukaryota; kingdom Fungi; phylum Ascomycota; class Eurotiomycetes; order Chaetothyriales; genus Neophaeococcomyces; species Neophaeococcomyces aloes. The sequence goes on along the minus strand of JAKLMK010000068.1, from coordinate 39,019 downwards.
GCGAACAAGCAGCCAATAGCGGAATGGCAGTTATGCACGTCGGGAGTCCTCCGAGGTGTCCATAGCTTGCCACAGCGCCAAACGAGTGCGGCACAAATAACAGATCGTGTGTAAGATCGCGATGAAGCTGAAGGGTCTCAGCATTGACCATACCAGTATTTGAGAGCATGTTCGAGTTATTATGGCTGGCAGTGTCTGTGCTCAACGCTCGATCGAGTCCACAGAAGCTTCCTGTGTTACGCGGGTACCTGTTGATCAGGAGCCGTCTCTCAGTCAAAAGATTCAGGTTTCGGATGCGTCATGCAGGCTGGTGGGCACCACATCCGGCCTGTGATGGCCTACTCGACGAAATACATGCATTACTCGATGACGCCTCAAAGAAATCTTTACGAGATCCATTTGAGATCATGTCAGGCACATGCAAGACGAGACTCGATACTGCACATCTCATCCTGCAACCTACAGCACCACGGGGTCCAATGCACTACCCCTCCCCAGCAAATCATGCACTTCTGCTGGCTGATCAAATTTATGAATCTCAATCTGTGGCTTTACTTGTTCATTGCGGACTGAATTGGCAGCCTACAAAGCTCCAAAACGGAGCTGACTAGATTACATATCATCCTCAAACCCTTGATGATGAAAGCGGCTACTCGTGTTCGTAGGTGAACATCCCCGCGCGTGGTTGCGCTTGTCCTTAGCATATCCACAGGCAGCGAAGGCTTCTGGGGCATACGCCTCCCTGTACAAGGAAGTGTTCTAGTCCTCTCAACCACATTTGGTGACCGCAATACTAACAAAAGTCCGACCGAAAGATTGACAGATCCTCCTAACCTCGCCAATCTCAACGTCAAAGACACTAGTACCTGCCACTTCACGACCCAGGCCGCGTTCCGTGCCAAGATCGATTTTGTTTAACGATTCACCCCACAGGAAAAGACCATCATGTGGACGATGAACCAGGAACCCCCGGCAGCCCACATGCAGAAATGTCGACAACCTCAGTCTCCCTCTAATCGAAGGGTTGATGCTTATCTTGATGGTAGTTACTAGATGCAGCCTAACGATGTTCGTTGCATAGCACACAACAACCATGTGTTCAGAACTAGATATCTTCCAGCCTTCACCTCGATGATACAATGATTCGCCATGTTTCGAAGATGTTGTTCCCATCAACACCAGCAATCTCGCCCTTATGATTCAGTTCTGCTAGCCATACAGTTCTTTCCAAACCACCTTCTTCCCTTTCACAGCATTGCCTCAATCTGTTTCGTTGATTCTCGGCGTACTTCGGCAAAGTGACCGACGACCCTCAGGACTGTTGCCACAGTTAGCTGCATGTTAGTAACAAACTTGTCGTTCACACCAGGCCTTTGCTACGTCGGCGTGCATATTAATTGACAAATACCTCACTGTACAGTCCTTGACATGGACTTCGTTCAAATCATGATTCATGAAGGTAATTCTGCTGATGCTACCAAGTCTTATCCGTATGAGCTCCAGACTGTATCGCTGACAGACTGATCAAGCATAACTTACAATATTTTAGATGTAGGCAACACTGGGGAGACGTGCCAGTATTTGCAGCAGCCCACCTGGAGACTTGATGTGCGATATCCGGCCACTCCTGGCCTGTGTTCCCTAGTCTGAACAGAATGAATTGATGCGAAACCGCCACTGCTAAAAGAGCTACAGCATACCGCACAACAAGGTGATGCTCATACATTAGTTAAATAGTCAGCTTTGCACAGCGTTGATTCAAAATTGGGTATTGGCGACAGTGGTATGAGAGACCACTCTTCCTAGCCGGACAGCATGGTTATACTGACACATATTGATCGACAGGGGCTGTTTTCGGATCCACCAAGATATCCGAAGAGAATCGCAAACGGGTAAGAATTAATCAAAGATGGAAGCCCAGAGAGCACCCATCAAGCAATACAGTACAAGCAGTGGAGAGTCTGTGGTTAGGAGTGGACTTCAGCCTGCAGTGATGTGCAGCCACGCGTTTCGAGTATCCCTGTAAGAAACGCCTCGTCGGAATTGAAGAGGGGTGGAGGTGACGACATTTGTCGCTTCGGTAGCATTACTCCGTACTACGACGATTGTGTTTGTATCTCAACACCAGCTTCAACCTCTACGATACGTTGCTAATAGCATCATCACGACTGTCACAAGGTCAATCTCAGGAGCGGTTTGCCATACCTGAATGTGAACTCTCTGCCTATTCGGAAAAAACTGACCTGAAGCACACAAATCTGAGCTGCTTGGGAGGGAGCATCTTCATACACCAGGAACAATGAAACCATCAGCATTGCTTCCTCTTCTTGTTCCCCTGGTTTATGCTGAACACTCACGACATGCACTAGACGATGACCAGCACCCAATCAACCCGTCTCCACCCTCCTCACCACCCATCTCAGAAATTCCCGCTCTGGGCCTAGGTCTCTGGAACATCAAACCAGGCGATGTATCCCACGCCATCTCCTCCGCCTTCACCTCGCACTACACACACCTCGACAGCGCCGCAGCCTACAGCAACGAACAATCTGTCGGCTCCGCCCTCTCCAACAAACACGCTCCCCGCCGACACACATACTGGCTAACCTCCAAGCTCTGGAACACAATGCACCGCCCCACCAACGTCTCCAAAGCCTTCAACAAAACCCTCTCCGAACTCAACACAACCTATCTAGACCTGTACCTCATGCACTGGCCCGTCGCCTTCCTCCCCGACAAACCCGGCCGCACCATCCTCGACCAAGACACCTCCATAACCGACACCTGGCGCGCCATGGAATCCCTGGCCTCCGCATACCACGCGACCAACGGTGCCTACGGCGCCCGCCACATCGGCATATCAAACTTCTCGCCGCGCCAAATCGACACCATCCTCAAGATCTGCACCATTTGCCCGCACGCCCACGAGTTCGAAACACACCCGTACCTCCAGCAGGCGGACTTCGTCGACTGGCACGTCAAACACGATATCAAAGTCATCGCGTACTCGCCGCTCGCCAATCTCAATCCGACGTACAAGGACGTCGCGCCGAATCTGCCGTCTATCCTGGAGGATAAGTTCTGGGTTGGCGTGGCGGAGCGCAAGAATTGTACGGTTGCGCAGGCGGTGTTGGCGTGGAATGTGGCGAGGGGTGCGATTGTGATTCCGAAGAGTGTGCATCGCGAGCGTATTGAGGAGAATTTTGGGGCTTTGAAGGTCGAGTTTTCGAAGGAGGAGTTGAGGGACGTGGGCGGGGAGGATAGGAAGGTGAGGTTTAATAATCCTGGGAAAGACTGGGGTGTCTCGTTGTTTGAGGGACTTGATGGTGCGAGTGCAGGATTTATGTTTGATGAAGAGCTGTAGGTTTGGTGGTGATAGGTGAGGGTTTAGATGGAGTGGAAGTTCGGGACGGCGCTGAGAAACTAGGAATACACTAGGAACACTCTCTACCTACGGTACACGAAGCGATGATGGATGACTTTATGACGCGAACAATGAATGAATGAATGTATGCTATATCAGTGAGGAAGCAACGATAGCGCACAAACGATAAAATTCGATAGTATGTGAGATCCAAATAACACTCTGATGTCCGGACCCATGGCCGACCAAAGATGATAACCTGCCTGCCTGCCTGCTTTAAGCCATATCAACGCCATGCTAATTCCAGAAACATAATCAGCAACAACATCCAAGCCGCCTCTTCAGGAGACCTCCAATGCCAAATGTAATGTTATGTTCATAGGTGTAGACTTCGATCATCCAAAACGGTCTCCTCGCCTACTCGTCAATATCCTCGTGCCTCGCCAACACTTTTCTCTTGTACTCCTCCGGATCCTTCTCATGTAGAACCGCTGCCTCGTTGTTGAGAGGACTAGCATTGTTTGGCTCACCAAGCAAGCTCTGTAAACTCAGCAATACTGTCTGAACATTGTAGACTGCACTCCACTTGTCTTTTAGAATGTCCAAGCAAATTCGACCGGAGAAGTCGATATTCGGGTGGTAGATTGGTGTCTTGAAGAGGACTGTAGGAGCGGCGTAGGGGTAAGTTGCTGGGAATTCGAAGCTGAGTTTGAGGTTGAGGTCAGCGTAGGGTGTATCCTTGGGGCCGATGATGGTGGCGATCCAGTGGAGCATGTTGCCGTCTGCATCTGGGAAAGCCGAGATGCCTTCCGTTGGGGACATCATTAGAGTCATGAGTTCAGACTGCAACCTGGAAGCTATCAGTATAATGCTGCAGAGTATTGTGTTTTGCGGCTGCTGCTAACCGTTTTGTAACCGATTGAGTATCGGCTTTGCGAGTAGCGCCATTAAGTTTTGCTTGTTCGGCCATGGCTAATTGGTTTGGTGCAAAGTTTTGATCGGTCGCAAATTCCATGTTGGAAAGCAAGTTTGAAATAGGTCTTGTGTGCTGCCGGTTGCGTGTAAGGAATGTAGTGAGTGAAGGCCAACGACAAGTGACCGAACGCAGACAAGAGTGTGGATCAAGCCAAACGCTTCCTCGATGAAAATCGTTGCAGTGAAATCTGTGCAAGAAAAGGAATGCTCGAATGCTCTGCTTCTGAACAGTTATGTAGAGTTGTAGTAACGATGAGAGAATGAAATGCAAGTCACAATGGTCGTGGTCAGTGATTTATCGGCGACCTGCCTCTGTTTACGGAGCATCGTCACTCCAACAACTCGCCCTTGTCAAAGGTCATTGCAACCAATCATCGCGTCGGGATCCACGCGACAATGAAACCGGCCTGCAATTAGTACGTGGTGCCTCTATCGATAACGTTGCTGAGCGTCGACATTGATTGCGTTGCAGCACAGCTTTGACTTTCTATATTGAGTCTTTGGGGCCAAGGGAGCCCATCGGTTGGTTAACAGAGGTACTATTCGTCTTACCGCCTGTCGTCTTCGAGATGAATGGTGTACCACATTCACAGCTAGCACCGCTGCCCGTCAATGTACCATTTCGGATAGTGTCAAAAACGATCGGATCGGGAGCATACGCATGGTAAACATGATTGTCCGCATCCTCCATGTGTACGGCAGACATTGACTAACATCGCCGTTAGTATTAAAAAGGCTGCACCTCTCGGTCAGCATGATCCTGTCTTCGCCGTCAAGTTTATCAACAAAAGATTCGCCGAGAAATATGGCAGAATCAAGCAGAAGCAGCTCCAGATGGAGACCGCCCTACACAAACACATTGGTATGCACAAGAACATAATAGAATTCTACGACACTGGTGAAGATCCAGCTTGGACATGGATAGCGATGGAACTGGCTGAAGGTGGTGACTTGTTTGACAAAATCGAAGCTGATTCGGGTGTATCGGAGGATATCGCACACGTCTACTTCACTCAACTGATTAATGGCATCGCTTACATGCATTCGAGAGGGATGGGCCACAGAGATATTAAGCCTGAGAATATCCTCCTATCCTCGGAGGGTGACCTCAAACTGGCCGATTTCGGCATGGCTACCTTGTTTGAGTATGGGGGCAAGCGAAAAATGGCAGTGACTTTATGCGGCAGTCCTCCCTATGTTGCTCCGGAAGTACTCTCATGTAGCACTCAGGGCTCGACGAAGGCGGCAGGCTATGCTGCTGATCTGGCTGATATTTGGTCCTGCGGAGTCGTGTTGTTTGTACTACTTGCAGGCAACACGCCCTGGTCAAAACCGGTCGAAGGAATAGATGAGTATGGTCGACCGAATGAGTTCTCGGAATATTTGCAGACAAATGGTCGACCGGAAGATGAACTCTGGTCTGTGTTGCCAACAGAAGTGCTTTCGTTGCTTCGAGGCATGATGAGAGTGGATGTGAGGACCAGATTCTCCCTTCAGGATGTACGGAGACATCCTTGGTTTACGAGAAAGAACAGGTATATGAATGCGAACGGTCGTCTCGTGGACGCCGTCAGTTTGGCTACAAATATGTTCGAGTCCTTGCATGTCAATTTTGAAGCAGATCCCCTTGCCGGTTCTCAACGCACGAAAGGTGCAAGAGCTGATAGTGATGCCATGGATATCGATGGTGGCGGTCGCCTCCATCCTATCGCTGCAGATATATCAGCAACGCAGCCGGTCACTCCAGGGGAAGATATGCTGTTTGATTGGGAGGGGCCATCGCACCGAAGGGTAAATGGTCAGCCGCTTGCATCTCAACCAATGCCTCGGAATGGCCCACTTCCGTTTGTGGTGTCTAACAACAACGGTCACCTCCACGCACAGTCTTCACAACCTGTATGGTTGGAGGAGGAGCCAACTTTATCACAGTTCACACGCAACCCGCAGGTTCCCCTAACCCGTACCCAGCTTGCTCGCAAGTTCGGAGACATCCTACCTCCCACACCCATGACGAAATTTCACTCGACCTACACTCTCAACCTGCTTGTACCGCTGATACTGGAGTCCCTTACACGACTAGCAATTCCCATACCATCAACACTTGCCGCTAGGAGGTTTGCAGCTCATGACCATGAATGTGTAATCAAGATCAAAACAGTGGATAGCAGGGGATGCCTAATGTCAGGCTCAATCATGGTTGGCGTCGTGGCCGAAGGAATTGTTGAGGTGGAATTTGTGAAAGCTTCGGGCGATCCATTGGAGTGGCGGAGGTTCTTCAAGAAAATGGTGGTGCTGTGCCGTGACGCTGTTTTCCGGCCTGAGAATGATGGGCAATCGGGATAGGATAGGTTGCTGCTCAAGTTTGACAAGGTGAATATTATGCCCTGATCGAGTAAGCCAAGATCAGAAGGAACAAGGAGGTGGATGTGGACGCAGACAGCGAAAGTGATATCGTCTCAGTGCTAAAGATTAACCTATTTGGACTGGCTGGAATGAGCATGAGCTAAGAGCCAGAGAGATCCAGCATTGATTGGCATCCTATCTATCCATCTCAACGCAAACTTAATAGTATCAGACTACAACAGTTTCCACTACTTCCATCGTGCTGGTATCCTTCGAAAGAGTCGTATCCACACACTTATGACGAGCTAAATTTCATGTATCAATTCAGATGATAGTTGTTGGCTGTCTTCGCGGAGTACCTAGTGACACACTACTCCGAGGAGCTGGATAATATACAGTAACAGGATGGATGCACTACAGGAAGCACCGATATCGAAACTAAACCTTTAAGCGTTAGCCTTATCACTGTTTCTACTTTGGGCCTGGCTGTCCGCATGACGTTGATTTGCTGGACCGAGGACTTGATACAGTCCGCGCACATGCCAGCGCAGTCTGAAGTCGTTGTTCAAGCACATGAAGATCATCTGTGGTTAATGTACAGTAAACTAATGTCAATATGCTGTTCAACGATTGAAACAAATTTACTTATATCCCTCGATCTCTCGTTCATGGTGCGAACCAAGATGCCAGGGAAGTCGAGTACACCACAGCATGGCAGTACAGTCTAAGGAGGACCCTTTGATGGTCCTTTACACTCGATATCTTGCACTCTTGCGATCGCGGACACGTCGAACACCTCGAAATGTCAAGATAATCGCCACATTAGCTCTTACACTTGCTTTAATCTCTTCGACATATGGCAGCTACAAATGGTGGAGGCAGCGGCATGAGGACAAAGTGCAAGGGCGCAAGCTGTTGCGGAAGAACAGCGGACTGAAAGGCAGAGATGGAGAGAGGATTATATACGTGCCTCGAGGCAACTCGATCTCGAAAGTCGTTGTACACCCCACGAAACAGACCACATTCGATGCGCATCGCAGACTGTTCCTGACTCCTCCTCGTATAACCAAGCTGCAAAGTGGGACGTCTACTCCTGCGTATGGACCACCTCCACAGACAAAACCGGGTCTCAACTTAGCCTTTCTACATCAATTCTTGAGTTTGCTTAATATCATGGTTCCGAGATTTCGATGCAAAGAGACGGGTCTGCTGCTTAGCCATGGACTGTTTCTGGTCCTTCGGACATATCTTTCTCTACTGGTAGCACGTCTCGATGGTGCTATAGTGCGCGACCTGGTAACCGGTCAGGGCAAGTCTTTCCTTTGGGGGATACTACGGTGGTTGTCGGTCGGCACGTTGGCCTCGTATACAAACAGCATGATCAAGTTTCTACAGGCCAAGATTTCCATCGCATTCCGTACGCGCCTGACACGATACATTCATGACCTTTATCTCAACCCGAACCTGAACTATTACAAACTCGGCAACCTAGATGGCGGCGTTGGTCAAGGTGCTGATCAATTCATAACTCAAGATCTGACTCTTTTCTGTACAGCTGCGGCGTCATTATATTCTTCTCTAGGCAAGCCGCTAGTCGATTTATTTGTGTTCAACTACCAGCTTTATGTATCACTCGGCCCACTTGCATCAACACTTCTACTTTCGAATTACATCGCAACAGCAACACTACTCCGCCGAATATCTCCTCCATTTGGAAAACTCAAGGCCGTGGAGGGTAAGAAAGAAGGGGACTTTCGTGGTCTTCACGCCCGTCTAATAGCCAACGCCGAAGAGGTCGCCTTCTATGGTGGCAGTGATGTCGAGAAGGTCTTTGTCAATCGTGCATTCCAAGATCTCAAGAAGTGGATGGACGGCATATACAACCTAAAAGTGAGATATAACATGCTCGAAGACTTTATCCTGAAATACTCTTGGTCAGCATTCGGCTATATCATCACATCTCTTCCAGTCTTTTTACCAGCCTGGGGTGGTCTAGGCGGCACACAAGAGCTGGGTCCTGAATCAAGCGGCCAAGGTCGTGAAAGGGGCCGAATGAAAGATTTCATCACAAACAAGCGCCTTATGCTCTCCCTTGCTGACGCAGGTGGGAGAATGATGTACAGTATCAAGGACCTCTCCGAGCTCGCTGGCTATACGTCCCGTGTCTACACCCTGATTAGCACTCTCCACCGTGTCCATGCTGGGGTATACAATACACATCGCCGCGCTCGTCCCACAGAACTCTATTCCCTCTCGGATGTTCAAGGTACCCTCCACTCCGGCTTTGATGGTGTCAGACTGGAAGAAGTCCCTGTTGTTGCGCCTTCACTTTATCCTTACGGTGGCGATGAACTAATCGAGTCTCTTTCCTTTGTCCTCCACTCCGGCGACCACCTCCTCATCTCTGGACCAAACGGCGTCGGCAAGTCTAGTATAGCCCGTATCGTTGCAGGGCTCTGGCCTGTATACCGTGGTCTTGTCTCCCGACCACGGCAGGTTGGTATGGACGGGATCATGTTTCTACCTCAACGACCATATTTATCAGTCGGGACGCTAAGAGATCAGGTGATCTACCCGCATACTGAATTCGATATGCGCGAGAACAACAAGAACGAGAACCACCTTCAACAAATCCTTGATGCTGCACGCCTAGGCTACCTCGTTGAGCGTGAAGGTGGCTGGGACACACGAAAGGAGTGGAAAGATGTCCTTTCCGGTGGCGAGAAGCAGCGCATGGGTATCGCCCGACTACTCTACCACGAACCACGCTACGCATTCATCGACGAAGGCACATCAGCCGTCTCTTCCGATGTCGAAGGTCTGTTGTATGAGACAGCAAAAGAGAGAGGAATCACATTAATCACTATAAGTACACGTGTCAGTCTAAAGAAATACCACACATACAGTCTTGTGCTGGGATTAGGCGACGGAGGCTACGATTGGGAATGGCAGAGAATAGGAAGTGAATCGGAGAAGCTAGGTGTGGAGAGGGAGTTAAACGAGTTAAAGGAGAAGTTAGGGAAGGTATCCGATTGGGAGAAGCGGTTGAAAGAGATCGACGAGGAATTGAATAGAGTTCTTGTGGTCCGGATCGGTGGGAAGGACGTGGAATTGCCCTCTGAAACCGCTGTGGGATGAACATGAAGCATGAAGGATGAAATATTTGTAGTTCGGCGTGATGTGATGTTAGCGTTGAGTTGGTATTGTATCAACGGATGTCCCAGTGGAAACGCAGACATAGATTCTTTGCAGCTCGTGTTGAACCCAGAAAATCGTTAGACTAGTCCACGTATGTAGGTATAGAGTTTGAACACCATGTCCATTCTCTTGTGTACATCTGTCTCCGTATCCTAATGTTGCATCTCCATCTCCATCTATTTGCCTTACCTTGTTCTTAGAAAACTGCGTGGGTACATGAACGTGGTCATAAACCGGGTCCGTAAGCCGACTTTCTTCTTTTCCCCCGATCGTTTATTTATACACTGCAGTTACATGTACTTTGTTTTCGACGATGGAACTATATACATGTAATGTGACGATGCGATATGACGTTACAGTACATGAGTTGACAAGGAGGGCAGGTGAACCGAGGGTGGACGTGGGGTGCCCCTTTACGCTAGCTAGCGGGAGATGCATTTTGTCTTTTATGTTTTGCGTTCTTCTTGGTAGGTACATATGTGTTTGCCTGAGGTAGAAACCTTGCTGAACAAATGGGTTTAAGAAGAAAGAAGATATTGGTAGGTACGTAGGTAGGAAGATGTTCTGACGAACTAGTCGCCCCGTGTTGTTTGTGGGAAGATGGAGGAGGTGTTTATGGTTGGATTGGGGTAGACTCGGACGGGATGAGAGTATGTATGGATTGGGTCTGTCTTGTGTTTTGCTTGTCTTTGCTTTGTATCTGGCGCTGAGGTTGTGTGATATCCGTCCGACTTGCTTTGAAGAGGAGGAGAACAGAACAGAACAGAACAACTGTTGGGTGGGTAACGATGATAGACAGATAGATTGGAATCCTGGGGTTTATTAGATTGTACATGACTGGTAAGTATGGAAAGAGAATTACAAGCTATTTCTGGATATCTTTTGGGGGCAAGGTAGTGTTGATGGAATGTTGTTTGGATTGGATTGAACATCTTGTTACCATCAGCGTCAGGGCAATGATTGTCGATGATGTGGGTTCGTACTCTACTCCGTGGGACGTGGATATCGTTGTTACACACTCGTCCAGGATGCTAGAGTACAAGAGAAGTCCGGAACAAACAAAATAGGTCTGCTTTTGCAAGGGGTCTAGTCTACTCTAGGCCGGTTCGCAGACTGTTGTCGAGCGGAAGACCTTCACTGTCGCGAATAAAGCTTGGCACTGCAGTGCAGTATATTAGCGACGACATACTTTTGGATCCCGAGCCTTGTTTCTAATCCTCTTTTCTTGTCCATCTTGCGGATCACCTTTGCGTGCTCAACTTATCTTGGAAGACAGTCTTTGGGAACCTTCGGCAACTGATTATTATCAGTCTAGTCATTTTGTCCTTGTGTAGACCTTGAAGAAGTCTAGACTTCGTCATGGCGAAGAAAAAGGAATTGACGGCTCCTCCGGATCGCGGCGACACACCGCTCATAGGACATGCTGGAACAGTACTGGTGAAGACCGATGATCCAGAACTGGACAAATACGCCAGAATGTTGTGGGTTCAGAAGAACTCCAAGGTTCCGGATACCAGTTTTCGTAAGTTTTCCCTGCTCTCTCTTGTCTCTTGTTAATGCAATCGGTTCATCTTATGGATGGTCGTATTTCATTCTTGTTACCTTTGGCATTATCGCGCAGCAAGCCTGGTCGTGTGATGAATAAATACTGACCTTGTTGACATCCAGATCTCACTACAACGAGTCTGATACTCGAAGACGATCGCGACAGCTTCCTCACTGCTGAAGACCATGTGGCAGATCATGATGTTGTTGATATGCTTGAGACATTGCTTGCGGCACTGAATGCTCCATTTGGTGACTTGCCCTTGGAACCTTTTCCCATCGTACAAGGCACCATAGTAGATCCATGCGATCCAGAAGAACCCATCGTCGTCGACGTTGGTGAGCGAGCTCAGTCCTTCGACCAAGAATTCTGGCGAACAACCAAGCGATGGAATTTTGGCGAGGTTTATGACACTTTTCTTGAATATGAGATGGACGTGGAATTGACCTGGAGATCGTTGAGAGAGCAAGCTAGGAATCTGGATAGACTAGCTCTGAAGAATGGTTGGAACTATACCGATGGCTTGGTCAGCAAGATCGAAGAAAATGGAGAAGCAGAGGCATCAGCTGTAGAGATGCAAGGTGAAGACGCGAACGCGAAGGAAGTAGCTAAGCCAAAAGGCAGAAAGAAGGCTGCTCCGAAGAAGCCTGCTGGTCCCAAGAAGCCTGCTACTCCGAGGAAGAGAAAGGTCGCTGCTCCGAGGAAAGCTGCTGTTTTGAAAAAGCCTGCCGCACCAAGAAAGAGAAGAGTCGCTGCTGCAAGACCAATGAAGGTTGATGGTCCAACGAAGAGAAAGACTACCTCACGGAAGAGAAAGTTGGCTGAGCAAGAAGACGACGCGGAGCAAGAAGAAATCGAACAAGAAGAGATCGAGAAAGACCAGGAATACTTGGGCTACCTTGGAGTTACTGCCCGCGACGATCTCCACATTTTTGGTGATAACGACGATGACGATGAGAGCGATGGTGACAATGCCTATACATACAGTGGAGGCGGTGAGCTCACGGCGGTGCAGTCGGCCGGCAAGCGAGCAATTTTGAGACCCACTGGCCGCATACCAGTCAGACACGCAGAGGAGGACGATGAAGCACCAAAAGGATACAGCAACCGTCAACTTCGATCATCGAAGCAGAACATCAAACCAGCTGTAATAGTTCAGACTCGTATGTCGATCCAGAACGGCAAAATCACCTACCAGCGTGAGCAAGAGTCAGTAGACTACGAACCTCCTGATTTGACTGAAGCGCAGAAGGAAAGTACTGCTCAGGTCAGAGGAAAGCGTACGCTGTTCATGGCTGGACTGGAAGATCAAACCAATAACAAAAAGAGAGCGAAGAAGCGGGTGGCGCAGGGAATACTGAAGAGCTCTCGCGAGGGGCAATAGGTGATAGAATTGCTCACTGTGTCGGATGACTTGGTCGCCACTCCAGGAGGGCACCAGCACTGACTTGGCGGCTACCTACATTTTAGGGAATGGCGTATCTGGCTCACCGTGGGTATCTTGGTACGATACTTGGTTCTGTTGGTGGTTGCTCAATTCCAAAGAGAATACTAGCAGGACGTGACAATTGGCAAACAAGGCTTCTTACTCCCGCTGAAGTATGGGATACTTCTCGACATATTGGGTTGAAGCTATGTATGACGATAAACGCTTGGACTCCCGCACGAACGAGGAGTCTGATGTTAATCCTGCAGCCATAGAGAGCAATATAAAAGTGTTTCTTCAATCTGACAAACCACTCTTTCTCCATGCCAGCGAGAAGATCCAGGCTGGGGAAGAGACAATCCTCGGTGTAGCAGCCGCAACCTGTGAAATAGCACGTAGTAACAACGACCAGAAGAGCATTTGTAAGCTGTGCGAAGGATCTCACATTGTGTCCCTAGCCAGAAATCTGACTGCTTCCTGCTAGACAGTGGTAACTCGAACATTAGCCCAAAGCCCGTCGTTAGAAGCAAGACGCGTGCGTGCTAGCCATTGCACCATACCACCTGCTTATTCAGGTTGCATAATCTGCTCAATAAATATATAACTCTGTCAGCGGACTCTGATGCCAAGACCGAGATCATGTCCGGATATGGGGCGTTACGAGGCGTGATTGCCGAAGTGCTTGCCATGTAATGCACTCATATCTTCGGTCAACATCAATTGCTCATTGTAGTAAATGCCACAAACTCGGTCGGTCTCAGAATCTGCAACTATCTGTCATATACCAGGTTAGCAGTACAACTTTCACCAAAGCTGAGCGAAAGACAGTATACGGGTACTCAACTTTTCGCCCTTCCTGCGCAGTTTACCACTACTGTTGCTGCGGCTACTCAGTGCTCAGGTAATCACCTTTCATAATTCGTCAACTCACCACGAGGTACAGGTTGCCTCCCACCAGCAGCCTGATGGTGGGTCGTTCCTTACCCTGCTTCCCTCAAAACATAACCAACACTTATCGAGACTCTCAAACCGTGGTGTTAGCATGCAACGTGGTCGCCCAGATGAATCTCAGAAAGACGGAGGAAGCTTTCTATCATCGATCAAAGTTTGTTCCATGGTTGAAGCTAGTCTCAGCGTGTCGAAGTAAGGTGGCACAGAAAGATCGAGGACAACAGCCGTAAGCTGTGTTGGTCAAGTACCAATACAGTAGCCGGTTACAGTATTTTGCTCGATCTTGGTGCGCTATGTTGCTTCGATACGGCAAGCTAATTCCGTTGGCCCATGTTTTTGAAATACGTCAGTCACGATCGACCGGAGTAAGGGAGGCTGGACATTCTCTCTACGACAACTGGCACAAGAGCAACAGACTGTACCAACACTCCCACCACGCGGCCCTGTCGACGGGCGCATAAGCAGAGGTGAGCTTGGCCTGCCTTAGCTCGCTGCCACTGCACGGCAAACGCTTCCGGGTTACTTGCACTGCTAAGGACAGATGCCTCAAGTTGTTCTTGGCGGAAACGAAGCAGTTGCGATGCAGATCGAATTCCCTTGGGCAGATCCGGCTACTGGGAATTGTAAGTCTCGGAAGGGAAACCACGGTGTCGCCGTAAGGTCTCGATGTTTGCCCTATGGACGATGTCCAAAGCAGCCACACCGCTTATAAGCCAAAGATTGCCGAGCTTACTGTGTACGTTCACCAACACAAGCTATCTTGTTCCTACTTGGGAGAGCTGTAGCGATGAGCGATACTGATTCTGCACTAGAAGCACGATATTTGAGAGCTACGTTGCGCAATGCAATCACGCAATTGAGTTTCGGTAGAAGTGCCACATTGGCCACGTGCCATATGCCGTGTTTCTTCATCCGACATGCATGAAACTTTTCAGCTGAACGTCAAACGAATCGAGCTGTTGGTACCGAGTATGGCTTTCCCAAGCATCTGGCCAGATTACGTGCCTGTCAAGCCAATCACCGTGCTTCAGATTCGATAACCCCAGCTTTACACGCTGCAGTAGCGGGTGCTTTAGAATGCATTTATGTGCATTGACCTGCAGTAGCTTGTAAGCATGACGTCTAATGCTTGCCAGATTTGTTCTCAGAGACTGGCTGTGCTTGACTTGTTCAGGGTATGCTGCCGTCAGCAGTGCTGCGATCGATCTTCACCCTCAAAGCGTTGCTTGTCGTGCCGACGGTGGTCACTTGAGGGGCGCCACTAAACTCTCGAGTTCGTGATGACGGTGCTCCCTTCTTTCGTGGAAGCGGTCTCGAACAAACAAGCGCACACTCTACAGCAGCCCAAGTACGTGTACCGCACCGTACCTCGGTAAATAATTGCACCCAACTTCTAATTCAATGTCTCGATTTATTGTGCGAGGTAATTGAGGTTTGACCAAACGCTAAACTTCATGTTCCTCAACAAGCAAATATTCTATTGATCTATTCAGACTGCTACTCTACTACACAGTAGGTCATCTCAATACAACAGGAGCAGTGGGTAGTCAGCACCGAATTTGCTTGGTGATTGGAGCCAGGACGGCAACCACGAGTGGCATGGGCTGAGAGCATTTTGAAGGCTAATTGATGAACGGCACTTGCCGTGGTATTGCACAGAGTCTGGGCTGTCTGGATGTGGCAATAACGTGCTCAACGCAAAGTGTTGATTGGACTCTCAACGGAGCATTAGGACGAAAGCAGACATAAGCTCGTAAATAAGCTTCGAGCTGGTCAATGCTTGGCGGTGATTAAGCTCGGCTCATGCCCGTAGAATGAACAATCGGAAGCTGGTGCGACGGATCCGCCGTCTAGAACTTTACCCTCCCTTTTGTGGCTTACAGTGATCCAAACGAAACACGTTTTGCAATACTGATCTCCGTCGTATCCGGGAATGGCAACACGTTGGTAAAGGATAGTATTTGCAACTGGATGGGATTGACTGATTCGAGATGAAAAATCGCAACTCAAGAACTGCAGTAGGACAGCTCGTGGGTGGTAGCATGAAGTCGTACCAGTACAGTACAGCAGCATAATATAGGAATGCCAAGTATGACAGGAGGAGTCTCGCCTGTGAAAGAGAGGCATTGTGTGGAGACAATCAGGAGTGTTGCATGCCTAAATATGTAATGAAGCAAAGCCTCGACCTCTCCACTCTTGCTCAATCACACCAATGTCAATGTCACTCTCCGCAAGCGGCAGACAGCGTTCTAACTTACAGTTCGTTCTAACACTACCTACCGACGCCTCGCTACATTTAGCAACCAGTTAACGACAACGTTTCAAGGTGACCAACGCAATTTGGATACAGTCACGTTTCGACATGCTCACTTGCACAATCATCATCGTCTACAGTACGTGAGTCGGGAACTGTTCTCCTTCCTACCTTGAAACATTTATGTACTTCGGCCTTTCTTCTACTACCTGGTTACCGACCTTGCCAGCCATTTCACAGCTGCATTTGCAGTGACATCCCGCCGATCGGTCCACCTCTTATACCAGATACTGTAGACCTTTGAGCACCGTACCAGACTCTCCCTTGACTCGTCTTCCACTTGGGGTCCGAGCGCGAATTTTCAACCATCCTTTCTGCCCTTGAGGCAACCGTTCATCAATACCATTCACAATGTCGACGAATACCACCGCCAGCAATACGACTGTGGTTGCTCCTCACCACCATCATGGTGCTCATATCGACGACCTAGTCAACGAAGCGATCTCGCGGCTGGCGCCTTTTTCAGCTCTCATCCTAACGATAACATGTGTACTGGTCTTCGCTTATCGACTATACTTTGTCGAAAAGTTTCTCATGAAGACGAAGTTGTACAAAGCCAAATACCAGGCACTTGCGGAGGACCAGCGCCGGTCGTTAGTCAACCATCATGTCGCCGGCACATGCAAGATAGTGCTTCTCTTCTCCGCTATTTATCCTTTTACCGCTATCGCCTTCGGCAAGGCCAACCCACACACGACTTGGATAGCTGGCGGCACCGCGACATTGGGAGACACCATGATCGTTTGCAGTCAGTTGTTCACAGTCATGTATGTGTTTGAGCTTTTCTATCGTGTCAATGTCAGCCCTATTAGTGCAGCTCACCATGTTGGAGCCATCGTTATTGCCCAGACTGCCGTTGCCATTTCTTTGAACTTCGATCATGAACGGGATGCTGTCATCGAATTCATGATGTGCTTTGTTTGGTAAGTCGCTCACGTCGCATTTTACACGGGGCCGAGCTAACTAGTATAGGGGAGCTTTCGATGTCATCGCCGAACTCTGGCCACATGTCGCTATGATTCTGTATAGGCTGCTGCCTGCCGGCCAAGATGTCTCTGCTCGAGCAGCTCACTTCCACGGACTAATGTCTCGTATTTTCCTGTCCGTTGCCATTATGGAGGTTGCAGGCACGACTCTGGAAACAATCATCGTTTTTTGGCTATGGGGTTCATTGTGGGACAAGTGGACGATACCCTTCAAGGCTGTTACTCCGATTCTGCATCTTCTTTTCAGCTGCGCTCAAGCCTGGGGTGCGTGGGTATTTTGGAATCTGTCCAGGAAGGAGGGTCAGAAGGCTAGAAAGATTCTGAGTGCGCTCCAACAAGAGGAGGGAAATAGCAAGGGCCAGGATCTAGAGACTGCACCCGAGGATTCGCAGATCGTCCGTCGACGTTCGGTAGTCACATCTGACATGCGGAAGACTAGTGCCAAGGACGCGCCAACTGTGAATGTGGTTGAGATATAGGAGGACTGAATGGTGTTCATGTCGTCACAAGACGATTACGAGGCGACCAGGTATCTACGAACGACTGATGCAATGATTTTAGCAAGATCGGAGTTGGTTCATTGTTGCATTAACAGATCAGATAAAATCATCTACTGGAGCGCTACATAATAATATTACCTCTATTTTCCATACTTACTACCCACCATTGTAATACGAAGCCTTTCTTGACAAAATGAACTCTGTGGATCGAGCCTCGGCACTTAAGATTTCGAAGTCAGGATCACTCCACAATCATCAAAGTAGGTCCAAAACGGCACACCAATCCAAGTTCTTTCTAATCGAACTACCCCGTATTAACTGAGACTTTGCAGATACCTAGGTAGATAACGAAGACAAATGATGTAGCCCGTGCAGTGCCAGCCCCATGTCCGAAGAAAGCCCGTTGACATTCTTACACCTCTACAGCTTGTACAGCTAGCTTCACAAGATCTACATCAAGTCCGTCAGAATGATCAGATGGCGCTATGAATGATGTGTCGAGGCCGTCGCCTAGAGCGGGGCGACACGTCCCGTATGCTAGCAATACTGGCAGCCCTGCCCGTGGCTCAGCTTGCAATGAATGCAAGCAACAGAAGGTGCGCTCTGCACATCGAATGTCCTAGTCAACTCGATTCTGAAGACAGAAGCTTCGATGCGACCTAGCGAGCGTTCCAGAACCCTACCGACCGAACATTTGCTCAAGATGCAAAAGACTGGGCCTCGAGTGCAAGATAGATGATACATTCAGGAGGACTAGAAAGCGAAGGTACACATATTGCCTATGCTGTCGACACCCAGGCACTGACAACTCGACAGGACTTCCTACGAGCTTGAGAAGGAGGTACGCCATCTACGCGACAAGCTGTCCAAGTACGAAGATGGTCAAGATGCCTTGGAGAACAGCACAAATGCGAGCCAAATGCGCAGTCCCTCAATATACTCCCCGAATAGCGGTGCTACACCGTTGCTGCCAGGTGCCAGGCCAGCCACTTCCACATTACTTGTTCCTGACTCTGCTGCGCTGACCACGGTTCCCTCCGTTGAGCTACCGCAGGAGATGCCTCTGGTGAATACGAGCAAGCCCAAGCCGAGGACCATGGGCAGCATTCAGTTGTCTATCCAGGATATTGATGAGCTGTTTCGAGTGTGCGTGATGCCGTCCATGCGGATTGGTTTCCTTCACTGTACTGACTCGCTGCAGCTTCTTTAGAGATTACCACCCTCATCTGCCCTTCCTTGATCCTGAAATCCATCCTAGTGCTTACTTCGAATCATGTGAGCTACTGTTCTGGGCCATTATCTCAGTTGCTGCAAGACGTTTTCAACGCAACCCAACTTTACTATCGCAGTTGTCCGGACACGTATCCGACCTGGTCTGGAACAAGGTTCGGATCCTACCGTCGTCCAAGAGTATCGTACAAAGCCTCATACTTCTGTGTTCCTGGCCATTTCCTACGAGCAGCACGGCTACCGACACAACGTATCTCTTGAGCGGAATTATGATGCAGATAGGCACTCAGCTGGGTTTGCATCGACCTACCACACCCGAAGACTTCACTAAGTTTACCGTCAACTTAACACCTTATGAGTATGCGGAACGAGTAAGAACATGGGCGGCGTGCTGCATTGCGGCGCATAGTGTGAGTGTCGGCTGCGGCCTCGTATTCTCCCATAACATGAATGATTGGTCTCTGGGAGCTCCTGTGGTCGCCGCTGCACCGTCCGAGATGCATGAAAGCCTGAAGTATCATCTGCGAATTGAGAAATTTCGCAACCGTGTTACACAAGCTTTGTCCACAAACCCGACAGACACGGCAAGTCTCTTGCCGACCAGGGAGCGTCTCCCTCTTTACAAACTACTTGAGCAAGATTTCTACGAACTGGAGTCGCAAGCCATAACTGTATCGGTGGCCAATAAATGCCGACTGTACGCAGCAAGGACTCACTTGCACGCCTTTACCTTATTTGATGATGCGGCTTCACCAGGTTTCGAAGATCGTGTCCTTAGGCTCTACGAGAGTGCCTATTCCCAAATAGAGCACTTGATCGAGCGCGACCATCAAGGTCGCGGTGTGTTCGAGACCTATCCTTTTTACTCCTATCAACAATTCGTTGCTGCCCCATTTATCCTGCTCAAAATTCTGTCCAACACCCATTTCAAGCAATCGCTTGATGAAGCTGCCGGACGAAGGATCCTCAACTCGTCCATTTCGGCATTGAGGAGGTCTTCTGTTGCAAACAATGATTTGCCAGGTCGACTCAGCGATGTACTAGCATATTTCGTTACACTTCCTAACCCTGAAGCCTTTGGTGGGACAACAGCTTCAGATCTGAAACTGTCGGTGAGGACTCGACTCAGCCATAGCATTGTCTACGATAGTCTATGGATTTGGCGGCGCAATTTCGGTCAACAACGAGTTACACAAGATGACACTTTCGACGTTGTTCCTCACTTCATGGATGTCGAGGATTTCGATCACGTTTTTGGCTTTGACGCATCAGCAGATTTTTTCACGTGGCCGGGGTCCACTCCAAGATAAAAGACCGTTGAGCCCGATTTCTGAAGCTGGGAACTATCTGAACTTATGGCTATTGGCAAACACCTAACGCAAGCTCGCCCGAGTACCAAGGCATCTTGTTCTGTTCATGCGCCCTATGCTAGCGAAAGCTCCGTCCTCTGACAGTTTGATTGGGTGAGCGCTATCTAAAATCATACTAGATGTAGCACTGGCAAGGTATCTTGCTTTGCTAACAGTGACCGAGTGCCATATGTGTGTCGGTCCTACTGCCAATATTTTTTTGCGCCATATTCATTACCCATCGTCTTGTGTGATTGCGAAAATCCACAGGGAGGATGATAGCTCAAGCTCAAGAGCGGCTGCTTGCATATAGTAAGTGCTATATGAGTTTTTTTTGTCACCTTTTTGTGCCGGTGTAGATATGGGTCGCCTTCTCAGCGGCTGGTAGGCACGTTGCATGAGTACATGTGTACTGAGGTGGCCACTGATATCGAGCATGGACGGTCAGAGCAAGTACGTTGAATCACTACATGGTGGGTCTACCGATAAGGAGGGATTGCTATTTGCTGGATGAAACCAGCACTGGGCGAATGACGAGCATGACGTTTGAGATGCAGAGAAGAGTAACAGGTTTAGGACCGGCTGGTTGAGCGAGAGTGAAGTGAAGTGAAGTCAAGGCGGAGGGAACTTACCTGTATGCGCATCTTGGTTGTCAAACTGGAAGGGATATGCTCAAACACTGTTATGAAAGAACAATTTTTCGAATTGAGCATGCTTGGTTTCGCATTTATTGTCGATGTATTTGTCTGTCAGCATCTGAGCCACAGTACAAACCGTGTTGGACGTCAACTGTTCTGAAAGGGGTTGGATCTGTCACAACGCGATCTCAAAGCTTTCTGGGTCCTCGAGTACTTTATGATATAAATTGTTGTGCTGTGAACACATGTGCCCCGAATGATCTGCATCTAATGTCTCTTTCTATGTAGTATACTTCTTCTGCAGCGCCTTAGCAATGGTCGTTAACTGAATATTGCTCGTTCCCTCATAAATAACACCAATCTTGCTATCTCGGTACATTTTCTCAGCGATACCCTCTCTCACAAAGCCCATCCCTCCCATCCATTCAATCGCAAGACCACTAACTCTTCCAGCAACCTGTGAAGCATATAATTTAGCCATCGCCGCATCAGTCACAAAATCTTCACCAGCCTCCTTCTTTCTTGCAGCGTTGTAAACCAGTGAGCGTGCGGCGCAGATCTCGGTGTAAGCCTGCGCGAGTTGGTGCTGCATGCCCTGGAATTCACCGACCAGTTTGCCGAATTGCTTGCGGTCGTTCCAGACGTATTTGGCTGCGTTCTCCCAGGCGCCGAGGGCGAGACCGGTCATTTGTGCGCCTATGCCGATTCGGCCTTCGTTTAGGAGGCCGATGGCGTATTTGTAGCCCTCGCCTTCTTTGCCTAGTAGGTTACCGTGGGGTACTTCGACGTCGTCGAAGTTTACGACGCAGGTTGAGCTGGCTTTGATTCCGAGTTTCTTTTCTTTTTTGCTGATGCTGAAGCCTTTCATTGATTTGTCGACTACGAAGGCTGTGATACCTTTATAGCCCTTTTCGGGATTTAGATTGGCGAAGACGATGAAGAAATCTGCTTCTTTGCTGTTTGTGATCCACATCTTTGAGCCATTGATCTTGTAGCCGTTTTCTGTCTTTGTGGCTCGTGTTTTTAGGGCGAAGGCGTCGCTGCCGCTTACTGGTTCGCTTAGACAGAAACTGCCTACTGTGTCTGTTGCGAGTTTGGGTAGCCATTTCTTTTTGCTCTCTTCTGTGCCGTATTTCAGGATTGCGGTTACGACGAGTGTGTTGTGCACGTCGACCATGACGCTGACGCTTGGATCCACTCGTGCCAACTCTTCAATGCCGATAATCGCGGAGGTGAAATTCATGCCGGAACCGCCGTATTCTTCGGGAATCTCGAAACCCATCAAGCCTTGCTCGAAGCATTGTTCAATGACCTGGGGGTCCATGTTTTCCGCCTCGTCCATTTCACGGACCTTGGGGGCTATAACATCGTTTGCGAACTTGGAGACTGAGTCGCATAGCATTTGCTCTGTTTCTGAGAAGAAAGTGATTGGAGTGGGGTGGAGTGAGGATGTGTCGACATCGTCGGGCATGTAGGGTTCGGCGCGACGGCGGGTTGATGTTGAGAGGGGCCGGGAGCTGTAGGTTTGCTGTTAGTAACGATGGCTATGTGGACATATTGCGACTTGGACTGCTGTTGGTCATGGTACAAAATGGAGGCGAGCATACACTTGAGGAGCTTGTACTGATCGTAGCACATGTGGTCTCTGTAGCTGTTGTTTTGCGAGGCAGGGTGAGCATATTGAGCTTGCTCTCACGGCAGAGCGTGCTGTTCGTGCTAGAGAAGCCATGAGGACGACGTGGTGAGCAACTGAAGTGTGTTGTAGCTGTGGTACTCTCTGATAGGGTTGTGCGAAGGGATGGACGAGGAATATGTTTCTGAGTCTACTCCAGGTAGGAAGTCCGGACCGCGGGTACAGACGGAGTCGATCGGCCACGAAATAAAGAAAACCACAGCCGTGGGACGCGCATCAAAGTGGCCGTGTTTGAACTTACACTTGCGAATGACAAGCGTCATTATGATCCACGCCGATCATTTGATTTTCCTTCCCGTTTCGTCGAAGCTTCGCCTCGGGGAGGCAACACAACCAGCACCATGACCTCGGTTGCCGTTGGACAATGGGTCTTGCTAGCCATTACTCCGATGAGTTCGTGTTCTAATCAATGACCATAATAGTGTTGATTCTGTGAATAGTTTTGTCTCCATCGTCTCGTGGTCGCCTGTGTCAAGTAGTATCAAAGGGCCGTGAAGGAAGCTCCCGACTTGTCTGCCATACTGTATCGAGTGCTGACCGAAATCACTTTTGTTGGTGGTTTTCACATGTCCCGCTGCACCGCCACTATATGTGGCGTCACAATGATGCGAATGGTACTCAGCCACAGCTCTTGGCTGCGTTTAGATCAATCACGTCTCAGCTTTCGTTCTTTCTTGCTTCAGGTTTCATCTTTGACTCCTTGGCAGACGCTGCAAGCGCTTGCTCGCGCCTGAGATCGAGGGGCATGATGAAATCAATTTCACAGCCCGCCAGGCGCAACGATAATGTCTATAATGTCGACTCGCTGCCAGCTCCATGTTCTTTATCCTTACAGTCCTTGATCACATATTACCCTGCCTGATTGTTGTCGTTCTGACCGCGTTTCCTTGATTCAAGCTCCAAGCAACATCTCGCCCACCACCTTACGTCATTCTCTGAAGGAACTGATATAACACCAGATTGCAAGCCTGGCTTCAGTTTCCAAATTCCTTCAACAGACCAGAAGACTTCGCGAAGATGTCGGTTGGGCACTCGCAACCACACACTCTATTCAGTGTTCACAACATCCGTGCCTTCTTCGTTCAAAATGGCGAAGAACACGAAATCACCACTTCAGGCCCTCAGACCCTGGAGTTGCTGATGGTGCCAACGGCATCCGCATTCGCCGACCTATCTGGTAACCATCCTACCACTCATGTACCAGAGGAAGACTTCTATCTTCACCTGAACCTACCGCCAGAGTTGGACATGCCACTCCCTGCAACGACCCAGATCTACCACAAGCCTCCGTCCAGCTATCTCATTCCACGATGGGATATGGGTCCAGAAGCTGGCGCTTTCGTTCGGATCCAGTTCCCTAGTATAGGTCATGGCCCAGGAAAGGTCTCACAAGAGGAAGTTGACACATTCGAAACAATCCTCGCACAATGTACCGCTTTTCATGAGCGTGCTACACCACCGGGTCACCATTACAACCCCTCCACTTACAGACCAGGTGAGGGCTATGTTTCCTCGGAAGCTCCAGAGAAGCCACCACGGCCACAATATGGTCAGATTGTAAGTTTACCACTCGTCACTGGTTAGGCTATAAGCTAATTTATCTCAGGTTTTGGTTGATGAAGAAAATGGTTCTGTAGTTGGTGAACTTTCAGGCGGCTACTCGCTTGCTGAGGCAAACATCAAACATGGCTCGAAGAATCCTGTCGAAATCCAGCTACCAGGTGAAGGTCAGGGCAACCAGATCCAAGTCAACAATGTCTCCGAAGAATACCTTGCTATGGCGAGACATCCCGCATTTCAGAAATCAACCATTGTACAGACCTCTGCCAGAGCATCTCGCCTGATTGTCACAGGCTCTGCTGCACTAGCCAACGCTATGACCACTGGTGCAGACAACTTCTCAAAAAATACACAACCCAATCCAAAACCTATGACTTTCTCGCCCGCTACCCAACAGCGACTGAGACAGATCCACAGTTTGACAACCTCGGCCGTTGGAGTATCCGCAAAGACGGTAGGGTCGCTCAGTCGCCACGCACAGACCCTCGGTGCCAAGATGGCAGGCCGTGGCGAGAGCCAGAAGAAAGGATTTACTAAGGATGGACAGCCAGACACTGCTTACAAACCAGGAATCCTCAACAAATCAATGATCGCTTTCAGCACCATTGCAGACGGTATCGATCAGGCTGGCCGCCAACTTCTGACATCAGGGTCCACAGCTGCAACGAACGTCGTCGGACACAAATATGGACAGGAAGCTGGTCAGGCAGCCGCTCAGGTCGGTGGTGGCGTGAAGAATGTCGGTCTCGTGTACATCGACGCAGTAGGTGTGTCACGGAAAGCAATCATCAAATCGGTCGCCAAGGGCATGGTGGTTGGACGTATGCCAAATGGGCAGCAATTGGTTGTTGGCACTGGAGATGGTGGTGTCGTGCCCGAGGAGGCCTACAACCAGGACATGAAGCCACAACACCTACAGGGTTCGTCTGGTGATTACTATGGTGCCGAACAGCATAGGCCAGGTCATGGTGTTGAAGGGTATGGCGCACATGCGAATATACCACCGATCTACCAGCAGAGTGGATACGGAGAGCCTGCAGGTACTGGCTTGCAGGGACAGCAGTATTCAGGGACCCAGTACCCGAGAGAGAAGCGATGAGTATAATTCAGGACCTGGAAAGCTCTAGGTCCACAGTAAAATGGTTACTTGGCGGAGCTAGTGCTTCGTGTATTAATTCTTTATAAAATCATTCGATGCGAGACCCTAGCACTTTCCCGTACCTAAGGTAGAGAGAACTCTCGACCCGCCTAATTGAGCCATAGATTAGCTCCACGCTTGCTAAGTAAGTACCACGAGGGCATGCAGATAAAAACTATAATGCAAATTTTATCTGTCTTAGTATCTTTGTTATGGTGCCTGTGCCTGCTCATGAAGGGATTGGTCTGCTTATAGTACTAGACGGCACACAGTCCGCACCATGTGTAAAGTGTATACATAACTAGGTAACATAAGTTCGTTGTAGCAATGTGTTAAATTCCAACGCAGCGCATATGCATATGCATATACGTAGGTAGGTATTCAAATATATCATTTATATGGCATACTTGGAATTCATATACATAAAAGTAAGTACTTCATATATTACTTACTTACTTACTTACTTGCTTACTTACATTGGTTTATCTGCCTCAGAAATGGAACCGTACTCGATATGTACCTAGTAAGCTGGGTACCTATAGTACGGTAGTACTGATCTACATACGTGCTGGTGTTCGAATACATGTCTATGTACTGTGTACGTGGTTTAGGGGTGTAAAGGTTATGATATTGCGCAGGGGAAAAAGTGGTGGAGGTGGAGATGGAGAGAACAGCGATGGGAATGGGAGTACTACTATAGGTGTGTGTACTGTTTACTATGTAGTAGAATCTAGGATATCTAAATAGTGGTGGTAGTGTGGTGGTAGTGTATTTACATTAAAAAGGTGCTGGGTTGTGTGAGATGTAGTATGTGGTATGTGCTTTTGGAGCGTCACGAAATGTATTCATAGGTAGAGACGGATTGTATGATGGGGTTAGTAGAATGATAAGTTATATAGAGAATCAGCGGTTATGGACAGGTATGTCATCTCGTTCCAACATCGTCGATATCAATTCCAAATCGCCTTGTGGCATTATCGCCCATGGCGAGCGCTGCTTCCAGGGAACCCTCATCTTCTTCGTTGCTGACAACTTCCCCATTCTTCGTTTGATACGCGTCTCCTTTTCCATTGTTCAGGAGTACGTGACCGTCCTGCCACCAGCCCATTCTTAACCGTATGTCATGGTCCTGGGACCAGCGGCTCAATTGCTTGTCACTAGCGGATGTGTCGAGGGTTTCTACGAAGCGCGAGCCGGCGAGGTAACTCATGCGGCCTGCTATTGTGCATGGGTTGTGCGGGAGGGTTTTCCCGCTGATGGAGAGATCGCGCCAGACGATGATCAGACATATCGTCATGATGGATAGGATTATTTGGAGGATGAGTTTTGAAGTACGGTTTTGAACGATGCGTATTTGCGTTGGGTCTTGGATTGTTGCTGCTAGACTCGTGCCGGTCTTGGTGATGTTTGATTGGGTTGTGGACTGTCGTGTTGCGATCGTGGATGACATTGATGTAGAGGAACGCATGTCGTTACCTATGACTTGGGCCATAAAAAGTCGATAGACGTGCTGTATGGCGTTGATTAGTTTATCATGGTTCTGAGGACCGAGAAGCTCTGTGATTGGGATACCGTTTACGCCAGTGACGACGGCTTGGAAGAAGCTGTCTAGAGTTATGGGATCTTGTTGGGGCTGTTGACCCGTGCTACCTGCCCCATAGTGGAAGATGTGAGTGAAGTTCCACGACATATTACTCACAATATGAGCTTGGTCTTCATGAAGAATTGGCGGTCTTGACGGATCGAGCTGTAGACCAGGAACAGTAAAAGTCAAGGTCGAGGGGATCTCCTCGAAATACTGGCTGCACACTAATCGTGTGGTAGTCGAGGTGTCTGTTGCGTTGAGAGTGTAGGTGCCTAGTGTAAACGCGACGCTTGGACAACCAGGTGGGTAACGTGTTAAGTAATTGTTCCACGTTACTGCCGATAACCAGGGTTGGCTAGGGTAGACGCCTTTGGGTGTGCACAACTTGGCAATAGTTGAGGTTTCGCCCTTGAACACGCTGGAACCTTGCATTGCAGTGTCGACCCGAAACAGATTGGTATTATTGTAGGCTGGAAACGTGTTGGTGCAGCCTCTGGGAAGCTCGCTGACGCTAGTTACATTGGCCCATTCAGGATAATTCAAATTGATGAATGGATCGCCACCCGTCATATTAGCTCGAAGAGTAAGCTCAGACTGTGGGACGAGAAAACAGTCCAAAGACGCACGAACGACTGGCATCTCAATCTGTAACGTGGTGCTTTCCACAGAGGCGAAAATTTTGCTGGCCACGGGGTCTGTCAAATCGAGGTTAAACAGAGGATAGGCGAATTCGTCGTGTGTACCGGCTGGAAAGGATGCGTTGCTTCTCTGCAGAAAGGTGAAAGAGTTCGAGCCCGCAGTGGCGTTCCCAATATCTTTGTCGAAATTGAATTCATCAAGAGTGGTGACATTGGTCAAACGGGACTGGGGCAACGAGTCCAAGGTGTAAAGGCCTGACGTGATAATTGTCATTGTGGTTCCCAGAAGAGCAGCAAACATAATGATGGATGTTGTAAAATGCCGCAAGCGGACCTGTGCATAGATCGCAACTGGAGATAGCTGTTGCAGCGGATCGGTCAGAAAGTGACTGATTGGTTTGGATTGCGCCATCATGTGGCGGTATATCGCTGTCGAAGCAAGAGAGAACTCCGCTGGACCGAATAGCATGGCAATGATGAGCACTACCATCGCGGGTAAGATAGATATCAGGTCTTGTGCCAGTGTTCCAGACCCTTTGACCCAAAGACCGGGCATATTACTGTCAGATGCCTTTTGAACTATCTCGAGCCCGATGATCGTCAATAGAGTAGTTAGGAGGGTAAGACAAGCGAACCAGGTTTTGGTGGACAGAGGTGACCACCAGGTGGACAGTTCTGCATTCTGTGAATTTCCGGCAGCGTTGTCGCGGAATCCCGTAGTCCTTGATAGCAATATCCT
Source organism: Neophaeococcomyces aloes (assembly GCA_022813445.1). Classification (NCBI taxonomy): domain Eukaryota; kingdom Fungi; phylum Ascomycota; class Eurotiomycetes; order Chaetothyriales; genus Neophaeococcomyces; species Neophaeococcomyces aloes. The sequence goes on along the minus strand of JAKLMK010000068.1, from coordinate 10,846 downwards.
GTACCCATGTAAGCTGTGCGGTTCTGTTTTGAATGAATATGCGGCGAGCTGACGCTCGAGCTCTATTTCCGTCATATACCCACACGTTTTCAAAGTCGAATGAAGTACGGTACTTCCCTTTAAAACTCTGCCATCGCTAAAGACAGAATCTGACACTACCTGTGCTTGCGCTCTGAGGCGCATTATCAGAAGTGCAATTACACACAGTAGTGCAGCGCCGAGTGTCGTGACCATCATCCAGAATGGCATCAAAGAAAGTCGTAGCCTCGTCGTTTGCAACGTGTATTCAGCTTCAGCTTTTAGCTGATCTGGGAAACTCAGCCATGACCCCACCCATGTGGAGGCTAAGCCTTGAAATACTTTGTTGGCTGGGTCGATCATGGTATGGGCATCCTTGAAGACCACGATATCCGAACTAGAAACCTCGGAGAGCATCATTGCGAACCACGATGCATAGACTGCGTTGTCTTCACTATACAATGCCGGGTTCTGCTGGACCCCTCTGACATACTGCCCAGCGTTGTTCACGATTTTAGAGACATCGGCACTGAGATTATAGGTGGCGTAATCGGGTAGCAGTTTCCCACTGTGCGTTAGTGCTCCTGAAAGGCTTTTACTCCCCAGATCACCTTGCGCATTGACCTGGGCGGATAAGAGTCCTTCCTCGATTGAGTAATGAGACCGACAGACGACCACCGAGGCCCAGTCCACGGATTGGCTCCATCCATTTCCTTGCAAACTGGTTTGGTTCTCATGCCGTGGATCTCCTCTACTAAATGCTTGTTGGCCAGGCTTCGCAACAGTAGACATAGACAAAAGGCCGACGACAATCGTATTAGTAGGCACGTAAACATAAGAGTTGTTTCCAATGGTTGTTTTCAGAACAGTAAAGAATGGTACCAGTCTAAGCGCATCGCAGGATTTGCCCTCGGGAGTGCAAGCAGGTCGGTAAAGTGTGATGCGGCCTGAGTAGTTCCCGGTGCTGTAGTCAACATAAGTGTTGACTGTCTCGTCCGGCTCTGTTATAGAGGGCCGAACGTAGAATATTGAAGTCGTTTCGGCAACCTCACAATCGAGAGACGGATAAAAAGCTTGCACGCCAGCGGTGATTGTTGAATTCTTGGGGAAGTTGTTGCCTGTTTTCGACAGATCCTGAAACGCAGCGTAAGGAAGAGTTGAGTCTGGCCAGGTCAGATTCCTCCATCTCGATCCAATGTAGGTGACAGCCATTCGATCGGCGACATTGCTAAGGCCATTTTCGATATCCGCCCGCACGCCCCCTTGTGCAAGTTGTATCGTCATGTTATGAGACTGAAGGATTGACAGTTCGGGATTGAACAAGCCAGTGGAGGCGACAACGGCCAGTTTCAGAAATGCAAAGACAGATATGGCTAGCACGATGCCCCAATGGCGATTTCGTATGGCTTTGAAAAAAGCAACTGGCAAGATGGGTGAGACATAGTCCAGTGAAAGAGAAAGAGCCGCAGGTGTTGGTTGCTGGGTCATTTGTTTCCAGGCAGCCTGAGCTCTGATACGTGTGTCAAGCTGGCGCCAAAGGGCAATAACAAGGACAAAGATTGCAGTTGATCCATATTTCCAGGTGTATGGTGATGTCGTTGTTGCTACAGCGAAACCAACATCCTTATCGTCCAGTTTACGAAGCAGGAAAAGGACGACGATACATGTGGTCAGAAAGGCAATGAATGCGCACATGACCAATGTCCTTGCTGACCACAGTTTTGTAGCTCCTTGAGTCCAATTGGAGTCATCTTGTAGTGCCGGGTAGGTCTTCTCATCGTTTTCACGGCCACGTTGCTGCCATTCTCGCATCTCGTAGGATCTGACACCCACGCGTGACGTCTCTGGCAGCCATGGCCGGTTCGACAACTTGGTAGACAGCAACAACCGTCAATCCTCGGGGTCCCTCGGCGGTACATGTACACGTTGAACAGGCATCTTTCATAATGCAACAATATGCTTTTATTTGAGCTAATAGTGTGAGCTCGAAAAGACTGCAAAACGTAGTCAACCATATCTTGCGGCAACGACGACTTTAAGGCTGGAGATGCCATTGAGCAATGCTCGCCAACCATGGGTAGGTAATTCTGCCTTGGCCAATTGGGCCTGAATTTGCAGCCTTGTTTCTGCAGGACACCAGTTCGTATTGGCAAGCTTCTGTGGATGGTGAGGTCGTTCAACAGCCATTCGACGACTGCAATGAGCTCAGCCAACTACTCATGCAAGCCGAAACACTGGTCAGAATTCAAGCTGAATCTGAGGGGAAATTTGAGGTGTACGACATGAAATACTCCCACTAAGGCAGGCACGTTCGCCAAGCTTAGTTTAGCATGGGGCGAAGAGCAGCTGCCAAGACAGCGGGAGCGTGTGTAGGCGCCGCTCGTTCTTCAGGTCTCCGGGTCAAGCTTGCGTCTCATCCTTAAACGAACATCGATTTTTCGTCTATGGATTTCAATGATATGTAGAATCACTCCTTGCTACTCCGTATCCAGGTTCATTGGTTGCGGACTGTGAGAGCGTTATCATGATGTGTACTCTAGTCTGATGTAGATGGAACAAGTTGGGAAGTGAAGGTTACTCTTTCAAATCGTTCATCGCTGAATCGGCTTGTGGACAAGTCGTTAGGTCCGATTGCACAACTGCACCATGTCTTATGGATCGCTTGTTCTTCTACCATGTATTACAAGCGTATCAGTCATTGGATCAAGTTCTTGAAGAAGATGATATAGTGCTAAGCTTTGAGGTCGCTTGTAACGAGATAACACAGTTGATACCGGATGGTCAGAGTTGTGGTAGGTGGTTGATCCTCCGTAAAGAGTGCGAGCCGAGTGGCCAAGCGAGGCATTTTGACACGCGGTTTGCGGTCCGCGGGATTGGGTGCACGCACTGATTGTCTTGGTATAGACAGGTACGAGGATTGGAACGAGGGTCGGTCGTGTCACGAGGTGTAGCCAGAGCAACTACTACAAGTACAGTAGTATGCTTGCTGATTCAGCCACTGTGGCTTGATAACAGTTAGGAGAGGGTTAGCAGAATTAAGTGTCAGGCTTGTTACACGTGTGTCTCGGGTTTCTGTCTCGACTGTCAATGTTTGTCATTCTTTTAGTGGGGCGGAGATGTCATTGGTTTTGCACGTCTAAGAGAGCTTTGTTTGTCTGACTTTTATGTCCGAGTCGGGAACATCGAGCAAATTCCACAGAACAGGTCATGGCAAGGATATGTTCATCGAAGCTGTACAAGCCATTTCCTTGTTATAGTTTCCAAGGATGATAGCAGGTTGATAATGGGTTGTGGGGACAGGAATATAAAGCTAGTCGTCCGCGTCTTAAGTACCTGCCTGAGTATTGTAATAGGAAGGGTGATAATGAAGACCTCAAGCTTCGCACTACCAGGGATATGCAGCAGTGAGATCAGAAAGACAGACTTGAGGTTGTTGATCGCTGTGCATCGCACAAGATGCGAGCAACAGGTTAATGGATGGAGGGAGCTCATTTTTGAGCTTATAGATCCCCTTGAAGTATGATTTGACACAAAAAGGCATTTTTAATTCCAACTAAATTGTGATTGGTGAGTTGAAGACGGAAGGTTCGGGTTTCTGAGATTGGCTTTTCTTTGATTGACTGACTTGGCTCATGGGTGTGTTTCGAGTTGACATCGACCTTGTCCCAAGCTCGGGGCGTCCTTGAGAATCCTGGGCATTACAACGTAATGTTCTTTTGGGATGAACAAGTTCTGGATGCTGACGAGCTTAATGAACTTGATTGACAATGGTACTGAGGACAAGCAAGTTAGCGAGGTCAAATTGGGTGTTGGTAAAGATCTGCAAGATCCGAAACCTCATTCAGTTAGTCTTAGTTAAGCGCCAAGCTAGACACCAGCCGGTTGCGCCAGTCGACAAGCGTATTCGAGAGTGACGGAGTATCTCACTGAGGATACGGAGTACTCGTAGCTGATAAGATTATGAAACAACGACGTGGCGTGGCGACCACGGTTCCAACGTTGGCAAACAGACACAATATTCGAGAATCGCCGTAGCAGTATAGTATTCGTGTTGATGCCCTCCAGAGATTGAGAAGCATGCCGTGCATTAGCCCCTCCCCAGATATCGGACCGGGACATTATGTCTGCAGTGTCGAGCTGCAGAGAACCTTGGAATCGCATAGTAATCCTCGGCGGTAGAAGAGACGTTATGGCACCAGGATGGTTATGCCCCTGCTTGCATGAACGCCTGCAAACACATTTGGAGTGGTGCAGTCAAAACCAAATCCATTGCCGACATGGGCAGGTCAGCTCTACCAAATAAAACAAGAAGTTCGATCCGACTGGTGGAATACTGAAACCTTGCCCTACGTGTGTGCTGATGTACTGGTGGACTGGTGTTCCATTGAAGGACAATTAGATCGACCTTGGCAATATACAAGGAAGCCTATGGATAATTGTCAGCAGTTGTTGATAGTTGATGATTGATGCTAGAAAAGGTGGTCTTAGTGTTTGCCTACTTCAATCTAATTACGAGCTTGGCTGCTTTGGCCTTGGACCGTCTCGCTGGTGCGTTGTCTTCTGGAGACGAGGCGGGTCTTGGAGCAAGCCACGACGGTGTAGGTGGCAGTCGGCATTCAAGGTTGCCTTTGGTAGATGCAGGTGAAGCATGGCATTTGACACTTCTACCCACCCCTACAGACATTTGCAACACTCGTAGACACGTTGATATAGCAGTCCTTCTTCAACATCCATCATCGGCATCTTCTCGGTAGCCCAAACATTGTACGAGCATTGCCATTGTGCATTCGTTTGAAACAGTCTTGATCGGGATGCCCAACCGAATCAACTTGCCAGCCACTTCAGGAGCGGAAGCAATTTGCTAGAGCCTGCGCACCCTAGGATTTCCTGCGCGCAGCCAGCTTCCACCATCGGCCACTGCATACACCACTACCTATCCACTGCATTCACCGCACTTTGCAAACACGTCCTTTGCACGTCCTTTTTACCGCGCGTCCTTCACTCTGTCAGCCTTGTGCATCGCTGTAACAAAGAGAAGACTTGGTGTACACGGTCGTTGCCTGTTGCGTTCAAGTTCTTCGCCGATCAGTGCCCGCAGCCACTATTAGTCGCGCTATCGCCCGAAACACGGTGTAAACATTGCATGTGATACGACCGAATCCTCCCACCCGACGAGCTACACCAGCTCACGTCGCTGGTACACTTCCATAGCACTCGTCGACCGCAGACGAGCATGTCTACTGCTATGCAAGCTGCCCAACAGCATGTTCCAATAACAACGGCCACTGGATATCCGAGCTCGCCTGCGGGCACTCAACAATACCTATATCAACAGCCCGACGATGAAGATGATCAAATTACCAACCATAGCATCTACGCAGCCAGCAGCCAACAGACTCGAGATGCTCGAAGAGCTCATGCGTCGCCGACAGCACAACACAGACAATACAATGTAGAAAACGATGCCAATGTATATACGCAGGGTGATGCGGTCACTCTACCTACACACACCCGTGGTCAACAACTTCCTGCCACACAGTATGATGGTTCACCCTATGTACCTCCTCGGACAACATCGCAAAACCACTCTCCAGCACAAACAACTCCATCGAGACATGCCGTAACAAATATGAATGGCTCAGATTACTCAGACAACACGAAAAATCGATCACGCGATGATACCACAACTCCTGCACGTAACCGAAGACGAGGTCCGCAAAGCCCTGAGGTCCCTTATCGAGCTGCGACTACACAAGAAAGAGGCAATGAGCAAGGAATGCCGGCCCAAGGTCGCTCCGCGGCGACTATGGCTTCACATCCGGGCATGATTCGCGAGAATAGCGAGGTCATCAACAGAGTCGTGGTTTCAGATCCTGTCGTTGACGAAGAGCGGATGCGAGCACGAATAGCAGAAGCAGCACCTATGCAGCCCAGTGTTGAAGCACAAAGATTGGGACTTACTCAAGAACCATATGCCACGGAAGACGGCAGAGGACCACAACGTCGACAAGATTATTCGAAATCAAAAAAAAGAGAGATACAGTTTGGTGACTACATCCTCGGACAGACCCTGGGTGAGGGAGAATTCGGGAAAGTGAAATTGGGCTGGAAGAAGGACGGTAGCAGCCAAGTTGCGATCAAGCTCATTCGACGAGAATCCGTTGCCACGAATCCTACACGCCTACCAAAAATCTATCGCGAAATTTCAATCCTTCGAGGATTGGCGCATCCGAATATTGTTCAGCTGCACGAAATGGTCGAAACCGAAAGGCATATTGGTATCATTCTGGAGTACGCTTCAGGCGGAGAACTTTTTGACTACATTTTGAATCAGCGCTACCTGAAAGATCCATCGGCCAGACGACTTTTCGCACAGCTCGTGTCTGGTGTTGGCTATCTACACAAGAAGGGCATTGTGCATCGGGATTTGAAACTCGAGAACTTGCTGCTCGACCAAAACAAGAACATCATCATTACCGACTTTGGCTTTGCGAATACCTTTAACCCGCAAGATGAGCTGACACCCGAAGTCGAGTACAATCTTAGCAGCAAAGAGTTCGTGCGCAAATTTAAGCTAGACCGAGTGGACGCCAAAGGTTTAAGAAGAGGCGACCTCATGCAGACGAGTTGTGGTAGTCCATGTTATGCTGCGCCAGAACTGGTAGTTAGTGATTCACTTTACACTGGCCGTAAGGTGGACGTCTGGAGTTGCGGCGTCATTTTAGTAAGTGATAGAGGAATCTGTGGTTTTGCATAACGGAACTGACCTTTCTTAGTATGCCATGTTGGCTGGTTACTTGCCATTCGACGACGATCCAGCGAATCCCGAGGGCGACAACATCAACTTACTTTACAAGTACATTACCTCGACACCATTAACCTTTCCGGAGTATGTGACGCCACATGCCAGAGATCTTCTCCGTCGTATATTGGTGCCTGATCCACGAAAGCGTGCAGACCTTTTTGAGGTGGCTCGACATAGTTGGTTGACCGAGTATCATCATGTTGTAGCGCATATTACTAGTAGTACTACCAATATTGCTGACATTGCCAACAGCACTGTCACCGCCGCAGGTATGATTAATCTATCTGGAAAAAGATTTGAGGAACACCACTAACATCTACACAGATGATGAGACAAGCAGCGTGGCACGCAGTGCGTCGGTTCGAGTACCACCCACGAACGCGCTGCAGCAAACCGCACAACCAGGGGTAACTCAAACTATCAACATGGATTCTAACAAAGATCGTGCACCTGCTAGACATACCTTGCAGCCCGAGTATGTGTCACCCAAACAACATACCGAGCGCGTTGCTCCAGAAGCCACAATGCGGAAACCTGCTGAGCCACCGGTGACTTCTGCTGTACCTTCCACAATGAAGCCTTTGCCACAAGCGCCTGCCGAACCAAAGCGAGTCTATGCCGGCACAACGCAAAGCCCACCACAGCAGGTGATGCCAGCTCCTGTCCGCCCTGTGCGTGATGTACCACAGTCAACATCTGGCCCAACGGGTGCCGGCACTGTAACTACTGCACCACCTACTGGTCAACAGTATACCACTCGACCTACAACTCAAGGCTCTTTGACGGCTGCAAACGGAGCTACGCGACCAGATCTTAGGCTCCCCTCGCGGGGTTCCTACGGACAACCCGTTGCACCATCTGTTGCAACCACTACTGCTCAAGGCAAGGTCACTCAGCCACAGAAGAACGTTCGTGGCTACAACATCTCCAGTCCCCAGTACCAGCATGGCGCTCAGAACTCCATCGGGCAGCCAATGGCGGAACAGTCTATGGCGCCACCACCGCAGCCTCAACAAAACCAGCACAGGAGGAGCAGCACTTTGAGCAGTCTTGGGGAGAAATTGTTCGGAAGATCGAACTCTATGATCAAGAAAGAACGCGATGAAAATCGACAGAAGGGCAGTAAAAAGTATCCTCCGACAGCCATGAAGAATCCCTATCCTACCGAAGAATCACAGCCGAGGAAATCAACCGATAGCAAACGTTCATTTTCTTTTGGGCTACGTAGAAAAGAAAGCCAAGATGCTGAACAATCCGAGGAAAAAAGCTCTGGAGGCAAGCGATTTTCATTGCTACAGTCAATATCTATCAAAAACATGCTCGGAGGTAGCAGAAACGACATGGACAACCAACAAACCTCCGAATCTAGTCATTCTATACAGAGCAGGACAGGTATCGTTGGGAATGATTATGTCAACGGTGCAGATGGTCAACCGGATCGAAGGAACCAGAATTTCTCTCGTCCTGCTCAACCTGAAGTCTACGGTCACAGAGCTCAACAATCCACAGGTGATGTCTATGGTAGTACGGGTGTCTTCCAGAACGAGAGACAAGAATATCAACACAGACGAGGAGAGAGTCAGAATCAATTCGCTCAGTATCAAGCTGCTACAGCCAACCAATCTCGGCCATCGATGTCTCAGACTCGAAACACCTTAACCAAGCCTCGAAAATTCAATGATGCTTACGACCAAGACTACCAACGAGGAGGAGGAAGTGGTGCGGCTCGACGTGTGCAGGACTTTTTCCGACGAAGGGGACGAGCGCGAGCAGATTCGGAGTACCGATGATATTGGCCACATGTGGACTGACCATCATTCCAACCAATTAACTTGATTAGTTTTAAAAAGAAACATGAAGCACGTTGCAGCATGAGCGATGGGCGTTTATTGGCGCACGCAGGTTGGCCTGGACTCCAGGTTCTAATACAGTGGGAATGAATATAAGCGGTTCAACAAGCAAGCAAAAACTAACACGAAGCGTGGCTAATGTGGTTCAATTCTCTGTAAAGGTTATTGACTATTCTTCTCTTCTGTATTTGATTATTGATCTATACTCTTTTTACTGCTGCAGTGGAAGAGGAGCATGAGTACACATACATATTTTGACTATCGAGGGGCCACGAGTGATAGAGAGGGCTATGCAATAAATTAAGGGGTATTGAGGTTGTACCTATTACCTATGCAGTGCGGCTGTTCTTCGGATCCTCTCCAGTACTGTGAATAATTCTGTCACACTTCGAGAATCATATATTCCACGTCTCACTCCAATCCAAGCATGGAATGTCTTTCAGTAGTTGAGTCAATAGCTTCTCACAAGACATCATGTAGTCTTTGACAAGCCGGCGCGCACGAAACTGTCGTGGCAAACTAAATCACAGTCAAAAGATTCCAGAACACAATAAATTTATCAAGGGACAATCAAGATGGGATCCATGTGTCCTTATGCATAAAGACAACCTTCACAGGTCATAGAAACGGAATCCCTTGTCATCAGATTCGGATCCGATAACCCTAGCTGGCATCTAGCTATTCATTCGACCACCATGTCGAGCGGCACATCGACTCCGATCTCATTCATCCTGGTGATTACCGAGGGCACCACTGTACAGTAAGTCCAGCACCAACAGTCCCGCCACCTGAACGCTATTCGATCGAACTACGTCGATACGTGTACAGGTAGGCTATGGTATATCGGGATAACGCAGCGGGTAATACTGCCAACTTACTTACTTACTTACTGTACTTGATGGACACCCCGAGATCAATGGGATGTTAGTCCCAATTCCAGTCACCGTCAGACTGTTTCACGACCAGAGTGGTACAATATGTATCGTTACTTCGGCATTCCCTGTTGTAACTGGCCTGTTAGGTACGTATGTATGATTGTCGTTGTGTAGTACAGCTTGAGTGAGCGCAGTACTACCGAGCGACTGAGGGAGGGTGTGGAAGGTTGATGCTCTTGCTGAGGAGGCTGGTGTTGTTGGTGGTGTTTGGTTTGGTGTGGTGTGGTGCTGCGAGTTGTGCTGCTATTGGTGGTGGTAGGAATGGTGGTTAAGTGGGTGGTGCTACTAGGGGGAGGTGATTGCAGCTATATATACATATATACATCGCATGTTGCTTGTGTATGAGCAGATACGCACTATGCTTGAGTCTACAGATTGTAAAGTCCAACGGGCAAAGCAGCCTTGTACTCTTCGGTGTTGAGTTACCGCGATAGTGTTCATTGAGTTTCGCCATCATGGTATCCCTGATGTATGTACTTGAGATGTTGATTTGCTTGAGTACTACGCACTTTACTCCTGAGATGAGGGGATTAATAGGATCACTACGTAAGATCTTTGATTGATTGAATGTATACATAGTATCTGCTGCTTTGTCTCCATCTTCATCTTCGTACTCATATCGTGCAAGCTTCTACGTCGCAAGCCTGTAACATGACGGGACGTTCTTGGGCTCTTGCTCTAACACGAAATCCATTATTTGGTCAATGACCACGCATCATCGCCGCTTACGCGAGTGTGTTTTGTGCAACTTTTCATTGCATGCACAACCTCATAAACAACACATCCACTCATTGCTGCATTGCCCATACAAACGCACGGAAAAACACCAAGTTCCCTCCCATCGTCCTCATGAAGACATCATCACTTCCTCCTCCCACGCTCCAACCTCCTAGTCTCCCCCTCCAACCTCTCAATCTCCCTCTGCTTCTCGCCCACAATCCGCCCCAACTCAACCTCCATCTCCGACACTCCCCTCGCAGTCCTAAACACAGGCACGGTCACGATCCGCTGCTCACTTTGTCCCCGTCCCTGTGATCTTGGTCTTGAACTCTGCGCACCGTGGTTAGCATCGTGAGTCAGAGTCAAGGTATGGTCGGGGGTGTGGCTGGGATGCTGCTGCTGCTGCTTACCGGGGAGGTGGAGGAGGGTGTCGCGGGCTGCGGTTAGGATTACGCGGCTGTCGTCTATTGATTCGGGAGGGATGATGGGGGTGGAGGGAGTGGTGACAGCGGTGGTTT
>JAKLMK010000067.1:137297-156148 GCA_022813445.1 Neophaeococcomyces aloes | reverse complement strand
CCCCCCCCCCCCCCCCCCCCCCCCCCCCCCCCCCCCCCCCCCCCCCCCCCCCCCCCCCCCCCCCCCCCCCCCCCGCGAGGATGATTGTGTACGGTGATACCTACCTAGATACCTACAGATAGACAGATATGTACACCAAGTAGAAATGCGAACCTACACATATAACAAGTACACAGCCCTTCTACATGAAACCTCGAAAGGTCAAGTATTTCAGAGATAAGACATATCATAGCGTACAATCAACACCTGCAGCTCGCTTGACTTCCTTTGCAAGATTCTAAACTAACCACGCAGGACAGGAATCCGGCGCAAGTTGCAACAAGGGTATTCGAGGTTACTCTAGGTATGTATGTATGTGGTTATGTACCTATCAAGCAGTGGGATCAGGAAGGGACTATTTATTATACTTTATACATTATACGCTGTGCGTTCTGATTCGCCCGGATAATAGGACAAGTTCAATGGCATTCGGTTTTCATTTTTCATATCGGTAGGGGAAGGTTGTATTTATATAAAGTCTCATACTGGTGTGGTCCTCGAATGTGTTATTATGCAGCTTCTGTTGTTAGCGTTTCGAATTCATTGGTTCTGTCATACGACGGCAGGCATACACATGCCAAAGAGCACGAGTAGTCCATATTACTTTAAAGCGACTTTTAAACTCTACCCAGCGAGTCGAAACTTGGCCAGGCGTTTGCTGTTTCAAAATCACACCTTCCCCTTCTTCTCCCGACTCCTCTGCCGCCCACCCTGTACAGCACCTACCACCGCCACCCTCTCACCCCTCCCATCCTTCCCGCCTCTACTAACCCCCTTACTATCCGCTGTCGCAAACCCAAGTTTCGCCCTCACCCACCCCGAAACCATCCCGACCATTCGTCCCGGTAAGCTCACAACCCAGCCACCCCATAATATCGGCGCAACAACAAACATCGACATCCAATCCAGTAGCACAGGCGCATACTGTCCGTATTTTCTGTCGACATTGCGTTGTGCGGCGGCTGCTAAGACCACGACGTCTTGGATCTTGGACTCGAGGTCTTGGAGGCGGGCTTCGACTTGGATGGTTGAGACGGTGGAGCGTTTTTCGTAGCGGCGCATTGCGCGGTTTAGGGCGTCGAGGTCGGGTTGGAAGGTGCGGCGGAGTTCGGTGGAGGCTTGGTCTGAGGCGTGTTTGACTACGTCGTCTATTGATGCTGGTTGGATGGTTTGAGGGTTGGGTTTTCCGTTGCTGAGTTCGTCTGCTGATGGGGAGGCCGGATGTGATGAGGTGGGTAGGAGGACGGAGCCTGCGATCTGTGCTTCAATTTCTGCAAGACGTTGTGTTAGTGTGCCGATTGCTTTCGAGTCGGTGGAGCCGGTTTTGTTTTTCAATGCTGCTGAGGTGCTGACGGTACGCTGCAGGAATAATGTTCGACGTTGAACCATTTTGAGTAGATGTGCGAGAGGGCGGACTTCGGATGCAAGGAGGAAAATGGTGAGATTGTAGTCGGAGACTAGCCCTTCGGAAGGGCGTGAGAGCTGTGCGCGTAGAGCGTGAAGAAGCCAGGCACCCAAGGCAGGACAGAGAAAGCAGGCGAATAGAGCAAGCAATTCATGTATTCGTAGTTCAGATGCAGCAGATTGACCACGAGCCGACAGTTTGGCCCGCGCATTCGCAGATTTCGAAGGCGGTGGTGATTGTGAGGTGCTCTCTTCGGAATTGTCGTCATCGATGGCGGAATCAAGAGATTGAGATTCAACCTCTGCTTCGATTTCTGTTGTAACAGCTTGAGCTGAGTGGTACCACTCCCTGGCATTTGATCAGCACAATCCAGCTTTTCAGATAGGTTGAAACATACCAGGGTAGGCGCACAGCCCAGTTCAAGAATAATGCGGCGAGGCAAAGTAGAGAAATATCTGTGATGAAAGCACTTCCGTTTTGGAAGAAGAGACCGCCTACAGCTGGAAGAAGAGCTAGACCAAGCGGCAAGGAATGCCAGTGTGATGACGCGGCATGTATATCCTCGACATTTGATGCACGAGGTAGGAACAAGTCGTCTGTGGATGACTTGATTGAACGACGTGAGTCTGACAAGGTTTCTGACATAAAGGAACTATTTCGTCTCGCAAAGCGAGATTCAGGCTCGGCAAAGGTGGTTGCACGTCCAGAACCACGCTGTCTCATACCGGCGGTAGGTGAACTCGTTGCACGAGATGTTTGTACAGCTTCGGGGACGACGTCGAGTGCTTCATCTTGATCGTCGATCATCTTGCTTGGTCGTTGAGCAACTTACTATGTGGTCTTGATAGCAGCGATGTATTTATTCTCGACACTGGACTTGTTTGTTGAAATGCAATTAGAAACAATGTTTTCGAGTATTGGTGATGTACGAGTTTGTCGCGTGCAGAGGCGGAAATGCAATCATCTTCTACCTCAGATGCTTCCCCGAACCAATCAAAATGATGTAGACGTAATCTGGTTGGGCAGCACTAGCGATGGTGGAGCCGTGCTTGGCAGGTACGCTAGACGTTGACAACTACCTGGGTATATGAGTATCTTGCAGTATCGGTAGCACAACTTCAAGTGGTAGGCGTATACACGGCTTCCTATAGATCTCAATGCCTCCCTCAGCCCGAGCCAGGCATATGTGGCTGGTTCTACGATTCGTATTTACCGCCTAACATCCTCCTCAACTACCTCCTTCTACACTGGTGCACCTTTCCTACAGGTCAGGACTGGTCAAGTTATAGTACCGGGCCCATATGAGGGAGCCTGTGTAATTTGCCGTTGATGCGCCCGACGGATATCGATGAGGTAGTACGTCTGGACAAGATTGGCGATCGCTTGTTGGCAGCTGATAGGAAACATCTTAGAATCAAAGTGGCCCCAGCAGTTGTGCTTCTCCAATCGCAAATAGCACACAGGACAAGACCACTTTGATGAACCGGGTCATTGCCAATAATCACGTATTTTGCAACAAATTGAATTCAGACGGGATTTTATGGAAATCACTCCATCGCTCGTGAGAGCATGAATTCGGTCATTAAAGTCTAAGCTATTGCTAATAGGGTATCTTGTCTGTCTATCGTTCTGTACACCAGCTGGATCCGATCTGAAACCGCTATTACTTGGATAAATTCGCTTTTAATGCATCCAAAAATCTCCTTTTTGCGTGAATATAATCATCGGAGCTTTCAGTAAATTTGATGAAACAATGAAATGAAGGAACAGGCTTTAGCGTTGTCACTGATGTCACTGACGACGTTCGTCTCTTGAAAAAGGTCGACGATTTGTTGCTTCCAATGCTGTAGGACCGCTCGCTCGAACTGCTCAAGACACTAGCGTCGCTCGCAAGTACGCCACCCGCCATTGCAGTCTCGTCGTCCTCAGTCTTGTCGATCAGCGGCCGAACTTCGAGCTCGAGCTCCTTACCCACTTTGTTCCGGACATTGTCAACATTACGTGCCTTGAGCACAGCCATTTCGATTGCACAGTCAGGTTCAGTCTGCTTGCCGCGCGAGTTACATTGAACAGTAACAGTAAGCAGCTCTGATACAGGTGGTCGGTCTGTTGGCTGAGCCGTGTCGGGTTTGGTCCCTAGCCATAGCGACATGGCTTGTGTTCCACAAGGCTTCATCTGGCCCTTTCTGTCGAGTTGTATTGTCGCAATTCCCACGCTTGCCAGAAGCTTTTTGCCGAATACTTTTTCTCTGAACAGATCTCTATCTGCTTTGCCTCGAAACAGGTAAGCTAAACCTCGTACCGCTTTGGGGAGCTTTTCATACCCATCGACACTGAGGAACTGGTGACTGTAAAACGTGACCATATATGGATGGGTGTTATTTCGAGTCGTCGTGCTTTCCGCAGTGGGATGCAGTATGCGGGGGAAGGAGTCAAGACCTCCAAGAACTGCATGATTGAAAGTCAAAGCCATCAGATCAGATGCTCCAATGGCTCCGGCTGTTTCTTCTTTGATGCGCAGTAGTGATGAGGGCGAAATACCATCCCGACCACCCAATGTCGGCATAACATCCAGATGAAATCTTCGCACAGAAGTCAACTGAATACACAACGATCCTTCGGACTGTACCATCTTGAGATGACATTGAATGGGCTGACTGCCAGTCCATGGCGTGATAATCATGATCGACTCCGGCAGAGCAAAATGGTCGTCGGCAGGGTTGGTGTCATCTGTCGTGCCGCTATCACTATCGGAAACATCATCAAGGTCAAGAGCCGGATCGGGAAGTGGTATCTCGTCCAGGGATCTCAAAGAACGTTGGCCGCCATTCAGCTGGACGTTGTCGAATGCCCCTTTCCAACTTAAGCTGATGGAACCAGTATCATCGACAACCCGTTGAAACTCTGCTGCTGAACTGAAATTGAGGTCAGCGCGATACCTTGACGCAACGGAGGAGACGTCTGACACGATGTCGGAAGTGCTCTCAATCGGTATGGGCTCCTGTTGGGCTTTTTCCAGCGCCCTTTGCTGGGATCTCATCCATCTGCCGGGAAGGCGCCCAATATACTCTAACTCTTGCTGCCGGTCGAGCTGCAATGCTTCTGGTCTATAAAGTTCATTGCGCTCTACATAGTCTGCTATTTCCTCTTTCAAGTCACCGGTCAAACCAGTACTCTGTGTAGAAGCCGAGCTGGCCTCTATGACGGGCGATAGGCCTTGTTGTAGCTGTGTCGTAGGGTTACTTTCCAGACGGCGAGCAATCTTAAGAGACTTGCTAGCTCTTGTCAACACGCTCATTCGATCAGACGAGGACGTGCTAGCGTTGTCGAGCGCGAGTCGCAGAGGTTCTGGACCACGGAACAATGGGTGACCACAGTTGAGCTGTAATTTAATGCTGCTGATCTGTAACTCGGTGTTGTCCAGAGCTGCCTGAATCAGTACAGTGTGTTTGAAGTCCTTTATCCTTTCGCGATGCGCATTCATCGTTTCGACATGAGCATCAACGGCATCCCAATTCCATTTTGCAGAGAAGGTCTTCTTGACTCGAGACGTCATGCGAACCTTACCACTCTCATCCGTGAGAGGCTCAAAACGCTTGAAATAGTTTCGAGCCGTTTGGAGGTCATCGAATAGCTGAGCAGTGCCTGGGTAGGATCTGTGCTCAGGACGTCGAGAGCCTGCAAGTATCTTGTTCAGTGTACTCACTTCGTCTTCTGCGTCTTTGAACTTGGTCAAGGCATGGCGCAACTTGTCAGGAATAGTTCGATAGGCATCATATGCCTTGTAGATCTCATGTAGAATCGCGAGGACATCGCCGACCTGCACTGCGGACATTACAAGCCAAAGGTGGTCAAACGACACCCACGAAACCAACTAAGTGACAGGTATATCGTGGCCGAAGCTTGGGAGCTCGATGAATCTCCGGCTATGAAGTCTCAGTGGCATGATTAGAAAGCGAGTGCTACAAGACACAGACCAACCGAGAAGCAGTCGTGTGAGTAAAGACAAGGCCTGGTCTCCAGATAAGTGCATGCGCGAAAGCAAAGAAGTGCAGGCGACAGGCCAAAGACATGTGTGGCAGTCGGTCTTGTTCGAGAGTCATCACTGTCCCTTGCCTAGATTGGGTGTAGGAACATGGGACAATTGCCAGCCGAATATGGAGCATCTGGCCATGTTCAGGGTGTTCCCGCCGTTCATCACAGCTGTGGACGAGCTCGTGGGTGTTAGCGAAGCCACACGCGATGCTGCATCAGGCCTGGTGCTCTGCAACCTGGCCGAGAACCTGTTACACCCCGACCGGCACGATACAAGAAATGCTGAGGAAGCGCTGCAGAAGGGAGATGTGCTATGCAGGTACCGACTATTCGTATCAAGGTCTGATGCACGTGGAGTAAAGACTGACTCCAGTTGGTGCATTTCATTAGCGCGCTTGCTTGGCGAGGCCAATAGGGTTAGAGCTGGCTCCAGCACCATCGCTAGGAGGGAAACTGCCTTGCAGTACTGGAGTACTCCCCCTAGACACGAGAACCCTTCGACAGGGTATGTTGCCTCAAGGCAGAATGCCTGTGCCGAACCTATCACCAAAATAGCTCGCACTAGGTAAACACGTACAGTACAGTACTGTGCCAAGACAGCATCAGCAGTACTTACTTGCAGTGTGGTTCTGAGACAACCGGATACTGCCATGTGCTCAGCCTGACTCGAACACAACCTTCCCTGCTCGAGGTCACGCGTCCAAGCCTGCCATGCATTTGGACAAAACATAACGACAGCCGCCCGTGCCTCGAACTTATTCTAGGTTGCTGCCATGAGTATGGTTTCCGTCGCCAGGATTCTTCACGATCACGACAACCAGCATCATGGCTCTACGTATCCGGAGGGCGTTCAACAATGTGCATTGGTTCATCGACCAAACCGAGTTCAAGAGTGAAGCTAGAGACAGACGTCAGGGACGACGCTTGGTGTTGGAAGCTATCGAGGCTGGCGGCAACAACTATCTCATCGTCGCCGTTGCAGGACTTGGTTTCTTCACCGATTCCTACATCTTGTTTGCCAGCAATGCTATCACTCCCATGTTGGCTTACACTTGGTGGAATGGGGCTACCGACTCTTCCCACGACCTCGCTCTTAATCTGGCTACTCTTGGAGGCTGTGTGATTGGCCAACTACTTTTTGGATGGCTCAGTGATTGTCGTGGTCTAGGCAGACGAAAGGTTTACGGTTGGGAGCTGCTGCTATTGATGGCAGGTACAACTGGTGTGATCATGTCGTCGCCGGGATATGCTTTGCCGATCGGCTCCTTGTCTGATGCCAACACCATTGACTGGACCAGTTACGGCTCGATGAACATTTTCGCATGGCTTCTCTGGTGGCGTTTTGTAACTGGAGTAGGCATAGGTAGGGCAATATGCTCCTTTCCAGTCAGATATCGTATTGACAATTTTCTAGGAGGCGATTATCCGGTTTCTGCAACGCTGGTTTCCGAAATGGCTCCAAAGAACCGGAGAGCTCTCATGCTTACTGCAATGTTCTGTATGCAAGCTGTGGGCTATGCTGCTGCTAACATTGTTGCCTTGGTTGTCACAGTCATTGTTCGGAGCTATCATCCAGAGCCTTCACCACGATCAGTCGACCAGATATGGCGTTGGGTAATGGGGCTGAGTCTAGTTCCGGCCGTCATCGCCTCCCTATTGCGTTTGACCATCCCAGAATCGCCGCGATACACCTTGGACGTTACAGATAATATTTCCAAGGCATTCGATGAATCAAACAGATTCAACAACGCCGCTCTAGAGCCTGAATGGGTCAGACAAGCCAACCTGGACACAGTCAGTACTGCTCTTAGCCAGGATGATGATGACAACGCATCGAAGGGGGATGAACAGGAGTTGATCGACGTCATCGATATCAATCAATCAAAGATCCAGGCGAAGAGGTACTTCATCGACGATGGCAACTGGCGCTTGTTAGTAGGAACAGCGTTGTGTTGGTTCCTACTTGACATAGGATTTTATGCACTTTCACTCAACAGCCCCCGACTTATCAGCAAGTTATGGTACCAAGATTCCCCACAGCAAGCAGGCAATGAGCTGTGGGACACCAATCCGGACGTTCTCGACCCGCAAAAGGGAATTTATACAATTCTGATCACCAACAGCACTCATTCTCTTATCATCAGCTCGATCGGAGGTCTCACTGGCTCTGCAGCGATGTTGTACTTTGTCGACAAAGTCAACCGCAGGAAATTCCAGCTCGGGTCGTTCCTGGTTCTGGCAGTTCTCTTTATCATCACAGGAGCTACCTTCTCGTCTACGATTGGTACCGGTTTCCACGGCGTGACTATTACACTGTTTGTCCTCTGCGTCCTGGTCTTCTACTGTGGACCCAACACATTAACATTCATCATTCCGGCAGAGCTTTTTCCGACTAAATATCGCGGAACATGTTATGGAATTAGTGCTGCAGCAGGCAAAATCGGATCGATCATCACCCAAGTATTTCTAGCATATGTCAAGTTTAATGACGGTGCAGGAACGGGCGAAGCAGGCTCCCTGGATCCTCAGTCAAAATGGCTGGGATGGGTTCTGCTGATCTTCTCCTTGCCTATGCTGGTAGGAGCGTTCATTACTTGGTGGCTTATTCCTGATGTCCAAAACAGCAATGGCACGAACAAGACCCTTGAGGAATTGGTCTTTGTACGACAAACAGCTCGCCGTTCTTCTGAAGTTGAAATGAGCAGTCGAACTGAAGGCACTGTATAATTGTTTCTGACTAGCTCGCTACCAAAATTGAAGTACCTTAGGTACCTACCTGATAGGTAATCTTGAATCCTCTTGTGAGATCTCTGTCATCCGCCCTCAACTTCTCAAGCACATGTAATCATATGCCATCGCTGTCTCCTACCCCACAATGGAAGTGAAGCGCTCAATCAGGCAATGACGCCGCTCGGGAAAGCAAATACCGAGTCTAATAAAAAAGTTGTAGCCGCCTTGCTCAAGTACTAGTAACTCACGATCCCAACAAGTTTAATATTACACCTCCCATACGCAATACCACTTTCTCGACTGAATTACCGTGAACCACTATAGACATTCAAATTATACGAGAATCTACCATATAAAGCTCTATCACCGCTTAAGTCAACGCTAATCAACCATGGATCTCGATCCCCAAGTCCCGAAGTATATGAACTCGGACTCCCTAAGCTTTGCCTACCCCTCGGTCCGGACAAGATGGCCAGCCATCATCACTCAGATCATTGACGATGTTCATCGTACCATATCCGAGCTCCCTTCCTCGACAGATCCTTCCAAGATATCCGAAGGCAAGTCCGTACTCAGCACCCTCACTGCTCTCAAATATGAAATGCAACATAATCGACAACTTGTACCCCTGGAGGACGACGGCTTCGACGAGATCAGGCTCTACAATCATGAACTCCAGCAACGCACCGATGCTGATATTGATGGACCAAAGGGTGAAGTGCCACTGTGGCACAACGCCGAATGGCTGTACTCAGAGTGTTACATGTACAGGCGGATCTACGGCATATTCGCCCGCTCGACTCAGTGGAAGACGTATGACTTTTTCAACCGCCAGAAGATCTCTACCTTCCGGTCTTCCAGGCCAGCGGTGGTAGAACTATGCGCGAAGTACAAGGAGATCATTACCAGCATCCGCGAGAATGACGAGGTTGTGAAGGATGTAAGCGATCCAACAAAGATTGTGGAGGCGGAAAAGGTGTTGTTCACTGAGATGGCAGAGATCTGTCTGTGGGGAAATGCTACTGACTTGAGCCTGCTAACACACATGACGTACGACGACATTCAGAAGCTACAGGGGAGTAATGCGAGAAAAGAGAGTGAGAAGAATGTCTTGGTGAATGATCTGAGCAAGGCATTTGATACGTTGCATAAAGCGAAGGAGGAGAAGAAGAAGAGCACAAGACGGGTAGACATTGTGCTGGACAATGCTGGGTTTGAATTGTTTGTTGATCTAGTATTAGCTGGTTATCTACTCGCAACGGGTCTTGCGACGGAAATGGTGCTCCATCCAAAGAGTCTGCCATGGTTTGTCAGCGATGTTTTGCCTACTGATTTCGCGGAGCTGCTCAATGCTATGCAAGACCCGCAGGCATTCTATGGTGTCAGCGACGACGAGAAGAAAGCGGAACCACTGGCAGACAAGGAGGCAGAAGATATCAAGTTCTTGTTTGAGCACTGGAGTCAACTACACTCTGATGGAAAGATTGTGCTGAGACCGAACCGGTTCTGGACCCACGCAGGCAGTTTCTGGAGGATGCCAAAGGTTGCTCCAGAGCTATTCGACGACTTGAAAGAAAGCGAGCTAGTTATTTTCAAGGGTGACTTGAACTATCGCAAGCTGATCGGTGATGTAAGTTACTCTTCCACTTCTGCCATGCAGCATGCTAACACGTATTCAGGCGGCATGGGACCCGACAACACCACTTCAGGAAGCTATTGGTCCCCTTGGCAAGTCTTCCGGTATAAGAGTGCTCGCTCTACGGACATGTAAAGGCGACACAGTCGTCGGTCTGCCGAAAGGTAAAGATGAAGAGTTGAGAAAGCAACAGTCTGATACTCCTGAAGCTCGAAAATGGGCTTGGCAAGGCAAATGGGCAGTGGTTGAGTTCAGTGATGGACAGTCGTCTTGAACTTGTGACCAGCGTCCTTTTACTTCACATAGAACTTAGAATCAAGAACTGTTATATAGACTCACGATGCAGGTGTTTCTACTACAAGACTGTACTTAAAGTATAAGAAAAACTAGTTGATATCACCAGAATAGTAATATTCGAAGACCACCAACACCCCTTTTCTATAATCAGACCCACTAAATCCTGCAGATCACTTCGAACGGTGACTTTCGCAGCACGATTCAATTTGCAAAGTCGCATCGCAGTTCCTGTCATAATCTGTGCAAGGTACAAAGGACGTTCTGTACCACCTCATCCTAGTCCTCTGTCGCGACAGCGTATCCACTGCCACTCCACATCTAAATTCACCACCTCTTGCGTTTCGCAATTCAACCTTCCTGCGCAACACGCGAGCCAACAGACTCCTTACCAAACAACTCAACTTCAGCAACCGAAATCCTTCGCACCCTACACAAAGATCTACACAACAGAACAGCATAACAAGCCAACACAACCAAGCACCAAACCACAATGGCCGACTTACGCCCCCAAAGACACCATCAACGAACCTCACTCCTAACCTCCTTCATCCGATGGCTCCAACTAAAAAACTACCAATACGAAGTCACGTTCTCGCTGTACATGCTCACACCAACCGAGAAAATCGTTTTCAGTACGTCCCATCTTGTCCCTTCCCACTCAAGACACCTATGTACTCAACCGCATACTAACAACATCCTAGATTCAATCCTCTTCATCCTAATCTCGCTCCTTGTCACGGCCGCCTTCTTTTACCTCCCAGACCACCTGTGGATAATCTACACGCGGGTGTGGTACTACATTAGTGGAGAATTTGTCACGCAAGCGAGTCATGGGGGATACGAGGTTACGGCGAGTAAAGTTGGAGGAGGAGTGGTTGATGTGTTGAAGACGGCGAAGGAGGCGGTGACGAGTAGTTTGGGAGCGGCGGATGGGAGTCGGAGTGTGAGTTTGGGTGAGAAGGTTGTGAGGGAGACGATTGAGGCTGTGAGGGGCGAGTTGTAAGCGTGTGTGTCTGCGGTTCAAATGGGAGTGGGTGTTCGATATGGATGTTTCGTGTTTTGTGTGAAGAATTGTATTTGAGTCGTTGTTAGCGTGGCGCTGGCGGTGTTTGTTGCGAGAAGTTTTGTGTTGGACGGGCGGTATGTGTACGAGAAGGAGACGGCGATGTAGCATATTTGGCACAGGGAGAGATTAGAATTGAGCTCGACACTGCAATGCGTCGAACTGGCTGAGCCCGTCAATCTTCCAGCTCAAGAGTCCGTGAAGCAGCTGCTTTCCTCAACCATTCCAGTATATCTATTTTAAATTCTATGTGGTCCGAAACCCTGATGTACACCACCATCATCATAATATACAATCCATCAATCCTCCCCTCACATCCAAACTCCTTCCTTCCTATATCTTCCCCTCTGCCTCCCCTCCACCCCCCTCCTTAAACCGCTGACTCGCCTGCAGAAGCGCTTGTCTCGTCTCATTCTCCTTGCGCCTCCGTAGATCTCTCTGTATCCTCTCAACCTCAGCTTTAATTTCCTCCCGTTCATGTGGTATTTTATGCGATTGTGCTTGTGTAGGCCAGAAATCTGGGACGCTAAAGCGGTCTTCGAGGTTGGTGCCGAAGTAGTACATCCAGCCTATGGGGAAGAGGAGATACATTCCGAACTGTAAGTGGATGTTAGGAATGCACGAAGGACGGGGTGTAGCAATGGTGAGACATGACGGAAAATTGCACAAGGGAAGACTAGCTGAGTAGCTAAGGATGGTGCGAACGTACCTTGAAGACTTCCAGATTTGCGCCGCGCAGTGGGCGGAGGACGCGGTTGACTGTATTCATTGCAGGGTATTGATTGGAGCTGGATGGAAATGGTAACTGTCCGAAATGGCTGTTGTCGGACGATAGTAGCTACCCAGCTTGTCTTGTGGCTTTGTATGGCAGAGTACAATGGTGTAGTTCGTCGAAGATGTGTGGATTTGTTACAGTACAGTAGAATTGAGATTGACCACGATCGCAGTGGACTGATCCTCACATGTTCAAAAAGATTGATGATCGCCACGATACACCAGCCACGCCAGGCACGAAACTACAGTTCCACCGAACTTGTGGCATCCAATCGGTGAGCATTTCTGACCTTCCTCAATATACCGAGGCTCTAGTCTTCCATTTTCTGGGGAAATCATTTCAACACCCTGACTTTAACCCACTCCTCCCCATCTGCTTACTTCTCAGGTTTGTTCACTTCCTCGAAGCAATACACTCTCGCAGACCTCAATCTCTCGTTACTATCAACATCCAGCATACACAACTCACCTTCTCCCCATCAAACAGCCAGAGCAGCCTTCCACCACGCAACCCATCATTCCACAATGGCGATCTCCCAAGCCGACCTCGAACGCGAAGTCACCCTAACCCTCAAAGCTCCCATAGCAATAATAACCCTCAACCGCACCAAAAAACTCAACGCCCTAACCCAACACCACTACTACCGCATCTCCTGCCTCCTCCGCACCATCGCCTCGAACCCAGACATAACAATTACCGTCCTAACCGGTACAGGCCGCTTCTTCTCCGCCGGCGCCGACGTAACAACCCAACGCCCCGCCGGAAGCGACCCCTCCACCTCATCCGCGGCCGACTCCGACCGCGCCCGCCGCGAAGTCCTACAGTCCTTTGTCGCTAACAACCTCGACATCACACGCTCCTTCTACACCCACCCCAAAATCCTGGTCGCTGCCCTAAACGGTCCAACAGTCGGTATTTCCGCTGCGCTGCTCGGCTTCTGCGACTTCATCTACGCCACACCCCACACCTA
This sequence comes from Neophaeococcomyces aloes, assembly GCA_022813445.1. Lineage (NCBI taxonomy): Eukaryota > Fungi > Ascomycota > Eurotiomycetes > Chaetothyriales > Neophaeococcomyces > Neophaeococcomyces aloes. The sequence continues at coordinate 143,198 of JAKLMK010000067.1, read as the reverse complement.
CCTCCTCACGCCCTTCTCATCGCTCGGTCTCGTAGCCGAAGGCGGCGCAAGTTACGGCTTCGTGCAACGCATGGGCATCAGCACGGCCAACGAAGCCCTCCTGCAATCCCGCAAAATCCCCTGCGAAAAGCTCGTGCACTGCGGCTTCGTCAACAAGACTTTTGCAGGAAAAGATGTAAACGACAGTGAGGGTTTTTTGAAACAGGTACTCGCGGAACTGGATGATAAATTGGGCAGTCATTTGAACGGGGAGAGTTTGTTGGGGATCAAGAAGTTGATACGCGCGCCTTATGTGGATGCGTTGGAGGCGCAGGGGGTGCGGGAGGTTATGGCGGGGATGCAGGTTTTTGTTAATGGGGTGCCGCAGGAGGAGTTTCGAAAGATTGCTAGTGGGGAGAAGAAACATAAATTGTAGGACCTAGGTACTGTAGGGTTGAGGTGGGATGATGATGAGAAGGAGGAAGGTGGATGGAAGGGGGTACGATGAATGGACGAATGATTGTTTGGAGTATATATGGTTATCTAAATTCGATCTTGATCTAGAACTATATATTAGTTGCTAAAATATGTATACTGTACTGTTGGAACACGTCTTGTGTGCTGGGCGTGAGTCAACTGAACAAAAAGGCAAGAAGAGTCTACGCGGTCTTCGTTTGTGCTTTCTCGAAGACTCGGATGTCCTGATGTGAAGGACTACACCGTCCGCCGTCAGGGCAGTCTTCTTCACAAACTATTAGCGCACTGCTCATTACACTCGCTCCTCTAGGGCACTGTAACTGCCCAAACAGTAAAGGCTACTCAATCCCAGCAAGGGAAAGTAGAGCCCCTGCGTTTTGACAATTACCTCCTCCACCTCCACGAATGAACAAAACGATCATCAATCGTCCTCCACAACATCTTCGATCCAAACACAAACTTCTCACCAAGCTCACGATACTGCTCCCTCGCATCTCTGCCAGCTCCAAAGCAAACAAACACAACAACACTAAAAATCACTTGGCAGTAGTCCGGTATGACAAGCGCTTCAATGAGGCGGATGGCATAGATACTGTCCCACCATCCTGGATAATGAACCCTCGACCACGAGAAGGGTTCGAATGGCACTGGTAGTGTGCGAGCAAAGTTATACAGCACGTATGGTGTGTAGACGAAGACTGAGATGGCGCAGAACATCGAGAGTCGTGTGATACGACTTTTGTTGCGGGAGACGTGGTCGCCCATTTTGGAGCGGTGCTTGATTGTCATGGTGAGTGCTGTGACGGCGTAGAGGAGGGTGAGGATAACGAAGACAACGGGCCAGGCTGTGAAGAGCGCGATTGTGGGCCAGCTTGCATCAGCGATTGGTGTGCAACCGTGGAGACCGAGGATAAAGTAGCGGTTGTAGGCGATGATGTAGAAGAGTGATGCACGGAGAAGAGGTAAGACGATGCAAAGTGTTCGTTCGAAGATCTTGGTCCACCACTTGGAGGCTTCTGTGCGGTCGAGGATTGCATAGTCCGGGTTGAGGAGTTCGCAGAGCTGCCGAAAGAGACAGACTACACTGCCGGTAATTGCTAAACTGACGAAATTGATGAGGAAGACTTGTATGTCACAGAAGATTCTGCCATCCCACCAATGCGAGATGTCGGCGGAAGGCCAGAGCATGGCATTAAGAAATCGTGCTAGATTCGTGATTATGACCGAAAAGCATAATACAACTAGAGGAAGGTTCTTGGCGGCGAGCTGTAGGATAAGAGGTGGAATGGGCAGGAGCCATCCTATCAGAGTGACGAAGATGAGAAGGATTTGAGGAATGGGGGAATTTATGAAGCTTGTAGTGCCAATGGATCCAAGAAACTTGTATGGAGGAATCATGCTGAAAATGTGGTTATGTGTCGCATGAGAAAGAAGAGAAAACCCAGTGAGAGGAGAGAAGCTGTTTTGCTCTCTCAGGGGTTCATGATGGTCGTTGGGCCCGTTACTCATGGCAGCTTAAGGATGGCATATCGAATCTCGGAGTTTCAGCCATAGTAATTGATAGTGAGTGAAAGTAATCAAGCTCTTTTGGTCATCAACACACATTCTCTGGGCTGGGCCTGGCACTAAAAGGTTTGGTGGTGAGACAAGAAGCCGGAGGTCATGCTTGTACAGCACCTGAATAAGAGAGCTCGAACCTTTGTGAATAGAGTAAGACATCAACATTGAAGGATGGTCAATACATCAATAGGATAAAACACCACACCCATCTTGCATGATTGCTCCAGTCTTGCATGACCAACTCGGGAATTGAGACTTGAAGCTGGACTATCAGCAATCGCATCTGGTGGTATCCGTGATGTGGCATCATGATTGCAAATGGTCCAGAACCACGATACATAGTTGCTGTGTGTACACGGGTCTTGATCCTTGAACTGGTCGAAGAACACCATTAGACACCTAATTCAGATGTAAATGATCGCACCGATTCTACATGTGATGAGGTTCAAGTTGTGTTTGTCACTTCAAACACGAAGCTCGAACGCAAGAGCCTGACAAAAGCGCTAACCATTTTGGTACTAACACAGTTTCACCCATTAATCACAATCATCGAATTCTTCTACCACTGCACAGGCATCGGCTCGTCTGACAGTTGACGAGTATTCCAAAGAGGCGGAACACCATTGCTAGCGAATTTGCTCTCATACCTTCGTCGCCATTGAGGAGTACCACTACAGTACTGTTCGATTCGAATTGATAGCTGATGCATGACTAACGCGCTTCGTTACGCCGCGACCTCCAAGGGTTCTATTAGGAATGAGTATGAGTATGGCCAGAACAGATCGAGGCGACCCATGGCCGTCTTGATCCTCCACCTGACTGGGATGTTCTACATACCACCCAATTCATGATCTTACTCATCAAATAGCACTATGCTATCCAAACTACTAAACCCAGCTGCCACACCACCCTCGTCACTATCTCTCGCTTTCGTCCTCAACAAGTAACCTCCTTCCTCATTCTGCAACATCTGTATCTTCTCTCTGTCCTCACCCACCTTATGTCTCCAAAGTGAAATACCAAAGACCCCTAACTCGCTAATCACATCCCCACTCACAATCTTGCCATCGCTCCTCAACACCGTGTTTTTCGCGTCCTTTGGTGGCTGGATTAATTCCATAAGGATGTACTGCTTGTAGTCCTTATCTGCTATCGATTTCAGGTATGGTGGGATATTGTCGCGGTAGATGTTGTTCCCGCCACCCTCACGCTGCGGTTTCAAGACGTGGTGAATAGACTTAGCGGGATCAAGTGCTATGCGTACGCCTTCCGAATCAGGACCGTCAGACATGCTGTACTGCGGGGCGAATGAGGAGCGAAGGCTATCGAGGTCCGCCTGCGATGCGGTGGGAAGGAAGTGCTCTAGGATTGAAGTGCTGGTGTCGGTTAGGACTTGTTGAACTTTTTTGCTGCCAGAAAGATGAAGGAGAATTGAGGGACATTTTATAGCGCCAGAGCGTTCGAGGTGGTGTCGAGCTGCCCATGATGTTGGTGTAACGTATTCTGTGGGTGCGTAAAGGGCACGGAAGTAAACTACTGTAACTTCAAATTGTATGCTTGGATTGGATGGTGGTGTGTATATTAGCGGTCGTTGTGAGTTGACAGAAACTTCGGGGATAGATGTGTGGGCGAGAATTTTCGAAACAGGGAGGCGGAAGGTTGGAATCTCCGGATGATTTTCGCGGATGTGGGAAGAGAGGGCCATCTGATCAAAAAGGTTACGCTCATTGTCCTGGACGAGAAACAGTATACATGTTGGTAGAGCAGGATCGTGCTTGGAAGGACCATACGCGGCATGCGCGGCCGTTAGACCAGAAACAAGGGTAACTACCGCTGCGTTTGGCGGTGGGATACCAGAAATGTCGATTGACTTTTGGATGGCTTGCGGTGCTTCGGTTTCATTGCGTGAGGATGAGGCTGTTCCGAACAGCGAATGTGCTGGATAGGCTATGCCGTCGTCGCGATCAGGGAAGGTAGCAAGCTCGGTGTGCAGCTCGGCAACCTTGACGGCTAGACCTCCAAACGATGAGGAGATCGTGTTGAATTCTACTTGTTTCAGGGAGGGGGCTGTACTCTCGTCTGGCACATGAAGCATATAGTCCGAGCGGAACATGCCAAGATTGAGATCTTGGACGTAGCCTTCTTCCTTGACTGAAAGATGAATTTTCCATAAGTTGGCAAGGAAATCGTCAACCTCAATCAACCTAACAAGTGTCAGCATCAATGTTTATATAGACTGTTCTAGGCAATAGGCACCGACGGGATTGACTGACATACTCTTTCATTATCTCGCTTAACCAAGCCTCGTCACTAGCGATCGCTGTGTAGAGTTCATTGTATACCTTCTGCAAGCTCTGAGCCTGTTGAAAGCATTTCCGAGGAAATGGGCTTGGATAGAGAGTAACCGGAGCATTAGTTGCCAATACATGATCTGGATTGTGTTCGTCGTTCACAAAAGAAGGATTCGGCCGAACTGTCAAGCCATTGAAAATAGTCCAGTCCTTAACTGTTTGAGCTAGATACTCCAGTTGGTCTTCGCTGACTTGGGGAGGATACGTTTTCCATATGTTCCTGGCCATTATTGTGTCACGACTGCCACTCAGTGTCTTGCTGTAGATGGTTTGTAGAAGTTTTGAAAATGATTTCGATGGTGTGATCCGACATCGACCGGCGTTAGACGAATCAGCCACAAACCTAAAACCTACGCACTAAACCACCAAGCCTCAAGCAACTTTACACGACGCGCTTCACTTTCTCTTTGTTTCCGGCATCAATGCGCTCTCATACCCTGAAGTCAATTGGTTTTCATTAGAAATGTGTCTCGGAGCGTTAACTTCTTGCAACAACAGAGCTTGAAGTATCCTGAAACATGCAGCAGGTTTACAAACCAAGGAAAAAACGATATCGTGACCGACTATCGCCGACGATATCACGTATGAAGGAGTGGCCTGGGTAATATCTACCATTGAGAGCTATTTCCACGTTGCTCTGACAGTCTCATTTATTCAACCCTGAGAGGAGTCGTTGCTCGCTGTTCAGGCTGTAAGCCACATCATTTTCCTACAGGAAACGATAGTGCAAAACTTTCCCAAGCATCCTCGATTCGATACCCAAAAGGTACAATACGTCGCGCTGCGAACTTGGGAATTTACCGGAGTGCTTGCTTCTCCGACATATCCCCTCTTGATCTGTCCAAGACGATTATCAGAAAGGTTTCCTAGAAGCAGAGTGATTGATAGAACCAGAAATTCTGCGGGATTGACATCCGAGATCCGGTTGTGGTTGGTTAGTTCACATTCTGGAAGTCGTGATCGTGTGCATGGGACTTGTGGTTCGAGACACCATCAATGTCGACAAGGCTGACTTTGTGAAGGACACAGTTAGAAGACCCGTGTGCGGTGAATACAAAGTTAAGATTCCCAGAAGCAAAAGAATCGATCACCTGTCGATATTTGTATCCTCAGGTCTGCAGTCAATACTGTTGGTACTTGGACAAGAAATCTTGGGTCACTGCCAATCTTCTCGGCGACGACAGACAAGACTCGCAGTAAACTTATCGACAAGATCAATAACCTGGGAGTTTCAAATCTTTGACAGAAGTTTCAAACTTTTGCAACGAGCAGCTACAGTTGAGGCTTGTCGCAGGATTAGGAAGTGACGACCAGAGCGCGTTACGCGTTGTTTCTGACTTTAAACGCTTGAAGTCGTCACTATCATTGAGGTGGTCAATCTAGGTACTTCCGAGGTTGCTCTAAACGAATCACACGACCGCAACCATCAAACACCTGCACTGATCATAAGAGAGGAATATCTTGCATGTCTACAACATCAACTTCCAGTCAGATGTCGATCGAGGCTGCTAGAAATTTCTTCTTACTTTGATGG
>JAKLMK010000067.1:82743-137287 GCA_022813445.1 Neophaeococcomyces aloes | reverse complement strand
TGGTAGACCTTGAGACTTGTCACAAGATGAGGTCCGAAGGGCTGCCATAGCATCCCGTCCACCATCCTCTTGCGTGTTGAACCTTGCACTCTTCAGAACCTCACGTTCGTTATCCGATACCAGCTTGAAGTTTCGTCGTTGCAATACTCACGTACTGGGTGGTAGTAATCTTGGTTCCAGAGGTCTACTGCTTCAATTATCCATCCTCAATCCGTACACCGCATTCGACAAGTTGCAAGAAGTCTGACCTAGCCTTGTTGCTGGTTGCGAAGGTGTTGGTTGACGTGACTGGTGTCCTCGCGTGCCAGTACTATCAACCACAATTGGCTCCAGGCAACCATACATCAACATCTGCAAACGGGACGCGTCGCTGAGGTGACCTTGCTTTCACTTCTTGTATCTTTCTGCTCTTGGCACTACCTGCGTTTACAATACATAAACCCTACTGTCGTCCTCTTTCTACCTTGCAGTTCTTTCGTGGTCGCCATTGAATATGGCAGGTCAAGATCCTTTCACATGGTCTGTCGACCAGGTGATTGATCAGATTTGCTCAGTCACATCCTCATTGAGGGCATCGTTAACCATCAAGCCAAATCTGGACCTCCAGAAACTCAAAGGCAGTCTACAGGACAACGATATTGATGGTGAGAGTTTACTGTCTCTAGAAGATGTCCATGTCAAAGATGACCTTGGCATATCATCCTTCGGACAACGCCGTGAAATGCGAAAGATCATACAGTACCTCAGAAGCACGTCGGAATTGTACAAAACTTCCCTTGACCCACCTTCTAAGGACCTTTCAAAGCGATCATTCTCCGAAAGAGAATCATCGTCAGAACCTCAACCAGAAATCCAAGCGAAGAAGAGGCGGATACAACCATTGAACGTATCTACAGAGCCTCTTACGCAGCCAGATCAATTTGACCTCAACGATCTCTCTGACGAATGGAAGGATTTTCTGGACCGCCATCAGGAAGAACTTGACGAAGAAGTTCTGCGCCCTTACAATGAGAGCGACGTCGAAAAAGAGCTTGACAGTGATGCGGATCAATCACTTATCAACGAACTGGAGAGCGACGATAGTCAAACTGCTCTACCTACGCCACGATTGACCATGGACGAAATCAACCACGCCATTGATGAGGCTATACAAGAGTACAAAGACAATTGGACCAACAGTAAGCGCTCCAAGAAGTACGAGCAGGCACAACGAAGATGGCTCCAAGCCGCAAAAGCAGGTACAAGGAAACCACAACAACATGCGTTACAGCGAGAACTCGAGCATATAGACGCACGTCTAAGCAAGTTCCGCAAAGCTATTACCGATATCAGCAACGACTACCAGAAAATTGAGGAAGTGAAACGCAACTGCGCCAACCTGCAAGCTACTGTTGAGGACGGTGCGGAGAAAGAGTACTATCTGAAAGTCTTATCGAGCAATGAGCCGCCAGAGAAGCCCGCGACAGATGCCAAAACCAATGCTATTGCCCGTGAACAACTACCTGACGGTGAAGAGCTTCTGGAGTCGACAGACTCTGAACTATATACGTTTGACAATGAAGACACAGATGAGTCGAATGAGGTTGACTTCGTGTCAGAAGACGATAGTGGTTTGTCCTTGCCGTATGACCCAGCCGACCACGACTGGAACCCACAAATACCGACTGTACGAAGAGAGCCCAGACAAATGCCTAACATCATGCCAGACCCATTCGTTGATGCGCCATGCAGACACTCTACACCGGGTTCAAAACAGTCGGTTCCTTCGCCTCCACGGGTTTTAAACACCTGGCCCCCTTTACCACCTCCACCTGTGATGCCAGATATGGGCGTCCAGAACACTCATTTGATCCCGCCAGAGCCCATCGTGTCCCATTCAACTCGCCAACTTGAACTTACAGGTCCTACTGTGATATCTCCCAGAGCGGAGCCACCGGCGTCCAATTCTGTACAATTCGAACTCAGTGACGAAACGGACCTGGATGAACTTCCGACTCTTCCAAGAAGCCGTTATCGTGATCAAGGAGCTACGGTAGCAACAGCGATCACTTTGGGGAGTTCGCCTCCCGGTTCTGCCACAGATGATACGGTTTCAGATCAAAGTGTGAAGACACCACCCCTCAACCCAACAACACCCTCTAGAGTCAAGCTCGAGAAGACGGTGGTTGTAGAGAAGTGGCCAGAGATTCAAAGTACCAGAGCTCTGAAGTGGACGGATATAGATGACGAACGTACCGCTCTGTGCAAGGCTGTCTATCGGTTTGCACGTCAAAACGCTGTGGATGTGCTCGAGTACATCAGACACCTCACAATCTTAGAAATGCCGAGTACTCTTCATGCCATGATTGCTGAGGTGCAGGACCAAAAGCAAGATGAAGAAAGTCACGATGATGACGACGACGTGGACTCAGCATTGCTGTGGTTGTACTTCTTTGTTACCTTTATCTGCAAGAGAGGCTTCAGAAGTATTTGGCGTGTCCCTGAGTCGTTCTTGGATGAAGCTTACAATGCAGCGGCATCCAGAGTGTCCCAGTTTGACCGTTTGCTGAAACCTTTGTTGCAGCATTACATATCGACCAAAACAGACATCCCGAATGCTAATGCTTCTGGTCGATACTGGAATCAGCAGTATAAACAATCCGGAGTCCTTGGGTTGAAGGATATTTCTTCTGCTTTCAGACCAACTGAAGACGGACGGCCAACAGCCTCACCGAAAACCGCTGGCACTGGCATCCGCCCACGCGTTTCCAAAGCTTCGAGTTTCTCAGACACTGATACCGAAGCTGAAGCAGAGGCGGAGGGAACTTCATCCATCAGAAAGCGAAAGCGTGCCGTGCAGCAATCCCAGGAAGCTCTCATGCAACAAGCAGCAGACCAAAGTCGTGTCCAAGAACAAGAATACCGACGAGAAATGTTGATGAGCAAGCTCCAGTCCCAGGAGATTACCATTGATGAGCGAAAGGTACCCATAAACACCGATCCTGATAACGTCGTGTTCCTCGATCAACACATTGCCCGTCGCATTAAAGATCACCAGATCACAGGCATTCAATTCATTTGGCGCGAACTCATTGAGGATTCAAAACACCAGGGCGCTTTGCTGGCTCACACAATGGGCCTGGGCAAGACAATGCAAGTCATATCGTTCCTTGTCACGCTCGCACAATGCAATGCATCACACGATCCACAAATCCGCAGTTTGATTCCGCAGAATATGCGCTCTGGGAAGACTTTAATTCTATGTCCGGCAAGCCTAGTGGATAATTGGTACGATGAGATACTCATGTGGACACCTCCTCTCCAGACGAACCTTCTCGGCAACGTCTACAAAGGCCTTGGAACGAGAAATGCTAAATTAAGGAATATCGAACTGTGGGCTGTAGGCTCAGGCGTCATGATCATGAGTTACGAAAGTGTTCGAGCTCTTGTAGATGACAGAAGACTATCCAAAGAACACCGTGATGCTGTCGACGAGGCACTACTGAATGGTCCTGCCATTGTAGTTGGTGACGAGGCTCACAAGATGAAGAATGCAAAGTCGTCCTTAAACAAGCTCGCACAAAGATTCAGAACAACAAGTCGAATCGCGTTGACTGGTTCACCTCTCAATAACCATCTTGAGGAATACCACACCATGATCAGTTGGATTGCACCTGGTTATCTTGGCACCATGATCCAGTTCAGAGACAAATATTCTGAGCCCATTGAAAGAGGGTTATGGGAAGAAAGCACTCGGTACGATCGTCGAAAGTCCCTCGAACGATTGTATGTGCTCAAACGTGATCTGGCTCCGAAGATTGACAGAAAAGGTATGTAACTTCCCTCAAATACTCCGTTGGCAACGTACTAATGTATATGGTAGACATCTCTGCTATCGCCGCCGATATGCCTCAAAAAACTGAATTTTACATCACAATCCCCTTGACCGATATACAGCGTCAGATCTATTCTATGATAGTTCAACATATCCTTGGTGGTATTCAGAATACCCAAGGGAGCTCCAAAGTGGCAAACGCCCAGTTGTGGTCGTGGCTTGCGATATTGTCGTTGCTATGTAACCACCCTTCAATTCTTATGGACAAACTGCAGGAGAGGAAAGAGGGAAAAGAAGATCAGCAAATTGATGAGCTTGACGAAGAGACACTGATGCCAGCGAACGTTGATCTTACAGAGTCTACGATTACAACACTGTTCCCACGATTTCTCAGCTCTTTCGAAAATGCTGGCTTTACCGACTGGACAGAACCTGATCTTTCAGTCAGAGCACAAGTCACACGAATGTTGATTGAAGAGGCCGTCGAAAAGGACGAGAAGACTCTACTATTCTCTCACAGTATCCCAACATTGAATTTCCTCGAGACTATGATCCAAGGTATGGGTATTCGATACCTGCGAATCGACGGTAGTACTCGATCCGATCAGCGACAGCAATTTACCAAACAGTTCAATGATATAGACCAAGACCTAAAAGTGTTCCTCATCAGCACTCGCGCCGGTGGTTTGGGTCTAAACCTACAAGGAGCAACTCGCGTCATCATTTACGACTTCGGCTTCAATCCAACCTGGGAAGAGCAGGCAGTCGGCCGTGCATACCGACTAGGACAAAAGCAACCAGTTTTCGTCTACAAAATGCGCGCCGGTGGTACTTTCGAAGACGCTATCTATAACAAAGCCATTTTCAAGACTCAGCTGTTCTCCCGTGTGGTTGACCAAAAGAACGTGGTGCGACACGCCAGCAAGAAGATAGAAGATTATATCTTCGAGCCCAAAGAGGTTGAGAAGGATGGTTTTGAGGATTGTCTTGGCAAAGATGACCTGCTTGATCGCATTATGGAGAGAGCACCAGACGCGATTCGTAACCTGATTCTTACCGAGACCTTCCAACGAGAAGATGAAGATGATGTATTGACGCCGGAGGAACGTCTCAGAGCTGACGAACAAGTCAAGTTGGAGTCACTCGCTCGAAGTAATCCTGCAGAATACCGTCGTCTCAAATTGATAAACGATGCTGCCGAGCGGACCGCAAGACCAGCGCCTTGGATACCTACTTACATCAATAGCGTTCCTTCTACGAATACACTCGGTCAAGCTCCTGCGGCTTTTGAGAATGTTTTCAATCCCAGCGTGAGCAACCAGGTTCAATTCCCTGGAGGCAATGCAGAAGCCACAGGTGCAGCCTACGGGATTCAGGAAGCTCCTGCTACAAGCAATAGCAAAAGCTCAGTCAAATAAGTGGAGGGTTGACAACCAGTAGTACTGGCAACCACTTGGCTGGATGGTTTGATGATACTATCCTCTAGCAGGCCCTTGCCTTATGCAACGGCTATAGGCAGTATTGATGAATGGGAAGACATGGTGATGCGGAGATAGCAGTGAGTTGTATATGCCTCCCAGTTGAATATCTGAATTCAATTTTGGCATACTCAATACCTAGCTATTGAAATGGCATGTCTCAACCATCTCATTGCTTGAAAAGCTTCCTCTTGGTTTTCGTGATTCAAGCCTTCGGATAATTGACTTTTGATAATCCCCCATCTTCTCCGCAATACATCATGGCCAACTCAAACCTCCAATTCGTCATATTACATATTCGTGTCAATCCATGCAAGTTGGCCCAGCCTTCAGACTATTAACGCAGAAGCACAGTGTAGTACAGCGTAGTAACGTGACTGGGAGAACTAATAAAACAATTACTACAGTACTCATATAAAGTCCTAACCTTCATAGCCTAAGTACACAACCCCATCCAGTCCTCCATCTCCATCCTCAACCCTCACCAACACCACAAACTCAGCAACCACAACAACAACAACAACAACAACAACGACAATGAGCACCACAACAAAAATCACCACCATCCCCCCCACCATGACCGCTGTGCAGGTCGTTGAATTCAAAAAACCATGGCAAGTCAACACGGTCCCGACCCCCAAAGAACTCGGCGACTACGATCTCCTAATCAAAACGGCTGTCGCATCGCTATGTCACACGGATAGTATGGTTGTTGACGGCGCATTTGGGGGTCCGCTGCCGTTAACGGGATCGCATGAGGGGACTGGGACGGTGGTGCAGGTTGGAAATAAAGTGAAGGGGTTTAAGGAGGGGGATCGGGTTATGTCGGGGATTGGGAGGGGGATGTGTGGGGGGTGCGGGAACTGTCATGGTATGTACCCTACCTACGTGAAAATTCGGGGTAGTGTCGCTTTTTTTTTTGGTTGTATCGATCTTGGAGTACTAAAGGGCTGGGACTAATGTGTGAATCTTCGAATAGGACCGAATGATTGGAAGCAGTACTGTGCGAATAAGAAGGGCAGCAATGGCGTGATCGGGGCAGACGGCGCTTTTGCAGATTACCACATCGCCGACTCGCAGAGCAGCTGCATAGTCCCAGATGACGTGAGCCTGATGGATGCCGCGCCTCTCGCGTGCGCTGGCTGCACAATCTACCGCGCCATCATCGTAGCTAATCTGCAGAAAGGCCAGTGGCTGGGAATGGTCGGCGCGGGCGGCGGGCTAGGCCATCTAGGGATCCAGATGGCGAAAGCACAGGGTCTCAAAGTCATTGCTGTTGATGCGCGGGACGAAGGACTTGAGCTCTGCAAGAAGGCTGGCGCGGAATACATTTTCGATGCACGAAAGGGCAAAGACGAGGTCGTGAAGCAAGTCCAAGAGTTGACGGGTGGAGAGGGCGCCGACGCGACTATCAATCTCTCTGAACATGAGGATGCGGCTCCGATTGCGTGTGCCATGACGAAGATGCATGCGAATATGGTGCAGGTGTCGCAGCCTGCGATTGTTAACATTCCTTTCCGGGAGTTGATTTTTAGGGATATTAGAGTTTTGGGCACACTTGTTGCTGGCCAGGAGCAGAGTCAGGATATGTTGAAGTTGGTTGGAAAGGCTGGAATCAAGGTTGAGAAGAATGTGTTTAATGGCTTGGAGGAGGTGCCGAAGATGGTTGATTTGGCTCATTCGGGGAAGATGAAGGGGAAGGCTGTTTGTGTTGTTGACAAGAGCCAACTGTAAATGTGTCGATTTGCGGCTCTTCATCTACACCAGGTAAATGTGTACTTGTCGTAGTAGTACACCAACCAGTGATCAAACCAGCCGTCTGTCTCTCAACAAGATGCTCATTCGCCTCGTCGGGAGAAGCTGAAAAGTCTTGCTGTTGTCAAAGGAGATTTGACTTATCGGAAACTGGTCGTAATTTTAGTGCATCGAGATCTATGGGAGAAAAATCCACGCAGATAGAGCCATCGCGGACCAGAAAAGATATACTGAACAACGATACGATATGACATTCTCGTCGACCGCAATAATCGCTTAAACAGGTTCGCCAGCCTTAGTCCCAGTCATCACGAATTTTAAGGCGTAAAGGCAATTCACCTTAATAGGCTGGATTTGGCGTGCCATTATATTATATAGTGCTCTAGAGTAGAATCCAGGTTTACACACACTGCAACACTATTTATACACTACCTACGCCAGGTAGGTACATACGTACACAAATACATACCACTGCCACGGCCACTGCCGACCCAAACACACGTACACGCATAAGGACAAGTATCATGTCAAAAGATGTGATACTACACCTCCCAGCTTGGTCAACTGTTCCAACCACAGTCACCACTACCACCACAGCAACGCCAGCGAAGAAAGTGACGGTACTCTACTTTATTACGGGGAATCCTGGGCTGATTGGGTACTACGCTGAGTTTCTGGAGCTGGTGACGCGAGGACAGAAGGGACGGGAATGTGTTATTGTGGGTGCGAGTTTAGGAGGATTTGAACGGGGAGGTTCGAATTCGAATTTATCTACGAGGACAAGCACAACGACATTGGAGGACAAAGTTTGTGAAGGAATGCTCTGGCCCAAAGGTTTTGAGCGCAAGGATATTTATGATTTACGGGACCAGATTGAGCTGTGCTACAGACGGTTGGTGCAGTTGATTGAGAACCTGAAGAGTTGTGTCGGGAGCATTGACGATGCTACTGTGTTTCAAGTGGTGCTGGCTGGACATAGTGTTGGAGCATATATTGCATTGGAAATTGTGCGGCGACAACACGAAGACATTATGTTGAAATCCAAGTCATCGGGAGCTTTGTTCAGTATAATAGCAACGATTTTGCTTACACCGACCATCAACAATATCAGTCATTCCTCGTCTGGACGTATTGCGGCACCTGTGCTTGGCTATCTCCCTTTCTTTCCGTCTCTGCTGCAGCTCGGTACCTCTAGCCTCACAGCTATCCTGCCAACATCCTGGCTGCATGGCATCGTCGAACGGATTACGAGAATGAAGAATGCGCATGCGGTTAACACAACCGTTGGCTTTTTGCAAACTCCTGGTGCGGTTAGGGAGGCACTGTACATGGCGGGTTGTGAGATGCAAGAGATTGGAGAGGATCAATGGACGGACGAAGTTTGGGGTGCTGTAAATGCTGCTGAGCCTGTGAAGGACAATATCAGTGAAATGATCTGGTTTGCACCCAAGCACTATTTCCTCTTCGCGAAGGAGGACCATTGGGTGGCTGATGTCACAAGGGATTCGATCATGAAGACTATGCATGACAGAGCTACCGTGTTGCTTGATGAGAATCAGAAGCTAGGCCTTGTCCATGCTTGGTGCCTGCAGCAGAATGGCACGGTAGCTGAGGTTGTGAATGGCTGGATCCATGAGATCTTAGACGGAGTGAGGTGAGGTGAGCGCTTGGCCTGAATTGGACTATGCTAGACCAGCGCCACGAAAGAGATTAAGCAGAACATTCCCTTGACCTGGCGCGTGAGCTGGAACGTGAGCTGGCGACGCCGGAGGCGTGGGTTGTGCGTATGAGTGGTGATTCTGGACAGGTTGCTGAGCTAGAGAGGTTCTTGTACCACTGGCAGCCCCTGCGCCTCCTTGAAAAAGGGCCAACAAATCAGCTGCTGGTCTGCTCCGCGGAGGACTGATGGGAGCTGCAGGACCCCGCCAAATTTCTGGTTGAATCTGTGGTTCTTGTTGTTGGGGCACAACAGTTATCGGTGACAACGTCTGAGCTTCAGCCGCGGCGCGAGAGCGGCTTGCTACAATTGCCAACTGTTTCATGAGCTCGGCATTCGCCGATCTTGCTGCAGCTGTGGAAGTACCCTCTCCTTCACTGTAGATGTATATGCCATTCACTTTGGACTCTCCATTTTCTTCTCGTGTTATTATCACGTATTCGTCCATTATCTCAACTCCTCCTTCATCTGTCTGTCGCAATTCGGCTTCGAAGTTGTCCAACCCACTCCTGTTGAGGATAATAGCATGGTACCGTTGTTCGTTGAACATCCCAGGTCTCAATTCACATATAAATAGTGTTCCTACCACGCCTGATTTCTGCCAACCTGGCTCGGGATTTGATGCAAAGTCGTAGATTGTAGCATATGGTGCAACGGAGTGAATGATGGTTACTTCAGGATTATGTCTTTGTACAACGGAGAGGTTGAGCTCTTCTTTCGTCCGGTTGACTGGTGGTGGCCTCGCAGGAAAATCAGACGTGTAGCCTAGATTATCTGATTCGTAGTCCGACACAAGGGGAGGCTGTATGGCGGTTTCAGCTGGTATTATCTGCGATGTTGTAGAGTTGTTGATCGGCGGATAACGTGGCTGGTCAACGGATGCTTGCCTGCGCAAGTTTCCTATCCGGCGCACCGACATCTCGTTTCAAGGTGCTAAGCAGTGGGGATGGGTACGAAGGGTACTTCGTGCTAAGATCGGATCTTCAGATCGAATTACAATATGGCAAAAACAGATCGATCACAGGGGCAATATCTGACCTGCCGTCTCAGTCGCTCAGGTCATTTCAGCAACGAGACAAACAAGTGACACGGGCAATGCAAACGTGGAGCTCTTACACTTTCAAAGTCCCGTTCGCAGTTCCCATGAGAGTATCGGAGAATTATGTCAAGTGGTTGCTAACCGGGATCGTCCTTGCAGAACCTTGTTAAATGCTGCAGCGTCCAGTAGCAGAGCGCAGTTTGAGCCAAGACTGTGAAGTGGTCGGACCCCAGACTAATTTTCGTAGTGGTCGATCTGGCACGGTAAGTTAGGGGTTCGGTCGATTTTGATAGACTTGTACCGACCATCTACTTGCAACACACCACTCCAGTAGTCCCATTGAAAGGCTCATTCCTACCTACACAAGTTTGCAAACCAAGTACCGCCACAATCGCTTACGTCCAAGCGTTACCAACCTTCATACCCATTCCTGCTAGCAGAACGCCAAAACATATCATACGATGTCTTCCATATTAAGTGCAGTATGCGACCACCCCGACAAAAAGCCTACCCTTCGAATCCGACATCCCTGCCTCTACTCCTACATTGACTCATGATGTTAACAAAAGTGAAGAATAGGAAGAAGAAGAGTGTCAAGAAGGGTATTCAATTCTCGATGATGGTTTGTGGTGCAAGTGGTACAGGTATGATCAACCACATAGCATGACAATGCCCGCGATATACTGAGTCATTGCAGGCAGAACAACATTCGTCAACACACTATGCGGCAGGCGCGTGCTTGGGCCAAAAGACGCGGACGATGCTGCCAATGCGCACCTTGAAGAAGGTGTGAGGATCAAGCCAGTTACCGTTGGTACGCATATCTCAAAAGAGCAACAGAACCTTCACTGACACGGATTAGAACTCGAGTTAGACGAAGAAGGCACAAGAGTGTCTTTGACTATTGTCGACACTCCAGGTTTTGGTGACCAGATCGACAACGAAGCCTCATTTGGCGAAATCGTTGGTTTCCTCGAACGGCAATACGATGATATTCTAGCCGAAGAATCACGAATCAAACGTAACCCACGTTTCAGAGACAACAGAATCCATGCCTTGCTATACTTCATAACGCCTACCGGTCATGGTCTCCGAGAACTAGATATTGAATTGATGAAGAGACTATCACCTCGTGTTAATGTCATTCCTGTCATTGGCAAAGCTGATTCGTTGACACCAGCCGAGTTGGCCGAGTCCAAGAAGCTAGTTATGGAGGATATTGAACACTATCGAATCCCTGTTTATAACTTTCCATATGACATCGAAGAGGATGATGAGGATACCGTTGAGGAGAACGCTGAGCTCAGAAGCTTGATGCCGTTCGCCATCGTTGGATCAGAAGATGTGATCGATATCGGTGGACGACGTGTGCGGGCAAGACAGTACCCATGGGGTATTGTCGAAGTTGATAATCCAAGACACTCCGATTTACTGGCTATTCGAAGTGCTCTCCTGCACTCACATCTGGCTGACCTGAAAGAAATCACGCACGACTATCTCTACGAAAACTATCGAACAGAGAAGTTGAGCAAGAGTGTGGATGGTGGTATGGGAAAGTATGTATTATTCGTGCTCATATTCCAGCATTTGACTGACCATTTTGCAGTGCACAAGATTCATCCATGAATCCTGAAGACCTCGCCAACCAATCAGTCCGACTCAAGGAAGAGCAGCTCCGAAGAGAGGAGGAGAAACTGCGAGAAATCGAGGTCAAAGTACAGCGAGAGATCAACGAGAAGCGACAGGAACTGCTGGCACGTGAGAGCCAGTTGCGCGAAATTGAAGCCCGTATGCAGCGAGAGCAAAGCCACGCCGAGGACCTCAACGGTGATGCCCACTAGACATGATAGCGTTATGTTCTATATACTTGTTTATGCTTGTCTGAAGCGTTCCATGAAAAGCTAAGACTTGAGCTTTACATGAGCTAGCGAGCGAGCAGCGGTGACTGGCACCGTGAGGTCACCAGCTGCAAAGACCGAATTACATACTTCTAATCAAGCTTCATATCATACCCTGGACTAGACGTGGTACTTCAGTTTTCTACGCCCAAACCCTGACGAGAATGATAAATGGTTGCGATCACAATTGTAGATTGGTCTTTTTCACGCTCTAGTTTCACATTGTTTATTCCGGCTGCGGGGTCAAGACTTGAACAATCCCGATCTTTTATAAAATCAACTGGCTCAACAGCCTCAACTCACTGCTTAGGTTGCTTTCCATTCTCAGCAAGAATCTTTCCACCAAACTATTAATCACCCTCGTCGCTTACAAGAGACTGTTATGCTGTTGCCATTGTTGGAAAGAATGTCACACGCCCAAGCGTAGAAACTATGAGACACCAGCCGTTTTGCTGTAGAATTATCGCACAATCCAATATCGTCCAACAAATGTGGCATCGTCTACTAGCATCCTGACAACTCAAGTCAGCCACACCTGTCAAGCTCCTTCGCCTTGCTCTATCCACAATGCTACCACTACTTGCCATTTCCTGACATATCTGCTGATTGACCTTAGAATGCCTCACACAAGCCGCAAGAAGAGAAACACTCCGGTAAAACGAATCGAAGTCACCGATGACGACGGATGGACTCGAGTAACGACTACAGGTCGAAGCCAACGTGCTCCGAGAACAATCGCTCACGCACCGGTCATGAGTTGCCAGAGCCTATGGAAGACTGTGCCTGAGCCTGGATCTTCTGTTGAGAAAGTAAGGGCAGCGTACCTAAAGCACGAGCAGCACTGGCTGGCTTCAGATTCATGCAAGGCCCTCGCCACAGTCCTAAAAGAGCAAGTTCTAGCAGATGACTTCCACGTGGACAAGTGCATTATCTTTGGCTCAGCAAGCTTTTGTGGGGTATGGCAAGGGTGGAAGGAAAGGCACGCAGCTGCACTGATACAATTAGCGGTGCTCAAGACATTACAAAGCACGATTGGTAAAGATGCATACCACAGAGCTAAGGGAACAGCGCTGACAGCTTCTAGGTACAATTACACAAAAATCGCCACCAATGTATGCTCAAGATCCAGCATACAACGAGATCGACGTCGAATTTCTGAGGACCCTTGGTGTGACCGTGATACAGGACCTTGAGGGCTACAACCTTATCACGGAAAATAGTGTCACATACACGCCAGGCGCGGAGATGTTTGTGGAGATGCAAGTACTGCAACAGCAACCTGGCGTTCTCCTTACAGGCAAGCTTGACTGGTATTGGAGGAACGAAAAAGGCCAGGCTTGCACGAACCGAGTGTCACTAGGTGACGATATGCTCACAACGATGAATGAGTCGGCAAATTCGGGGTCAATATCTGGCCGAGACAAGAGAGACGACACGAGCACAAATCAAAAACTCGAGAGGGGATGTCAGATCTTCGAGACTTTTCTCGGAGGGAAGCAGTACGTAAGCCTTCCGCAGTTTGACTACAAGGATGATCCTTTTCACAACCAATACCTGTATTGGCGGGCACGGGAGGATACAGATGTTATGGGACCCGACAGCACCGTCAAATAGTGTAAGACATAAATGTGAAGCGGGCACGAGATGTTGCACATGCAATTAATACTTGAAATGCTTTTTGTGGTAGCATGCAGTGGTCAATCTGACAGGGCCCTGTTGAGCTGAAACGTGCATCCGTATGCACTTCGAAGTCATGTGAGCACGAGAAGATTGGTGGAGACAATGCCTGATCCATGCTGCACCCAAAGTGGCTGCATTTGCAACAACACTTCATGCACCACACTTCATCCACACAGTGCATGTCCGGAGACCTTAGCCATCGAACTATCTGCTAAATCAATGGCTGGAGTGGTCAATGAAGTTCAACTGACTTCAAGACCAATGATCGTGTTACACGATTGGAGGTGGAGGCAGTAAACGAGGTGGCAGGGCGACCAGTTCGAAGGCTAAAACCCTGCCCATACGGCTAGTGGAAAAGAGCAGCATGCTAGAGAGCACGCTCGTGAAAGAGAAGAAATCATACTGCACAGTACCGAGTCTAAAAATGACAGTGGGAAAGCACTTCCAATTTGCAGCACATAATCAATCAAAGAGATCAACACGTTGAGCGTGAACTCTGGTCGGATATTGACGCGTGATTGCAAGCTAAACCACGTCGGTCGTAGTTTTCGCGCACATTGCTTGGGCAACGGGCTGGGATTGGCAAGATGCAACGTAGACGAATCAGTGCGTTGCTAGCTGCCAGCCATGTTTTGGTGTTTGGGCGTTAGCGTATCGTCCACCTCCAAGCCCAATGCTCCATCCTCTGTTTATTTTGGTTCCCCTGGCTTTCCTACTTCGATTTCTCTTCTTTCCTACACATAACTCTTGTTGCTTCTACCTTCTTAGTACAACTAAACTCTCCTTTTCAAGAATACTTCTTGAAACCCAGTGCAGAGATTGAAGCTGTTGGCCAACCGTCAACCTTCCTCTCTTCACCTACCCCCGGACCCTCTGTCCTCTTCAAGACATTAGTCTTGAGCTCTCTTTTCTCTTAGGAGAGTCGAGAGCTTGAGACGATTGCAAAGTTGGCAACCTGGACTTCGACGCCCGCATCCCTATCCCAGTCAGTGTCTTCCCGTCAACGTACCGGAGTGACGCTACTTCCAGCGAATCTACCACAGAGACTAAGGTAGAAGGGGAAGTCAACCAACAGGGTACCGCCCAGCGCGTCGGACGGGAAGATACTCGATTCCGAAAAGAAGAAGAGACTGTCGACGTCAAAACTTCTTCTTACGGCCGCTATCAATCCGGTGAAGAACGTCCCAAAGACGACTTCCGTGTCATCGACGAGCAAAAAACACGTGTTACCGAACGGTATCCAGCACAATATCAGGAGAGACAGTACACTCCTGAACAGACTCAAACAACACAGCGATTTGCTGAAGTAGACCTTTCCCGTGAAAGGTGAGCATTGATACCTCTTGCGGCATTGAGCTAGCACTAACGCATCAGTAGATATCAAGGAGGAGCCACCGATTACCAGCCTTCCCGCGAAGCCAACTTCGACGTCACTACAACTCGACAACAAGGAGACTACGACTACCATCGCAGCACAGATATTGTCCGTGATCGTCCTGCATTCGAGAACCAGATCGACATCACCGAACGAGAGTACCGCCGTCGAACTCAGCCAAACTACGACATCGAGTACGAACGTCGTCGACCTGTCAAAGACGACGTTGTTATCCAGAAAGAAACAGTAAGAGAAGTCGGTTACGAGCGTCGCCCACGAGTAAAGGACGACATTGTTATTGAGAAAGACACTGTAACAGAAGTCAAAGTCGAAAGAGAACCTAGAGGCAAAATGGGTTACTACGACGACCACGGTGAATACCACAGCTTCCGACGAGGTGTCGAACGTGCTGCTGACCGTGTCATGCACCCATTCTCCTCTCACCATGGTGAGAGCGGTAGTGGTGGACAGGGTCACGGCTCAGGGGGTAGAAGTGAGACTGTCAGATACGTTGAGCCACGAGGTGGTGTTCCCAGCAACTCTGTCACCATCCCATGCCACTTCATCCGCATCGGCGACCTTTTGATTCTTCAAGGACGACCATGCCAAGTCATCCGCATCTCCCAATCTGGTCAAACTGGCCAGTACAGATATCTTGGTGTGGATCTCTTCACCCGTCAACTTCACGAAGAGAGCTCCTTCTCCTCCAACCCACAACCATCAGTCGTCGTTCAGAGCATGCTCGGACCTGTCTTCAAGCAATACCGAATTCTTGATATGCGTGAGGACGGTGCCATCGTTTGCATGACGGAGACTGGTGATGTCAAGCAAGGTCTCCCAGTCGTTGACCAGGGTGGTCTATATGCTAAGATCTCCCGATCCTTCGACGATGGTCGTGGCAGTGTTCGAGCACTTGTCATCAACGACGGTGGCCGAGAGTTGATTGTTGACTACAAGGTCATCCATGGCTCAAGATTGTGATTGCACATGTCTACTGACGGACCGAAGAGGATGGTGTGGTTGCAGAGGCACATGCAAGAGAGTGGTAATGGTGTTGCTAAAGTACAGAGGCAAGAGATTGATGACCCCTTTTCTTCACTCATGACTCATCACAGTATTGGTGATGCGTTCGCTAGGGTTGATTCATATGGGAGCAAGCGATTTGAAAATATCTAAATCTGGATGAATTATTTGGTTGGCAACTGGTTGGGAAACGGCATGTGCATATTACAATTTTTGGATGAGGGGCAAGCTGTGTTGTTGGATAGCACATCTTCGAAAAACATGATTCCTGTCGACTGGCGGCTGGTGCCAGTTGTCGAACAGTCGAGCTCTTACGTCTGGTAAGATGTCGATCAAGAGTTGTCTCCTTGTTCGCAAGTTGAGCCTCTTGGACCATCTTGGCAGATGGAATGGTGGTTACTCCTGGTCGTCGACTGTTGCTTGTATGTCGGTATGGCAGGAATTTGTTGTGTCGGGCTGTGGTGTGCTGACGATATATACTGGCTTGTTTCCATACCTATGTACATGAACCTTTTCTGATATGGCGTATATAATATGTTCCAATGGATAATTCACTACAAAAACTGTTATCGGCTTCGCGTGCTCTTCACATTCAGTGACCTTTGCTCTCTCCCACGAACAAGCAACGATAGACTTCACAGAAGAGGTAACCCTCACATGACACCATGAACGAAAACAGAACAAAACAGCCATCAGCTGAAATTGTATAAATCAGGGTTATTCTGTACCTACCCTACCGCATATAATACTTCCAATCCCAATCCTAATCCCAATCCAACCATATTTAACAACGTAGGAATTGTCCACGAGCATCAATCAAGTCCACATCCTCAGTCCAATTCCAACATTCGGCATCCATCCCTTGCATGCATCATGATACCGAGCAAACAGGTAGGTACTCTCCTCTCCGTAGCTGACAAAGCAGATTGAATCCTGGACTCAGATCGCTATTGTTCCATATCTAGAATACTCTATCATATTGTTTATATACAAGTAGATCGCATGAGAGCCCGACCTACAGTAGCCTAGTCTTGTGAGAAGGGCGAATGTGGAGAACTCGATCAATTCACCATATTTTCATGATCATCGGTCTTGAATGGCGAGAGCGATGATTTGTGCTAGTCGCTCAGCATGATTGGGTACTTGTTAGGTCCATTGTTGGGAAAAGAACTATGCTTGTGATTGATCTTGTATTTAATTCTATCAGAACCAGAACTCTGTATACCTGACACGACTAGAAGACTATGCAAAATGGACAAAATAAAAACAGTGAAACGCAAAAGCTGATATCGAAAAACACAAACTAACATAGACCAAAACATGAGTAGGACTGGCTTCACTCTCCTGTAAATGCAAATGAGTCAAATGAGACGCAATTTCCTGGCTCCCAGCAGTGCAGAGGCAACAAAGAGGGCGATGGCCCCAACGATTCCCCCGAACCAAGCATAACCCTCAGAACCCATGCCAGGGACATGGACGTTCATGCCGAAAAGACCAGTGATGAGGTTGAGCGGCACAAGGATTGTAGCAAAAACGGTAATCTTTGCCAAAGCTTTGTTGGTGCTGTTGCCCTTAAGCAGATGGTCGACTGACAGCTGAGCCAGATAATTGGCATGGCTTCTACTGAGCATCTTCTCAACGTGACTCAGGTTAGACATCATTGTGACGACGTGATCCTGAATATCGCCAAGGTACAGTCCGATGTCGCCACGTGGTGTGATATCGAATTGTTCATTACACCTCTTCGCAAATCCTTTGATGACATCGGCTTTGCCGCCGAGCAAGCGCATCATATTCAGCACCCGTTTTCGACCTTCTCCTATCTGCCTCAACAGACCTGCGAAGTCCTCATCACGCGCAATGAAGACTTGGTCTTCGATATTCTCGGACTCAGCCTCCGCGTCACGGATGACGGGAGCAAAAGAATCGACAATATCGTCAATGAGGGCATAACAGATATAATCTGATCCAAGAGACACGAAGTCACCGAGTTTGTTGATACGCTTTCGAACGTTATGCGCATGCGGATTGAGTGTGTAGGAGAAGGAGAGAACGCCATCGACAGTAACGATGATGTAGATGTGGATAGGCTCCAAGAAGTCTTCAGAAAGACGGTTCATGTTGAACGAGCGGAAGCAGACAAAATAGTAATCTCGAAAGAGCTCGACTTTTTCACGTGGCTCCTGAGTTTCAATGTCTTCTTTCGTCAATCTGTGGATATTGAAAGCTGATGCAATAACATCGAGCTCAGGCTGGGTGGGGTTGAGCACATCCAGCCACCAAACACCACCTTCTGGTCCCACGTCAAAAAGCTCTTGAAATTTGGTGCCGTCCGCAGTGAAGTCGATGAGTGATTGTGCGCGCTTCGGCTGTTGAACATCGGTCGAAAAGAAAGTGAACCGATTTCTTGGAGGCTCTTTGGCAGCTTCTTTGGTCACTTCTCCAATTGATGCACGCTCATCAGTCGATGAGGACGATTCAAGTGGTTTCTCATAGAATGTTTCGCCGTTGAGAGCTGCGTTCTGTGAATCTTGAGGAAGAGTACCACGACGTTGGTCATGGAAGATTTTGCTGGTGTCGCTCGTGCTGGCTGAGGTAAAGTCCGTCCTGATTTTGCCTTGCTTGCAGAGTGCCACAAATTCCTCAAGCTCTTCAAAATCAATCTTGTACGTCTTCCCCGGCTCTTCATCCGTCAAGAAATTTGGATTTTCTGGCTCGTCTTGGAACGTTCCGACTCGGGACTGAAGACCAGCTGGCACACTGATATTGCTGAGAGTCGGTCGTCTTGTTTCGGTATACGATGCTGCTTTACCAGCCGCCCTAAATCGTTGAAGATCCACGGAGTCTGTTACACTACCGGCAGTGTTGGCTCTTTGGCGTCTTCTTGGCTCAGCGAAAGCCTCTACAGAGTTGGCTGGCGAAGTGGAGCGGGAGGATGACGAATCGCGGGATCGGTCGAGCTGGCGAAATTCTCGTGGTCTACCACCTCTTCTTGCGGTGTCCTTGCGAGTTGACCCACGTCTTCCCGTTGGGGAAAGAACGTCGGAACCAGCCTCGCTACCGTCGCTCACTGCAACCTCGTTTTCGAAGTCACGCGCAATACTGTGACCAGCAGGACTTGTTCCCGACTGCTGTTGTAGAGAGTCATTGACACGAAGTAGGTCATGTGAGTCCATGACGCTGCCACGCGGGGTGGGCTCATGGAACTCGAGTGCAGGGACAGGCATTTTTGGAAGAGCCGTTGATCTTGCTCCCTCAGGTTCGACCGACAGTCGTCTCAGGTGACCATCTACAGGCGCAGATATGTCAAACCTGCCATCGAACTTCTCAGAGAACGGTGTACCGTCAGATGACATTTCAGCGTTGGCTGATTCAACTGAGCTCGGATAGAACGCGTGTCTTTTTTCAGAGGTCGAAACTATTGAAAATCTTTTCCTTTGTGCTGTGTGCTTCGCACCACAGGCTTTTGAAATGTGTGTTGTGCCAGCTTTGAAATTGTCGGATCACCTCAAGGGTGTTTTATAAATATTTTATTTCTCTCAGCTCTCTAAAGTCCAGTTATGGGGGTCTGGTGGTGGTGCCGCAGAAAGCAGGAGGCACGGTGCCCAGCAGAGGTCGAATTGGGACGGAAATGGTGGCGTAAGAAGCCAAGGTGAAGAGTGAATCAGGAATGCTATGAAGCGCCAGGTTGATGCAGTCGATAACGGTAGAAAGACTTGAAGGGTCTTTCTACACTATCACAAGAATTGGTATTTTTGTTGTTGCGAGTGGTGACTGCGTGACAGAAAACGGCTGTTGTGAACAGTAGCGAAGGAAACAAGGGAAAACCAAGTTTATGGTTAAGTATATAGGATGAGCGATATAGATATTTCGGTAAGGTGGCTGAAGTCTAGAGAAGGATTGAGTCGGGAATGACAGGACTGTCGGCACTGGAGAGAATTTTGAACGTGGTATGTGAGGACGTTACATAGGAGGAGCCCGATGTAAGTAATTTGCTAAATTTTGGGGTAGTCCATGCCGCAATCCAGGACAGGAGATCGCCAGTGAGGAAGCAAAACTTCGCAACCCGAGGTTGCCATTGGATGTCAGCGGCGCTCCCGATTGGATCTTCTATGCCCTGTCCTCAGCTGAGCACAATCCACAAAGTGCTCTCTAGTGCTGCCATCCAGAGCCTGGTCAAGAGTTTAATTCCACGCCTGACATCGTGGACGTGTGCCATCAACTTCCTGATTCTTCGCTTGTCGTTGATGCCGGGTCCAGTGCGATTACAAAAGTTGTTGGTCCTAGCGATAAAAACCACTCTATATCCAGGTTACGGAGACTCGGTCACAATCGACTTACTTGGAAAGGTGTCAAGTG
Organism: Neophaeococcomyces aloes; assembly: GCA_022813445.1. Classification (NCBI taxonomy): domain Eukaryota; kingdom Fungi; phylum Ascomycota; class Eurotiomycetes; order Chaetothyriales; genus Neophaeococcomyces; species Neophaeococcomyces aloes. The sequence continues at coordinate 117,149 of JAKLMK010000067.1, read as the reverse complement.
AATGTTCTCAGACGACTGAAGTCGTTCACTGATCTCACGCGATGTGGAATGGATTTTTCTACCGTTCCTCGAAGGCACATCCTAGAAGTAATACAGTCTTGTATTTTCTATGGCGTAGTCCTCAGATCACGCAAGTGGTTTCGCTCCGTTGTATCCATGTCGCTGTCAGTTCCCTTTCTGTGTGTCTAGTATTCCTCAGGACGTTATCATGTGCGTTGCATGCTGAAAGGAATGAACGCTTCGACCCGTCACACCTCGATCGGCTGCAACATCATGAATCGTCATGTCGTTGTCCCATCATGTCTGTCTTCGTAGTACCCACCACAGCTTCCTCAGCAGCCTCCTGACGAGTCTTGTGCTCGTATTCGGCTTGCTTGGCCTCAGCTACCGCCTGAGCCTTTCGCACTGCCTTTCGCTCTGCTTCAGCTTTTCTCTCTGCCAAGATCCGTAGTTCAGTAGCGATGGCAACCTCCCGCCGCAACTCCTCGTCGTGCTTCTTCTGCTGATGAATTAATTCTTCAGCGGCCTTCAAGGCTTTTGCTCGAGTCATTTCCTCTTCGTGCTTTCTCTCGTGGACGAGCGAGACAGGCTTGTAATTGGTTGTCCAGCTTGGGACATTGGCTCAAAAACCTACCTCAATGAGTAATAAGCTTCTTGGGACGACCACTGTGGATTTGGCTTCTACAATTCCTCACTGCGGAACATTATTGCAGTATTTACTGTAACGATTTCGAGGAGCACGCAGAATGAGCGAGGCTCATCAACACCGAGTGGACTTGAATGCCACTCAGCTCGCAATCCGATATGCTGCGTATACCTGCAGAATGCCTGTAACGCTCGAGATGAGACCGAAAACAACCGTCAAAATGAAGATGACGAACGCGACCCAGAATGTTGCCCACTGTACGCGATCTCGTCGATCGAACCACCACTGAGTAATTCCGGATGGTGTCTTCTTGTCATACATGTTTTGCAACATCTTCAGGCGACTATGCCAGTAGGAGTACTGTTGAAGGTCGAAACTGGCCCATTGGCCCATGGCAAGCTCCAAGTCGGCATCGAGATGCTTTTCCATATCGCGAACATTGCGATGTGCGGACCGTGTATCCACGGGTCGGAAGAGGAGATACAGTGTCTGCAATGTCTCGGCCAGGAAATCTACTGAGAAAGGAACCCTGCCATTGTCAGCCTGCACATCACAGGCTTTGCATTGGTAGGTTACCTCTGTGCATCGTCTTTAGCAAGGTCATGCAAAGAGCGCAGCATGGAAGAATTCCTGAAGACTAAGACAGTGTTCTCGCGGCATGCTAGGTGCTTGCAAATATCATCTGTCCAAACCACATGAATGCCGCCCTTCCTCCGAAGACTTTTGGCGCAGAAATCATCACTAAGCATACCAGATATATCGCCTGGAGGACTTGGAAGGCAGTAACCCTTGGATTGTTTTACGCAATGAGTTCGAGGAGCTACAAACAACTTCGATTGAGGCATGTATCCATAAGGCGGCTGCAAACTTAAGCGCAACTTCGGCTTGCTCCGCGGTAGCCTGGATGCTGTTGCCGGATACCCTGGCTAGCTCCTGAATGATGTTTATCTTCAGATCGTCTGCGTTTGTGTCGAGACCGTGTCGTAAACATTCAACAACAGCTAGGGCGATCTTGTGATCATTTAGCATCAGATCCGGATCATCAACTCCCTGTACACAGTCGCTCCAGTGATTGATGTAAGGGTCAGGAGGAACACCACAATAGTCGATTGTCGGTTCCCAGTCTAGATGCCATATGCCTCGTAACAATTCTTGACATGTTTGGTCCTCGATCTCATGATGGCATCGGAATCGACGCTCCTGCCGCCGATACCACTTTCGTCGATTCGCCTTGTACAATCTCATGTTTCAATCTGCAAAGTCGCCTCAATACTCGAGCTCGACACTCGTGCGTGCTATACGATCTCAAAGGCTGGATTACATTGTGTACTAGTATTTATTCAGCGTTCACAGTAAGGCTGACTGGACAAACGAGACGTTTCGTAGAGCATGGTCATGCTGTTCAATGACAGTAAATAAGCCACTGGGTGGTGCAGCGCTTGGCACGATCAGCTGCAAGGTATGGGCGCTTGATGAAAAGGTCATCTCGGCCATCAGACAGGAACAATCAACCTAGTTGTTATGAACGGCATGAATGTTTGATATTGTTCGTGTTGATCGGGACATAGGTCGACGTTCATGTCACGAGTCTACAGCTGCTGGACCAAACTGTCCAACGTAGAAAAAACCGGCTGTTTCGATGCGAAGTCATCCCCACGACGGCACTTGCAACACTCTTCACTCAAAGCGTGGTCGGTTTGTGGAATACTAGCTGAAGAATGGAATGACCTGGTCCTAGAACTCAGAAGTCGAACAGACAATGACGACTTTCGTAGAAGCTTGTCGGTGGGCAAGTACTCTACACCGATCGTGAGTTTCGCGCTGTACTTGGTCGCACGGAAACCAGATGTTGCCAAGCTCAAGCCAACGATCGTGGCAGAATGCCGTGATGTTGAAATTGCGAAAAGGGCTTGCAAAGCACTTCAGGGAATGAAGCAATATACACTGGAACCGCTGCTCGGAAGTTATGACATTGACTATGCACAAACCGAGATCCTCCTTCGTGCGGATGCGGACCGATGCCCCGAGCCTGATTACGCTTCGACGATTGAGCATTCTGGCAAGAGCAGCTTGTGCGGTGCTCAGGTCCTGATTGTAAAGCCTCAGGTCATCGGCGATGGATTTTCGAGCTGCACGACTGCCACCATTGGTGGCGCTCTCCTAGTTGATGGCAAGAGCTATGCAATGACTGCAGCGCACGCCTTCTTTCGAGACGTGATTGACTCTGCAGCGGAAAGCTTAACAGGCGGCAGCAACATGAATGCCTCCTAGGGCGATGACTCGAGCGGCGACAGACTGAGGGAGGCTGCCATATCTCTTGTGACACATCCTGATCAAAGCACAGCAACAATTGGCATGTTACAAGTCGAATGCAAGGTGTACGCGCAACAGTGTGATCCTGATCATGTTGATGTCGAAGGAAATGTAAGGCTTGAGCAGGAATTATCGGTCGATACACTAATCAATAGCACTGAGGCAAACGTGGTAATCAATCGAGAAGAACATTGGGCTCTAGTGCCTATCAACAACCCCAGCTATGATACCGTCAATCGCCTTCCCAAAGTTGCTGTCAAGAACAATAAAGTTACCGGCATCACTGACATTATGCCGCCTGGACAAGTCACACTCGTCACAGGAGTCTCGACTCCGGCACGGGCAAACATGTCAAGCACAGCTTCCCTTTTGTTGCTGCCTGGGGCAAAGAGATCATCGTTAGTGTGGTGTGCGTTCGCGAAGAGCGGTAAGTAGTTCCAAAACCACATTGCTACGAAGCTAATACCATGAATAGCTCCTGGGGACTCCGGCTCGTGGGTCGTAGACGACGGAGGCCACGCAGCTGCCATGGTCGTGGCAGCATCAGAAGATGACGATGAGATTTTCTGCTTGCCTCTGGCGCCAATCTTTCGCAGTATTCATCAGCAAATGAACTGTCACAGCGAACCGTCTCTACCATTATACGAAGATGATACGAATAAAATTGCTAAAGTTCGAGGCTTCGGTATGGAAGTGCCAGAAGAGAAAGAGTCTTCACCAGGTCCTGCTCCAGATGCACGTAATTCCGACACAGCCAGTGATGATGTTATAATCGAGGTTATCGAGGAACACAGTCCTGAGCCGCCTCCAGGTCGGCTGAAGAAGAAGGATGGTCATTATAGAATTGTTGATTCTAGTGCTGAAGAACGGCTAGATCCCAAACTTAACCGAATCGTGATCAGAGAACGATCAAGAGAACGCCGAAGGCCAAGCACGATTATTTCCACTTCCGGCGACTCTAGTGATGATAGCATAATATACTACAAAACACCTTATCGAGACCGTACGAGACGTTCAAGAACCCCAGATGGGGCTGAAGACGACGTCCTATATTCTGCACAATTAGCCAAGCTAAAAGAGGTAACAGAGTGTGAGGAACAAGCGAAGGAAAAGGCGAAGCTGGCACGTTGTGAGCGGCAGGAAATTGAGGCGGCAATGAGAACAACACAAGCGAAGCACTCACAAGGCGAGAAGTCATTGCAGCACGAGCGATATCAACCTCCGCCGCCCTGGACACATCAGCCTCGTCCACAGATCGCGAATTATGCTGAACGATACCCAGGATAGATCGATCTTGATGCAGTTTTGGGCCAACATTCACACGCAAACGAAACGAGCATCGGTAGAACAAAAGTCAGTCACCGAGACATCCACCCGGAGGTTCTCAACAACCTCTCTATCCAGTGGTGGGTATATCCTCAAGACAACTACTACATACTTATCCCTAGCTCATTACTGGAGGACTTTTTGAAGGATCTCCGTCTACGCACGCAACAGCTTTATGACCGACGTGCTCGAACGCTTCGTCCGTCCATGCTAAGTCAAGGACCTCAGGCTGCAGGTCATGTGCGCCAAACAAACACTCAGCATCCAGGCACTGAGCAGGTGGCGATGGAAGATAATCCTCGACCAGGACGCGATCCAAATGCTGGCCACATGCCGGAGAACGGGAAAGGCCAGCAGCTTGATAAGACAACCATTGCCGCCCTTCGAACAGAAGATTCACAATTCGAGAGATTTGTTACCAACCTTCTTTGGGATGCTGACATACCGTACGAGATATCAGAATCGATAGTGCAGTTGCACAGAGCAAAGGAAGCCCAAGTCACGGCATACCATGATCAACTACGCTCGAGGAAATCGACTGAACCAGAACCAAATGTGAACTCCGGCGACAAACTGCAGACACCGATAGGACGGAAGCAAAACTCTTCTGCGCGGGGCCGGTTTGTGGCACCTCTCTCAGTTCTTTGACAAACTAACTCATCATAGTTCACGCCATGCGCAAACACATGTTGGCACCGAACACCCTCACTACGGTCAGACTTCAAGCACCTCATATCATCCACCTCCACTTCACGATAGCAATGTGCCGCTCTCTGCCTACTCGACAGTAGATTTGAATCTGACAAAGCCACCAAAGAGTGCGCAAAGGAACTCCGTGATCAAGAATCAGGAGGGCCACTCATGGGATGATCACTCAGCCCCAACAACTGTGCCACACGAGCTGGTTCCATTCCAACCTCCGGTTTATACAGGATCAGCTTCTCATATAGGATATCCTTCGTATATAGACTCACCCCAGCAGCCAATCCCGCAACAACGCTTACAGCAATACTCTCAGTACTCCTAATTGCCGGATCTGTAGCGAAGTCAGCAAGCTCCGCCGCAATATATACCGGAACATATACCGTCGACTTCGGGATTTTAGAATTACGATGGGTTTGCTGCACGCGGGGCTTGGTAGTGTTGTGTAACCCAATTCTGGATTTCTACACAGGCTCGTGGTCAGACGTACCGGGAAAATGCTTTGGACATTATTAGGAAATGGTCTGTAGTGCAACAATTTCCTGTCTTGTAAAGCCACTCTAGCATTCAGGGTTGTGCATGCGTAACTGGCTCGTTTGTGGCCGAGGTTGTATTCGTTAGTATCAATAATATGCCTCCCGTGTCCTATCTGACTTCCATTTCTCAATGCCTTCTCGAAGTCCTTCCCACAATAGATGCCTCGACATCTAAGGACTAGGGATCGTCGGCCATTTGCTGAAATGGAATGGAGCTAGTATCACACACTGCTCTCATCACTCGATCACGGTCCGAGAGTGGGAACACTATTACAAACATGCTCTCTTGCAAACTAGAAAAGAGGTCTATTCACAGTATAGCAAATAGCCTGCTACATAGAATGAGATGTATGGAGCACGTGAAGTGTTTACTCATGGTCCAGCGCGAGTTATACTGACTTCGTAACAATACCAGCATTGCCTATGTAGGGAGTACACATATTTCTCCACGTAAATGTATAGATTTATTCGCAACTCTTGTACTGAGCAATAAAATAATCTCCATAGTCTTCACAAGCTCTTACATGTGCTACGTTCACATGTAGAGACGTGTTGACCATGTTCGACTCGTAGCAAATTGGGGGCCAGGGGTAAGCCGAAGTAGCGCCGGGGATGGAGCACAAGCAGTCTCACGACTTGACTTGGCTTGGCTTGGCGTACATCAAACCTACCTCCGTACCTGGCAGCAACCGACCTGAATCGTACTCGGACCACCTTACATACAAGCACATACAACAACATACACCCGCGGCAGAATGGATGCCGTAATCAGCCAGGCTCAGGACCTGTTCGAAGGACAAATCGTGAGTCAAACACAATACAGGTACAAGTGGTCCAAGGGGCTAGGATAACTGACTGCCGAGTAGGATTTTGAAGGCCAGCGACTCACAGAGTTAATCTCGACGGTCATGTTGGTCATCTTCTCGGTATGGGTTTTTCGTTGCAACGATTCGTGTTGACCGTCGACTTACTTGTTTGGCTTAGGTAATTGGCCTAGTCGTTGGCTTTGTTCAGCAAGACATTTACCTTACAATGTGGATTACTCTTGCAGGCACACTGGTGACACTGTTTGTTGTTGTGCCGCCGTGGCCTGTCTATAATCGAAACCCTCAGAGCTGGATTGGGTCACGAACGAAGCTGCCTCATGGTGGGATAGTGGTACAGGGCATGAAAGTTACTTGATTCGTTCTATCTCAGAATTCGGAATTTGATGACAACGGCCTGGGCGGCAGTATTTCGCTCGACTCCCTCCAGGTTACACCCTGCTTGTTCCTGCATTTAACTCACGATATGTCCTTTGAATAGGTCTTGAGCCTGACGGATTCAAGTTATGGCGTCCATTTTGCTGCGAGCGAATGTCGTTCTGTGCCATGTGCCTTGCCAGGTGTTCCCCGTACACAATCCCATCCGGCGATTGGCGAAGTGTGCAACTTTGTGATTCTGTTGTTGATCTGGTATCTTGTTTCGTGGTCCTCATAATGTTCATCATGACTAGCGTCCTCATTTATCGACCGTACTTCTGGAATTCCCAATCTCTATTGTCAAGCGGACATACTTGTCTCGTCTTAAGCCACCGTGAGATGCAGTGAAAGTGAAAAGCATGATTGCAGATACCCCAAGCCACCGTGCACTCTTCGGTCGTAGCAGCACCTTGATTCGCCTGGCATTCGATGCAAAGGTCCATGATGTGGTTTCGGCAAATGGCGCAGTTGTCTACTACAATATCCCAAGCCCATAGAGCGACGGCATTCCACTGCTTTGGTCAGCTTAAGTGTCTCGCGTGTGAAAACATGTGCTCTTACCTTTTTGACTTCGAATCTCTTCTTGCTGTCTCCTGCGGTATCTGCGGCACCACCCTTGGCTACTTTGGACGAAGTCTTGTTCTTGGTTAAGGCAGTGTCGGCCGCAGCATCTTGCATTTCGACATCGGCCATACTGATGTTTGATTCAAGGATGAAGGTAGCGGAGGTTTGATTAGATGCTGGAAACTCGTAGGGTGGCTAGTTTCCGAATATGCAAGGTAGGAATTGGCTCAAGGGATTATGGATTGGAGTGTCTTGGTGTAAAAAGGATTGAGAGTGGTAATTGGGCTGTGGATTGAGCAGATATTACAGAGATTATGCTGGCGGAACAGAGAACGAACTGGTTGTCACTACCCATCTTTGAGGACGCCACCAGGCTGCAAACACTAGTTCAGGCATCAGTGTATGCCTTACAAACGCTTCAACCAATCGTAGCTGCATCGCGAGCCCAAAGAGTCCATTGTCCGCTCACGTTGCTTGGCCATTGCAGATGACGCAGGTCCTCGCAATCATACTGTGTTTTAACTGATCAACCTTGCTCACCCTCTTATCATACTTATAGCTAATCAGCCTACACTGCGCCTACCTTCAGCTTATTTGACCCCAACCTTGACCTGCCAAATTCCGTGTATCGGTTCCCTCCTTACATCGCGACCTCTGTGCCAAGTTCAAAGCCTCTACATACCCGTCAAAACGTCTGACCGCTTATCATTGCGATTAGTCGTCTTGACAACAAGCACTACTTTGTTATTGAACGATTGACAATGAACAATAACACCACTTCAACTAGACAAACTTTGATACGACCCAGGAGACTGTATCCAAGTCTCTTTACATTACCACATCGAAAGCGCACAAGATAGTCGACCTTGCCGTCGCGCCTACTGCTTTCTGTCTATTTGGAGCGTTGTCGCACTTGTTCATTTCAAAAATTACTCAGGTTCAAGGTCGCCTATTGATCAGGCCTTATTGCAGCCATGCATACACCACGGAAAGAAGTCCCCTCAAGCGCTCGCTCTTCTCGACTCTACCAGACACATAACAACAATGATATTCAGGGAATTGTGCAATCTGATAATGATGCATATCAAGCCATTCCACGAGAGGGAGATCAAACACCTTCAAGAAAGAACAGAAAACCACGAACGAAGCCAAACGCAAAGAGAAGCGGCATTCAATCGGATATCGGTGAGGCTGGCGAAACTACCAGTCAAAGACCTGCATCTCAGGGAGATCGTACCAGGTCTACCCCGGCGAAGAACATCCAACACGATGCCTATGCTGGCGCGACTTTTCAACAATCACCTGCTCCTTCCGCTCTGCCAATCCCCACATTTTACTCTAAGTCTATGCCAAATAATGCTGCCATTAGCACCATCGCAGAGACTACAGATATTTCAGCGGAACTAAAGAATGAGGGTGGTAACGAAAGCTTTGCGAAGAAAGAGCTCAGTACGATCGAGATGATGCTGAAGGCAGCGGAGGACGCTCGCCGTTCCCAACATACATTGAACGGAGCTAGCCCTGCTCGTTTCTTATCTCCTCCGTCAGGTAGCCCTGCAAACAGATCACCCGCACCGCGAGAGGGCGAGGCTGACTTCCCCTTTGAACTGGAAGATGGTCCATCTGTCTACTCAACACCTCTTACTCAACGTTTCGCTGCTGAAAGAACTCCTCGATCGACCTCACAAGGAGGTCAGCCTTTGTCTGAAGAAGAACGACAAGCAAAAACAGCTGCCCTCAAGCAAGTATTGATAAAATCTACAAGCCCAGGGCAAAGTACTCCTTCATTCAATGACGCCAATCCGTTCAACGCCCGGAACATTCAGCCTTCACAGGGCTTCCCCCGACACACTTCGAACCCGGCTACACCCACATATCAGAATGGCTATACAAGCGGCCACAATCAATATTTTCCTTACCAACCTCCGACCCCCAATAGAAATACGTCCGGACAAACTCAAGCTCGTCCAGGATCCTCCAGTCTTCGAAATGCTTACGAACCCAATCTCGCACCTCTGTCTCCACCACCAACCGACACAGCTCGACGCTTTTCAGCTGCACAGGCTACGCCTCCTCCTTCTCGACCGCATAATTTTGGAGCGATCTACGGTCAGCCATCACGTCCAGCTAGCCAGGGAGTTTCAGACTCGTACCATTCCTCAAAGCCAAGTCTCGAGAAAGGACTTGATGACCTTAGGAAGGCACTAAACGTGGGGGGCCTCTTCTCACAACCTCAAGCTCAATAGATCTCATAACGTATGGTCATTACTGGCAATTCTGTATGTGCTAGAGCTAGCTATGATGTCTTCTCGATACTGACCTGGTAGGGACTCACCAACTATTGAATCTGATCGGATAACATCTACTGAGCTACTACGACGATGGACCTTCCACAGACACTGACAAGATATTATTTCCAAGACTCTTGGAGGATTGACTTGATTGGGACGATCTTGATATGTCTTATGCTTCACGATACAATACCATACCTTTGCTATGTCCTCTGGAGAAGCCTACTGATAGCTCAATGTCATTCATTAATATTTATCTTTTGCCATTCTTAAGTTGCTGTGATGTGCGGAGATTCATGTACAGTATTGGTACAAGCAAATGGCTCTCGTTTGTACAGCGTGGTTCCTTCATTGCTCTCATTCCTTCTCCAGTCTTGCACGTAGCCAACTTGGATCGTCCACCTGTGGCCAACATAAGGACCACTTTGGCCTTCGCATGCACCCGAGTTCGAACCACTAACGCTGCTGCAAGCAGATTCATGCTCCCATCAACCACGCAAGCGCATTACCCCTCAAACATAGTCGTGTAAAAAGGCCCCAGGTTGCGCATACACAAGCATCCCCCCAAGGTGCAAGCTACTAAAACAACCATCAGTGTCCTCCTCACTCGCTGCATCCAACCCTGCCCATATTATGAAGATGTCAGGTATCACTATTGCTGCGACCGCATCATCTCCAAATGTCGCAAAACCGCAAGATTCGAATCCATAAACCTATCCACGCAGTTTCTCATACATGTATCTTCCTTCGATGTCAGTCGTCCACTCGAAATTGAGCCGCGGATGCATTTTTTGAAGCAGGTTTCTGTGAACTCGTGGATTGCTGTTTGTTGTTAGTACTTGCGCTTCTATAGGATATGTACATATGGAGTGGTTGGTGGAGATAAGGTGGTAGTGGAAAGGGAAAGGACGTACTTCGCTGGACTTGTGCTTCTTGGTTCTTGGTCTGAATGAAGTTCTGGAGTTCTCGTTGGTCGGTGGGGGAGAGGCGTTGGATTTCTTCAGGGGAGATGGTGAGGGTGTCGTCGTCCATTGTTGTGGTTGTGGTTGGGAATTTTTTGTTGTTGGGTTTTGTGGTATTTGTGAGCTCGATGGGATGACGCGATTGTTTTTGAATAGCTCTGATGGAGGGGGCAGTGGTTGGATGATTGTGAGGATGCACGGGGAGTTGCAGATATGGGAATTTTGGGACAAGGCTGCGTCTGCGATTGATCGGGTGAACTTCGGTATATGGAAGATGTGATGACAGTGTAGATATACTCCGTAGCATCAGGTGTTGACCTTCACAGGTTGATCTTTTTGATCAATTCTCCTTGACGTGCTCAATCGAAGCCACAACAAGGATTCAATGGTCGTCTTGGCATATACCGTGTCGTATATTGGTCTGGAACCAGAATGGTATTGGCTGTCGTGGTTCCTACTCCTTAAGCTGGATTTACAATCTTTTATATGCTTTAGCTCATTGTTGTTCAGTCTAGAATAGATTGTCTCTGGATATACTGAACTACTAGCTAACTAGGGACTATCAGCAACAGACGTTTTCTGAATCTCCAATCTACTATGGCTCCGGACTAAAAGCAATGGAGCTAAAGGCTTTACGACTGTCGAGAGTGTTTCGTGACTGACACTCTTTGGAATCCACGAAGTTGAGAAACCAACAACCTCGAAGCCAAAGCAATACCGCCAAGCCAATCTCTGACTATAAGATATGACTGATTGGAATTTGCATTTTTGTGTGTCGAAGCTTGTCGGTCAGCCAGAAGTACGATAATTGTAAAGGTGAAGACGCTGAAAAGAAGTGGGCAGCACCTAATGGTGGTTGAATCTTCAACATAGGGGGCAAGCTCGTCGAATGAAGCAGAATGAGGATCGAGGGTCATGAGAGCGAGTGCAGGGCACTGCGCAAGCAGTATCAGAGCTCGACGCATTTGCACTATTCGAAGGTGGGTAGCTTTTGGCAGGTACTCAGAACCGGGCCATAAAAACAACCACTTTATACCCTCCTGCGATTCAAACCCGCGACAAAAAGTAAAAACTCAATCTTACTGAGAAATGGTCTTACTTCAAGTCTCTTGTTGCTGCATGGAAGTCAGGTTTATCTTTGCGGGTCGTGTCCATTTGCCCCGTTACTTGAACAGGGGCGGAATCTTGCTTAAATTGTTCCTCTTGCAACTCCCTCTTCTTTTTTTGGAGGGAGTCCTGACTGCGCCATGTCTACTTTGATGCAACGACTTTGCCTGCGGGCCTTTTTTGCTTGAATTTCGCGGGTGTTAGTATATATTGGTTTGCACGAGGCCAGGAAATGTGGAGTTGATGTGAACATGTTTTGAGGACCTGACTTCGGGGCACTACCTGACTTCCCTTACCAGAGGAAATTCCACCATGTCTTCCAGAATGGCACTGTTGATCTGGATTTCTTGCTTGTACTTGTGAAGGTGAGTTGTTCCATTATCCAATTCACCGCTTCAACAACCACTTCTGGGCTCTCCCTGACTACACCATGCCCACAATCAGGCAAATACACGTACTTCGCGTTTCTTGACAATGCTAGCTGCGACTTCTTTAACTTTTCGTCCTCTCGATCAGCAGCCTCAAGCCACGCCCTTCGCTCTCTGAGCATCTGCTTCTCCTCCTGACTCTCTGCAGCGACTTTCGATACTCTCAGATCCTTCCAATGTTTAATCAGCGAATTTCCTCTGATCACGACTATTGGGCAGTCGCCGAGAGCATATCTCTTGTTCAAGAACTGGCGCACCTCAACTGACAGTCCACCTTCCTGACCGGTCTCCACGAGTACTAACCCAGCAACATCTTTCAGCCGTCGATGCAGGAAGAGCTTCGCAAAGGCCCCACCGTATGAGTGTGCAACGAGCACATAAGGAGGGTTCAACTCATGCAATCTGAGGTAGTCGAGCATTACTGGGAAATCCTCCTCTGGAGTTGGGTTTTCGGAACCACGGTCCAGAAGGAGGACACGATAAGACTTGACAAGAGTTGCAATGAGATTGTCCCAAGACGGAAGCGGGTCTGAGCCCGAGCCGTGAAAGCAGATAATGAGAGGCGCTACAAGGAGGCCAGGGGATGTGCGAAGCTGGTGGTTTCGAACATTTGGCGCTCTAACAGAAGCGCTTCGTGACGGGGTTAAAGACATAGTGGCAAAGATGGTATGGTACCATTGAATGGGTCTATTGGCGACTCCAGGTACATTGATCGGGCGGCCATAGAGAGTGTTGTACTATCACACCACCTATTTCCTTCGCATTCGACCATAGGAGCCGGAAAATAGAGGTTCCCGTTCGATCACCTGTACTCAAGCCGACTGCCGACTGGCTAGTAGTTGGGTGGGTGACCACCAGCGAATCCCAGCTGTTGAATGTTTTTGCATTTTTTGCTGCTTTAACCTCTGAATTTTTTTGTGTGTAAGGAAAGGCATAACTGAGCTAACTAATTCTAGCGTGCCGCCCTCTTCGTTCTTATCTTAGTACAGACTAGCCGTATCCATAGCCGACGCCAGGCAAAGACTGTTGCGGCTCACGAACGGCCAAAGGTTGACGTCTATTTCCGACAAATTATTTTGCGGCCTCAAACGTCCCTCCGCAGCCTACCAACGAACTGTAGCAGTATTGTGATTGCGCACTTCAAAAAGCCACTCCTTTCCACTCCATCTCGCGTTTTCACGCCTTGACAAAGTGCACGATCGCCTACCGAAAAGTGCGCTCAACCACTATTACCATTGTACAGCATTTGTGCAACACTCCATTCCACACCTAACGACTTTTGCGACAAAAGCCCACCACAACCCGCGTCCTCACACGTCCTCACACGTCCTCACACGACTCAACAGCCGATCACTACTCCGCCCAACAAATACATCCGTCCCTCCGCCTCACCATGCCACCAGTGCGCTCCGCAAAAACCAAAAAAGCACCCCCCGAAGGCTTCGACGACATAGAAGACACCCTCCTCTCCTACGCCAACAAAATGCGCGACGCCCAAAACGCAACCACCGACGGCCTCAAAAAACACGAAACCCTCTGGCCCATATTCCAAATTTCACACGCCCGATCACGATACATATACGACCTGTACTACACACGCGATGCGATTTCAAAACAATTGTACGAATGGCTGCTGAAGAACGGGTATGCGGATGCGAATCTGATTGCGAAGTGGAAGAAGCAGGGGTATGAGAAGTTGTGTTGTTTACGGTGTGTGCAGACTAAGGAGACGAATTTTGGGGGGACGTGTGTTTGTAGAGTGCCGAAGGCGGGGTTGAGGAGGAAGGAGGGTGGTGGGGAGACCGGGGAGGGGGATGGGGGTGGGAAGGAGGTTGGTGGGGGTGGGATTCAGTGTGTTAATTGTGGGTGTCGGGGGTGTGCTAGTAGTGACTGAGGTGGCTGCACAGAAATCGACTGAAGGATTACTGGAGCAAAGAAATTTGCCGCTGACTGAAGCACGCTCAGCAGAGCAATTGTTTCGACCATCCCTGCTAAGAAGTCAGGTTCGTACTGGACGGTCTATATGTCTGACTTACTGGCCGCTGGTACACCTTGACCACCTAGCACGGAAGCATGGTCTGGCTTCGAAGAGACATCCATCTTCATATGTTGCACCACCACTAAGACAATTTGAGGGTAGGAAGACCTGCGTGGTTTCAGGCCTTAAAAATGTAGTTCGTCACAGAACGTCTGTCCTCTTGAGTCGACTGGCTGGGCGGTGAATGGTTTTACATCGAAGGGAATTTCTGCTGATACGGGAACACGCACTGCAGACTACGAACAACTTCTACGATACTGATACCCATAACATAGGATGACAAACAATAAGGGAATACAAAGCCTCTCTCGAGGCACCAACTGCGTACAGCTCTTGCAAAGAGCCGACCGTCCGGATTTTCAGTTTGCTTGATATAAATTCTTGTGCAATCGAGTGCTACGAAAGTATTTGCAACCCGACCTTGCTCTTGTGATCATGCTCAAGCATAGCATGTCGGCTGGAGCGCTGGCCACGTTGATTGACCACGGCTTGTCATGTGTCCGGATTCATGTATGAATCATCTCTTCTCAGTCCGTAAGGACCGTCGTAAACACACTTCGAAATCGTGGATCGTGGTAATAGAGTTGTGTGGAAATGCAATGCAATCGCTTAGACAATGCTCAACTTCGTAGCGGCAATATCCAAAGCATCGACATCAGCAGTCAATCTCGCAAATGCCTTCTTCGATCCATCCGGTCGGATCAAGGTGTTGATCTTCACTGTGTCGACATCATACAATTTCTTCAATGCCTGCTTGATCTGTCGCTTGTTGGCCTTGACATCCACGATGAATACCAGTGTGTTGTTCTCCTCGATCTTCTTCATGGCACTCTCGGTGTTGAGAGGGTGGACGATGATCTTGTGGGCATCGAGACGGGGTGTGTGAGGAACAGACTTTCGTGGGTATTTTGGAGCGCGCGATAGCTGGAGAGTCTTTGGTCGGTGGAAGGTTGTGCTGAGACGGAGCTTCTTTGCTTGGTGGGATTGAACACCCTTGAGGGTGGCTTTGGCAGCATCACGAGCCTTCGCGCTTCCCTTCTTTGGGTTGGAACCTGAGATTGGTCTGTCAGTTGTGATCTTGAAGACCGAGTATTGCGCATAGCAGTAGATGTGCTTGCAAAGATGCGCATCTGTTTCTGGACGGTGGCTTACCCTTTGGTTTCTGTGTTGGAGGTGCCATTGTATCGTATGTTCGAGGTCTACGACTTGCTGCGGTCTACGTGACTAGAACGGATGGTGTTAACAATCTTCTTGGATGCAAGAAAGTGCCCTTGTGGGATTTCGTGCCAAGACTTACAAGAATCCACAATTTCGGCTTACTAGTGTGGCTGTCCACGTGACGATATCGAACCACGACGTTGATGAAGACGATCTACCACTAATAATTGTGATCTATGCTGCTGGTTGTAGTGTGCTGATATTGATTCAAAGAAGGCACAGGAGACAGAGAAGTCTGTCAGGTTCCATAAGAGCGATTATGGTAATATCTTCCTTTCACGCTCAATTGGACTTTCTAGATGAACCAGGTTCGGGGCATTTTTGAGGAACAAAACAATGGTATTGACTATCCTGGGGACCAATAGTCTCCTTGCAGACCACGCTTCCATCTTAGCTCACAGAGTTCATTGAGCGACGTGTTTTGACATCTGCCTACCTCTGCGATCTTGACCTCGTTACAATCATTGGAAGGCTGTGGTGTTTGTTAGAAGTTGGTCTGAATTGAGCCACACTCATAACCTCCAAAGGGTAGATATCCAAGCCTCAAGTCTTTAACCTCTTCTTTGCTATCCCATTGTGTATTCACAGTGAAAGTCGCATTAAGAACGTCAGCTTTCTTGATGGTACATTCACTACCATTATCGTTGCTTACTGGTTTCGTCCTAGCTCCTTGGCACTAGCGACCACTTTGACTTCAAAGTTTCCCCTTTTTCGTTTCCTCTTATGGACCATCGTCGCCCTCATCAACTAAAATTTACTTCTAGTCTAGATCTCCAATATCAACACTCACTAATCACACACAATGGCACAGCCACAAGTCCAGAACTCGTCCATAGCGGACAATGAAGAGGACGACACAGATGCAATTCTCGCCGAACTAGAAGCAGAAGCAGACGACACAACCACAGCAGAATACCAACAAAGACTATCAGAACTTCGAGCAACCGCACAAAACCCCTCAACAAGTGGAAGCAGCAGACATCCCGCCACCACAACAAGGCAAGATTTCTACGTGACTCTAAAGTCAGATGACGAAACTCTCCGCTTCACGACAGAGCACGAGCGAGCAGTAGTCCACTTTCGACATCCAGATTTTGCGCGCTGTGCCACCATGGATACACACCTAGACCGTATCGCACAGAGACACAGTCTAGGCGAGGCAGGTGGTGAGGAAGTCGCATTCGGGACTATCGATGTTACTCACGCACCATTCGTGGTTGAGAAGCTTGGAGTTAGAGTGCTGCCTTGTGTTATCGGCTTTGCTAAGGGTATTGCCAAAGGAAAGGTCGTTGGGTTTGAGGGTATCTGCTGGAATGGAAGGGAGAGGGATGTCAAGGTGTCTAGAGCTCTTGAGGAGAGGATGTTCGATTGGGGCTTGCTGAGAAAGAAACTGTTAACGGATGAGGGAGAGTCTGATGAGGATGACGAGGATTTTGACGAGGTCAATAGCAGGAGGGGCATCAGACGTGGTATTAAAGGTAGC
Organism: Neophaeococcomyces aloes; assembly: GCA_022813445.1. NCBI lineage: Eukaryota > Fungi > Ascomycota > Eurotiomycetes > Chaetothyriales > Neophaeococcomyces > Neophaeococcomyces aloes. Next base: position 100,294 of record JAKLMK010000067.1, on the reverse strand, counting down.
AAGCAGAAGGTTACAGATGAAGATGATGACTGGGACTGAGAACACCCAGCCTCGTAATCACAAGATCGATCCCAGTTTCGTGTCCAAAACCCACCACTTCACCGATCTCAATCTCAATGTCGATATCAACATGAGCTCTTGCAAAGTGACACCATGAACCATGTCCATCCCTACAAAAACCCATCTCAAACTCCGTCCATCATCACCAAAACACAAAACCACAAACACAACCACAGCCACAACCGATCCAAGACACAACCCAAAGAAACCAACCGTCCAAACCACAAACAAACAAACAAACCGATCAAACACCCTCATCTCACTCTCACTTCAGCTCCACTCCTCAACCGATCAAACGCACAGAAAGAAAAAATGTGCATAATAAAGATCACAAAATACGCCTCCTGCCCCCCCTCCCACAGCGAGTTTGCGGTTCTCTACCAGCATGCAAATGCTATATACTGTGCGGAGCAGGAGGTATTGGAGGATAACCGGGAGGGGAAGTGTCCTGCTTGTAGGGAGAAGGAGGAGGTGGCGAGGTTAGAGGAGGAGGTGAAGGATAGGGGTGGTCATAATGATGATGATAACGAAGGTCAGGGTGAGAGTCAGACTGGAGAGAGGAGGGATAGTGCGGTTGATGTTTCCTGAGTGAGGGGGTTACGAAGAGTGGTGAGGTGAGAGGGTGTGGGTGTTGTGCAGCGGAAGTGAGATTGGGGAGGGTTACTGGTTGAAATAATTGGCTATGAGCCGGCTCATGGAAGGAATGAAGTTGAACCAACGACGTTGCATTACTCGAGCTGGTCTCTATGAATGGAGCATGATCATGTCGCATTTTCTCCCCAACCAACCCACCTTCTAACTACACCGTCCACAACCCTCAATCCGTCCCTTGTGGCCGGAACTTCAAACCACTCTCTATGCTCCCTCCCACATTCTGCGCATTTCTCAAGCTCCTTCTTGCCCATCCCCAAACCCCTGAGTTCCAGGTGAATTAACCTCTCCACACGCACCACATGCGGCACCTTCACGCCACCCGGACTAGCCGGATCCGCAGGTGTAGATGCAGGCTGAGGGTAATACCTCACCAGCGTGATGTTCTGATTACACTGTTTCGTCCACTGCGTCATCCGTCTATGCACGTTTTGCGCTCGGCCAATTTTCAGTAAGATCTTGTCTGGTGAGTCTCTCTTGTCGCTGCGTTTTGTGCTAGCGAAACGAGCTAAGGCTTGCGCTGTGAGTTCGACTTTGCGGCGGCGTGGTGATGAATCTGCTGTAGATTGATGACGGGAACGTGAGGATGTTGGGTTTTGTAAGGATCGATAGAGACCATCATCGTTCTGGTAGGATAGTGAGTCGTTGTCGAGAAGTGTGGAGGCGATGTCGTCGTCTGGCTTGGAGGGGTCGGAGGTTGGTGTTAGCCAGAATATGTAGATGAAGCCTGGTTCGTCGTCTGCTGGGAGTGGTTTACTGAGCTCGGAAAGGAGCTGGGATGTCGTGGTCGGATCGAGGTTGGATGGTATCAGTGAAAGGAGAGATTGCGTTTTGGTATGTGGTGAAGACGATGATGGTGAGGAAACTAAAGGTTGAGTTGGTGGAGGCTCCGATATCTGAGAATGCGGCTGCCAATCCTGCGATACTCGTTCTTGCATTTGAGGGACTTGTGGGACAGCTTGTTTTGCGTTCATGTTTGCATTCATAGTGCCATTCGCGTGGTGGGACGAGGGGCGACTAGAATGCGGTTTTGGCCTTCTCTGCTCAGGTTGGTACTCCCTCCTTTCCCGTCTCCTAGGTGGCAGTCCATCATCATTGTAATCATCATCAGCACGAATACAGCAACTCCAAGAAGCCCTCACATTCGAGCGACCATGTCTCTGTTGTTGCGGAACTTGACTCGGTCTAGGTCTTGGTCTCGGTCGAGTTTCTACCTTTTGCAGCAAAACATCCTGCATAACCTCCTCCGGCACACTCATCAATGGTCCCTGGATATGCTGCCACTCCTGTGGAAGCCTATCTCGTCTCTTCACGCGCCTCCTCTCGTGTCGGTCAGCATCACCCTCACCAGACCCAGTTCTTCCATCCTGCCGTTGCACCTCATGCCTCGTCAACCCTTCCGAACGCATATCTGGCAACGTAACACCACCCTCACCCTCCCCATCCAAATCCAACACCCCAACCCTCTCAGCCAAAGTATCAATACTACTCCTCTCCCGCAACGGCACAACCGTCGTCCGTCTCCTATCCCCCTTCAACTTCTGCACCAAACTCTCCGCCTGATCCTTATGCTGCCAACAAAAGAACGCAGCAGCACTCTCCTCATCAAGAATCGCAACCACTCCAATCCCATCACCATCTCCATCACCACTCTTAATCGGTGATGATGCAGGCGAAGTACCCGGCGTCCCGGCCAATCCACGACGACACGGCCGCCCACTGGCGGTTAACCCTTTACATGTTGTGGCAGGGTTCTTCGAGTCTGAGCGCGCTGCGAGCGCTTCTGGCGTCAGGCCTTGGAAGGACATTTCCAAGACGATCAAACAAATACTCTCTTTCAACAGTGTAGGTACGATATGCCGCTCTGCCTTCAACGCTGGCACCGTACGAACGAAATTAAACAAGCAAATTCGAGGAGTCAGAAGTAGTTGCTCGATATCACGAGTTAAGATGTTAGCATATCACTCACTCACTTCTCACGTATCATTAACAACAACATATCATAAATCATGAACCAGGACACAAGAAGTGATATCAACCAATCGATCAAATATCGATTCAGGGTAAATCCAAAACCTGCGTCAGCGAGAAACAAACCGCGGTGGACAGTAAACATTTCTACTCGTACAGTAAAGTGGACTCGAGTGGAGGCGAGGAAAGAAGGCTGGGCAAGAATGTGGCAGGAAAAGTGGCGCATGCGTGTCGTTGTTGCCAATGTGGCGGTGCAGATCCAATACCGTGTTTGTCCAGCCTCCTTTTTCTGTGTGAATCTGGTATACTAGCTGGCACGTATGGACTTTCATCGCCGCAATTGCGGGTAGCGTTGAACGCTCACAGACTCGGACTTTGTGGTACTGTGGTTCTGTACTTTGGAACGGTGTTGCCTTTCCCACATGTAAACAATGAAGTAAACTACTGTATGTCAAGGCTCATAGGAATATGAAGAAAGATTTCATGGTTTATGCCTACTATTCATATCGGCGTTTTTGCAGTAAAGAAATGCTATGTTCATATATCTCGTGCTTCTACCAGCATGATAGTATCTCAGCTCATCGTCTGGTTAAATAGGGTATATAGCAGACATTATATCGCCAAACAAAGTCCTACACGTGCTGTATCGTACCATGTGGTTTGCGACTTGAATCATTCAGTATATCGACCATATTCTCCGTTTCGCCATGCTTGAAAACAACCCAATATCATACAATTTTCGTATCAGATGCGGGATTTCGCTCCTTGTGTTCTCATCTGACGTTTCATTCTTGCTTCTTTTCGTGTCGCATAGGTCGTAACCGTGATCTGCATGGTGTTCGTCAAATTTTGAAGTCCATGCTCAAACAGCTCAACAGGTCTAAAGCGCTATGCTGTGCAAGCTCTAACTCAGTAATTCGTCCTTTCAGCATCGTACTCTCCATCTTCATCATACTGACGACCTCCCATGCTTCGTGAGGTCTTAATCCATGGCACTTCTGACACTCCATGACCTGCTGCACAACCTCTGTATATTGCGGCATCGGAGGCTCGAAGTGCTCTGGCGGATTATGGATGTTTGGCGTAACGACCACACACGCGTGCTTCATCACGGGACTTGGACAGCCGATCGATGTGCCTGGGGAGTGTAGATCTCTATCGTTGTTTTGGTCGTGGGAGAAGATGGAAGCAGTAGTACTCAAATCTACAGAGGCAGAGTCGAGTGAGTCGGTATAGGAGATATCGGAGGAACGATTCGCTCGGAATGGCCGTGGTCTTGGTGGGCGTTGCGTAAAATGGTCCTGTGTTGTAGTTTGATCGGTCGAAGTGTGGTCGGTGATGACGCGGATGCTGCGAAGGGCTGTCTCGTTCACTTTTCTTTGCGCAACCTCGGCTTGAAGGGAAGCAATGAGTTTCTCTTGCTCTGCTGCTCGCTCTGCCATCTCAAGTAGTTGCATCTTCAGATGCTCGTTTCGTGTATCTGACGCTTCCATCTCATCTGATTGTATATTCCTCTCAGATGTTATTTTGCGCAAAGCAGTTTGATTGTCCTTATAGGCAGTTTGAAATAGCCGCAAAGCACCTTCAGCATTCTGTTGTAAATTCTTGAAAGCGGCAGGTGAAAATTCATCAGTTGGTCCTTCAGGAAAGAGGATGTCCTTTATATCCACATTGGCCAGGTCGTCAGCTTGTGGCTTGGCTTGCGCCGGCTGAGATTTTCTGAAAAAACTGAAGCGTGAAGAATTCGCAGATGCCACGGCTGGCCTCGGTGAAGACGTGCTTGAACCGATAGACTCTTGGCTTCCAGAAAACATGGTTTCTGCACCTTCCACACTATACAGCGATTGCTGAGGACCCTCTTTCTTCGGAGAAGCGACCAAACCAATGTTCACTGGCTCGGAGCTCCCCTCGAACCAACTCGAAAGCCTTTCAACTTTGCTAGGGCGCTGCCTGGTGTCCTGTGCTTCTTCAGTACATTCGACTGCAAATTCCGCTGCTTCAGTAGGAGACACCCTCTGAGGCGAAGGTGAGCGGGAGGTGTTAAGAAATGGCAGAAAGGTGCTTGACCGCGTCGGTGACTGCGAAGAACTTCTAGGTGTAAAAGGTGGTAAATCTATCGTGGTTCGGGATCTTGTATGTCCTCTAGATGAAACAGGTGGCGGTAATCTAGGAATGTTTGTGTCATCGAGAACGAGAGGCCATGGGTGTGTTTTATCGGAGACAGAATCTAACATTCTTGGTGCCGTCACACAACACTCTAGAAATGTCGAGAGAAGGGAGCTTCGGTCTTGTTTGTTCCTGCCCTTGGGTTGAAATGGAGAGGGGCTCGATCAGTCGACTCAACGTGAGCACGTGGATCTGCGGTTGAGCCCTAAGTCAGATAACCGTGATGGCTGTTGTTTCGCTTTGATTATCCGGGTGGTCGCGAAGAGCTTGTGAGGTATGCCTTCGAATGTTGATTTTGATCTTTAGCTAGATATTGGAGGTAGCTGATATTAGTTGGGGTGTAGATGATGTCGCTGTTTAGTCAATAGAATGCTGTACAGTTCTCAACCGAGTGAAAGCACAAAATATGAAGGTAACGGAAGCTTGGAACGAGAGCACGAATCAGTGGTGAGAAGTTCTGTATGAATCAGACAAAACCATCCATAACATCGAATCACAACCTTATTATTTCCAGCCAGTTCTCGAAATTCATAGGCTGGTACAGTGTCGTCAGAAGTGAATGGCAAGATACACACTTCTGCAGGGTCTTCCTTGTTTGAGAGACCCGAACTCAGTTGGTGGGCTGGGAAAGCTAAAGCTTGCATGCAACTTGACCTAGACAGGACAAGCGAAGAGCCTATTAGGCGCCACAGCGGCGTGATCATCGACTAGCAGACGTCTCGAAGTCCACTAATCGAACGCCAAGAGTCATGTGCTCCAGCCTCTTCTTTGTTGCGATTTGAGGATTGTGTGTTCATCACAGAGACAGATGCATGACATCTTGTGAGTGGTGTATCGAGACCGAATCACCATGTGTTCAGACAACCTCAAGTTGGCTCATAGATCATGAGACTTTCATGTTATATTCGTAGAGGACGTTCCACAACGTACGTTACGCTTCCAAAACTTTTAACTCGCATCCCGGAAAGTGCTTCTGGATTGACCAGGCTCAGGATATGGTGTCGTTACCAATCAAGCTTATATTGTAGCTTTTGGTGCAGTGACAGATAACGGGGACCACCATGAAACATCGCATGAGATCAGAAAGTGGCGATTCAATCATTCCAGCTATAGCATCACCTTATGGTGACAAACTCGCAAACTCAAGGTATATACACTATGAACCACCACTCACGCAGTTTACAAAGCTCTTAAAAGATCTCGCAACGCCACCGCTATGCCAAGATAAAGATCAATCTCAAAAGAAGTCCCATCCATCAATCGCTCATCATAACGAAGAGGGAGGATCAACCTTCTTGAACGCAGGTGCAGGAACCTCAGGCCCAGCAGGGTCAGTTCCCTCCACAGGCGGTGGTGGCGGTGCACTCTTTCCTGAGAAGTACTTCGAGAACTCACCCGGGTCCTCGAACGGCCGTGGTCCTAGTATTCTCACCAAGTCATCCCGTACGAGCATCTCCTTCTTCAACAGCTCCTCCGCGATTGCCTGCAGTTCTGTCTTCTTCTCTAGCAGCAGGTCCTTGCACTGCTGGTACGCTTCGTCGACAATTCTTCTAACCTCTGAATCGATGTTACGTGCTGTCTCCTCAGAGAACGGTTTATGTAATCGCTGCTCATCGTCTTTGTAGTTCAAGTAGCCGATTTTCGAGGACATACCCCATTCAGTTACCATAGCCGTTGCCATACGTGTGACCTTGTTGAAGTCGTCAGACGCGCCAGAAGTCACCGTGTCGAACCAGATCTCCTCGCTGACACGACCGCCAAGTGTCATGGCCATTCGGTCCATGAGTTGCTTGACGTTCATGAGGTAGACATCGTTACCACCGGCTGGCAGATATTGTGCATAACCAAGAGCACCTTGGCCTCGCGGGATAATGCTGACTTTGAGAAGCGGGTCTGCATACTTGAAGTACCAACCACAAATGGCGTGACCGGCTTCGTGGTAAGCAACTGTCTTTTTCTCGTCTGGGCTAAGTACCAAAGTCTTCTTTTCGAGACCGCCAACAACACGTTCGATGGCTTGTTCGAAGTGCGTCATCAGGACGGATGTAGCGTTGGCACGCGCGGCGATTAGAGCAGCCTCATTGACACAGTTGGCAATATCGGCACCGGAGAAGCCTGGAGTGAGGGCTGATAGCCTACCAGTGAGGTGTTCCATGTCTTCGTGTGTGACAATCTTCTTGAGATGGACTTGGAAGATTTGCTTTCGTCCGTCCATGGTAGGTCTGTCAATGGCTATATGTCTGTCGAATCGACCAGGTCGCATAAGAGCCTTGTCCAGCACATCCGGTCTGTTGGTGCCTGCAAGAACGACAACTTGTTCGGATGTGTTGAAACCATCCATTTCAGTCAAAATTTGGTTAAGCGTCGACTCTCGCTCGTCGTTGCCGCCTCCAAAATTCGACTTAGCTCGAGATTTACCAATGGCGTCGATTTCGTCAATGAAGATAATGCAAGGAGTGGTCTTTCTCGCATTGGCGAACAGATCTCTCACACGAGATGGACCAACACCGACGAACATCTCCACGAACTCAGAACCAGAGACCGAAAAGAAAGGTACACCTGACTCTCCAGCAGTAGCCTTAGCAAGCAACGTCTTACCAGTACCTGGCGGACCAGACAGAATGGCACCACGTGGAATCTTGGCTCCAAGCTGCGAGTACTTGCCGGGGTCCTTCAAGAACGAAACAAATTCCATGATCTCAACCTTAGCTTCGTCCATACCAGCGACATCGGAAAACTTGACTTTGATATCAGTTTCGTGGTTGAACTTTTTCGCTCTTGACTTTCCGATACCGAAGATTCCACTCTGGCCACCGGCACTTCCAGCTGCTCTTCTAGACATCCAAAATAGAGCACCAATGATTAGCAACGTAGGACCGAAAGACAAGATAGCAGCGCTCAGTGGCACTTCATCCGCATATGCAACCGGTATCCTTTCGCTTGTCGGAATACCCAGTTCCTCGTGCGCTTCGTCTAACTTACGCTCGAAGTTCTCGACCGAACCAATCGAGAAGTAGTAAAAGAAGTTCGGTCGGCCAGCTGGTGAGTCGGGATACATATTGGCCACAGCCTCGCGATGAAGCTCAACACGCACTTTGTTGCGGTTGATCACCGTCAACTTGTCAACAAGCCCCTTGTCAAAGAATGTAGTCCGGAACTCTTGCCATGTAATGTCCCTTGATGCCTCACCAGGTACCAAGCTCCGGTATAGATAGTAAGATAAGAAAGCTGAGATCAGTAGTGTGCTAGTATCGAATTTCAACTCGTATACTTTCGGCCCAGATTTTCCAGACTCAGATTTCTTCTGTCGAGACTTTTCTTTCGGATTCTCCTGCTCAGTGTTTTGCTCAAAGAGATTTGGCTCAGATTTGCCATCTGCCTTGGTGCTCTTGTTTGCAGTCTGACTCTGTCCATATGTCTCCCGTATCTGTTGCGCACTCATGCGTGAAATCTTGGTGAAGATACCAACAAGCTTGACGGTTGTGCTTAGGTCCATCCTCTTGTCAGGGTTCTTCTTTCGCTCCTCAATGACATCGCGTAGATCTTGTGGTATGCCACCCTTTTTGATAACTTCAACCGCTTCATTAACTGCTTCAGCCTGCGACGCTGGGAGACCGTTCTTGATCATTTTGGCTACATCGTTGATCTGCTTCAGTTCTTCATCATTCAAGGCGACGAACCCAGGAGCTTTACTGTCGCCACTCGACGAATCTGCTGTATCTGAACCCAACGAGTTGTTTTCGGTCTGCTTTGATTGAGAGTCTGGCTGTGACAGGCCTTGCTTAGACTCTGAGTCGGATGGCGAATCCTTCGACGTCTTGTTTTCATTCTTCTGCCCATCCTTTGGTGGTTTCGGGTCACCAGAATTCACTGTTGCATAAGACCGCGATATTGATGGACCTAACTTCGACGTATAACGCGGTCGGACCGCCAAGGTTGCTCTTCGTGATGTACATAGCGCACACTGGTAGGCTGCTCGGGACTGACGCAGCAAGTTTGGCCGAAGGAAGCTCGCGGCCATTGTAGACTATTGACCGCAGCAGCGGTGTAAGACTGTATCGTCGTGAGAGCCTGCGTCAGAACGAACAAGGCAGTAATAGGATTGAAAGCAAACGTGAGATGGCAAGGTCAGGAACAGATGAAATGCGTAGACTAGTATTTCGCCATTCGGAGTGTATGTCACGGATTGCAGGCCACATCAACGCGAGTCATGGGCGTCACGAGTCTTGAAAGTGCTCGCCACAAATCATAGCTGATTTTTTATCTCCGCTATTTCCGTTACTATGTGGACAGTCCACTGATCGTATGTTAAACGACCTCACGTATCTACTACTGTTTACGTCCCTCCATTGTCGCCATTACTTCGCACCGCCGTCAATCTTGTTAATACTCACCCGTCTATTGAGTCCTTCATCGACGGTGCCATCAGAAGCTGCGAAGCTTTGCTTCGCATGGTCGACGGATGGCCGCATAGACTGGCAATCTTGGTACTCGATCTTCGTCTGCTCGAACCTTCATCCCTTCTAATTGTGGTCGGAAGCGTGGATCTCTGGCAAGTCTTGGAGGTGCTGTCACACTGACATCGCCGTCATTCTCGAACAGGCTCGTAACGGTTTTGCCCTTGAGTCCGACCCCTCGCGCAATCGCGTATTCTGGTGGCTGACAGTAAGGTCGAGAACCTAAAGAGCGCGAGCCATTGCTATCTCCAGAATGAGAATTGAGAGTGCTTAAGATGCTTGTGACGGCTTTGACAGTACCGGCGTGAACACTGGCTTCATCCTTAGTCATAGTCGAATACCGAAACGCCCCTCCGTGCTCCCATTTCTTTTGCATTTCCTCTGCCAATTCATTGACCCGAGCTCGTCGAATGGTTTGGGCGTTGGTGCTGTCTTCCAGCCACTTTCTCAGGTCCTGTCGCTCGATGCTTACTGCTTTGGCAGCTGAGTTGCCGTTCTTGTCAGACATAGACGAAACAGCAACGGTTCTCATCACATCACGCATTCGCTGTCGTTCTGCCACAGTAACTGGTCGAACCTCAAGCCATTCCTTAGAACGGACATCCACCAATGGGAATTTGATGTTTGTGACCTGTTGTGGTTGCTCTCCGCTAAGATTAGGATGTTCCATCGAAACATGTTCCAAACCAGGTGGTGGTCGAATAGTCGTCTCAGATTCCTGAAGCAGACTGTCCAACAACATTTGTTTGAGCTCTTTCCTCTCTTCTGCTGTGCTTTCAGAGGACGCCTTCCTAATTGACTTGTGTGTCAATCCATCAGTTGTGGTTTTGTATGAATCTGCACTTCGACCTAGGTAAGGCCAATCTGCCTCTGTTCCATGATGATATGGTGCAGCTTTAGCATAATCCTCGAACTCGGGAAACGGCGCGGTTTCATTTGAGTCTTTCCTAAATTGTGCAAGACTCTGGATTGAATTCACTGACTTCTCTTTGTCCTTCGCTTCGCGCATTTCAGGAGTACTAACATGCTTGCCAGACATTACAGTAGGTCGTGTGGGAGAAGTCAGTGCTTGCTTGGCGAAAAATTCGCGTCGTATCCTATCTTTGACTTCGATCTTTGTTGGTGTCACATCGTCCGGTCCGAAAATGTGCAGGCCTGGCTCTCTCATATCTCGCCTTGAAGGAGATGACTCTTTCTCTGACGCTGACTCTGGCAGTACATATGGCCTCACCTCATGCACGTTCCGGGCAACCTCGAAAAACTCTTTTTTGACCTCCGCATCAAAATCATTTGAGTTGTTGTGTTGAAGGGTTGGGTGTGGTCGTTCATCAAATGGGTCCAGGGACGACATGCCTGCTTGATCGTATAAGTGGTCGTAGTCATCGAGGTAGGAAGGGTAGTACCAACCAAATTGGGGGGCCGGCATCGGTTGGTTCAAGATCGGTTGAGGATGTGCATAAGACATGTAAGCGAAAGGAATATGGCGATGGGTCATATATTGGTAGGCATCCTCTTGGAGAATATTTCGCGGTACAAACGGCACGACTGAAGGTGGATTTTTGTACCTAAAAGGCGTCTGTATGTTGTGGTCGACCTCAGCAGACTTGTTTTGAAGTTTCTGTGGTGGTGGCAGAGAGGCCGCCCGTGGTCCAGAAAATTCAGGAGTGGAAGGGGATTTTGTAAGTTCGGTCTCAAGTTCGACACTGCTAGCACTTCTGTCCTCCTCTTCTGATAATATCAGAGGTTTGTAGTTCTTCTGTCCTCTGTTTCGATTGTATGCAGCAGTTCTGGTGAAAGAGCTAAGAGACACAGGAGCAGGCTTAGGCGGCAACTTATGCTCATCAGCTTCTCTGCTGGCCTGCTGTCTGGCGGAAGCAGCTTTTGCTGCATGATACTCTGCCGCCCTGGCCTTCGCACCTAGCATGTTATTGAGCAACTAGCAAACGAATCAGTATGTCTTCTGTCTTTCCTCGGTGACGTAAGCGACCTTACTTGAACAGGAGGTGGTGAGGTGAAAGAATTGTGAGATGATTGGCCGGCCACAATGCTTTGAGGTAAGTTGTCAGCGTTTCTATAATAAGGTATACCTGCGATGGGATCCGAGTGTAGTGAAGGTGGAAAAGCTACAGCTGGAAGCCGGAGCGAGAGGTCGTGAAGAGGCATGTGCTGTCGCTGGCCTAAATACGCATTAGAGATTTCACGTTAACGCAGCGTTGAGACTCACGTCTGCCTCGTCTCTTCAGATATCCATGACTGTCCATTAGCGGTCCGTGAAAGCTATAAAGCTGACTGATGCAGGTAGTGTTCAAGCCATTAGGATATTAGGACGGAAGAGTGAAAGCAATTCCGATTGCAGCAGGTCTAGGCTTTCACCAAGACTGCTCCTGCCTGCTCAAGAACATGCACCTTCCTCCGATACTAGATGTGAGATCTTACATGATAATGACAATGAATGCGTCACTGTTTTCCATCAACATCCTCTCGTCCAACTCAAGCTGACCGCTGGACATTCTCGATTCTAGTCTCCACCTCCTTCGTGTCATCCATATGCATCGGCCCTCTTGCCTCACGAATGTCATCAGCTCCTCTTCCTTGCTCAGCGATGCTGACATCTCTGCTAGCCATGTTCATAAGGTTAGCTCCTTTCTCGACGTGGTTGTTACCGCCAAAGAGGACGTCTATTTCCTCCAATTTAACCTTTCTGGTTTCCGGGACGTAGAAGAACACAAAGAGAGCCAGTAGAAAATTGATGCCTGCAAACATGTAAAAGGCATAGAATCCACACTTGGTGAGGAACTTTGGGAAGAATTGGTTGACGATGAGGTTGGTAACATTTTGGAACTGGGAGGCCATGCCCACAGCTTGGGCTCGAACGTTCATGGAAAAGACTTCGGAAGTCCAGATCCAGACTGTGGCACCCCAGGATGGTTTGTCTATTGATTAGATGTTAGCAAGTCTTTTTCTTGTCTCACTTTGGTTTAAGAGATGAGAACTTACAAAAGAAGATGAAGAGGAAGAGTAAGAAGACAATCGAAATAGAAACTTCGTGTGACTTCGCGCCACCAGCAAGGGTCGGTGTTTGTGTCTCAACAGTAGCGGCAATGATCATGCAAAGTCCCATACCGATGCCCCCCGCAATCAACAAGAACTTTCGACCAAATCGATCAACCGTCCATGCGGCATTGAGAGTGAAAAGGATACCGAATGTGGCGTTGAGAGCATTGATGAGCATGATTGTGTTGGCGTCTTTGAACACCTTCTGGTAAATCTTTGTTGAGTAAGAGTTGAGCGAACCTTGTCCAGTGATCTGTTGGCCACCATTGATGATGAATGCGAGAAGCAATCGCTTCCGGACTGAGCGATCCTTCCAGAGTGCAGAATAGTTACTTGAGATGGCCTCCTTCTCGAACTCAAGAGCTTCACGGATCTCCATGATCTCTCGCTCGACATCTTCATCGGTATCGCGGACACGTCTAAGAGCTTCTCGTGCCTTTTCAATATTTCCGTGTCTCTTGATCCACCATCGAGGCGTGGCAGGAAGTGTGGGCATCAGAATCAAGATCAGGGTAGGGACGAGAAGTTGGAACATGACGACTGTCTTCCAGTCCCAATCACCGATGTTCTTCTTGTACTTGGCCGTGGCATAAGCCACCCAGAAGCAAATGAAAGAGCCGACACTATAGAACAGTTGCCAAAATGCCATGATCTTTCCTCGAATTTCGGACGGAGCGAGCTCTCCAATGTAGATGGGTCCAGAAGTCAAAGCGATCCCTTGACCGAACCCAATGATGACTCGGCCTGCGATGAAGCCACCGAGGTGGTGACGAGGAGTGAACGCTTGAATGAAGGTGGAGATGATAACGAGGATACAACCAATTGACATGCCGACCTTGCGGCCAAGGTAGTCGGCGACGGGACCTCCGAAGAAGAAACCGCCAATAATGGCTCCAATAGTATACGCTGTGTTGATCAGGCCGATCAAGTTGTCATTTGGCTTGTCGAAATACGCGACCCAGTTCTTGGATCCTTGGACAGAATTGTAAACGCTCGCATCGTAGCCATAAAGAACCATACACGCCGCGGCAACCAGCGAGATGTACCTTCCCATCAGTCAGTATGGTCGCTCGAACACATTCTCGGGATAGAAGCTCACCAGTTGAAGACTCGCTTTCCTGTAGGCATCTTGTCGGTAATATGAAGATCAGCGCCTTGGTGTCTTGGTGTCTGTGTGCAGGAGAGAGATGGGTCAAGTTCACACGAGCTCGATCCATATCTATACCCAGCCTCGTATGGGGTCGAGCTCGGTACCCCGTGCCGAAATGGACAGATGGAGCATCTTCATTCTGGGGTCGATGGAGAGGACTCCGGCACTGGACTCCTGGGTGGTTCGAGGTCGAGATGCAAGTGGCGACAGGCGTACCTTTCCTCTTGCAGGATATGGCAGCTGATAATAGGCTTAATTGCCAGGGACGACGCACATATGAAGCAGGTGGTTGGTCGATGTGGATAAATGGGGATCCTTGCTTCGGGCACTAGCCAGGCCTAGCTGTGGCTTTTGGGGTGTCACATTCATCTGTTTATTCGGAATTCACGATCGTCTCGACGGTATTTTCATACGGAAGCAATACACATTCACCACGATCTGGGAAAGTGGCCACAGGACGTGGGAAGAGTTCTCGGCCAGTCATTTCCAGTCAACAATGATATCGTCTTCCTGATGTGCTGCAAGTATGCGATTAATGTTGAGGTCACAAGCACTCTCGTGGCTGCAAAGCTTAAGCGCCTCTGAAGGAGATATTGCCCAAAGCAATACTGACTTTATGCGGTGTGTAGCTGGATGGAAACATTGACTGATATGGTCCGGACCGTTGTCCGCTGACGATGAGGAGAGGAGAAGAGTGCTTGGAGATGGAAGCTGGAGGAGCTCTTTGATGTACCCCAGATTTGTGGACTTGGAGTCCAACCCTCGGAGAAGTTGCCGCCGAATACTCCAACCAACCATATAAGCTTCTCGGCTCCCTCCATGGCAGAGCTAGAACGCAAAGACGTGATCTTGTTCAGATCATGAAGCGGAGAACAGCAAGCTAAGACTTGAGTTGGCAAGATTTTGTTCCAGAAAGAGAAGAATAGCATCCTTGGAGCAAAGATACAGTAGTTCGATCGCGAGGAGCATCACAAACGAAGAGGTACCTCAAACCCACTTGAACCATCCAGCTGGATCTTATATTCTGTTGTCTTCCAATGGTCCAGCAAAACTAGTGGGACGCTCCTGCTGCCCATATCCATGCTCATCACCACCATTTGGTACGCTCTCATAACCCCCGTACGCCCCTCCATAGGGCGCTGTCTGGGGAGCACCACCGTGCACTCTTGTCGCCTCAAAACTATACCCACTCTCGCGTCTATCATGCTCTCCATTACTTAGGTTCATCCTAGCGTCAAACGCATCGTCCTCATGACTCCCATATCCTGTCTTCTGCGGATACGAAATGTCCTCTTTCGAAACCCTTCCGTGCCCAAAGAGATGAGGTGCATTAGGTGCAACGCCAGTCCGTTTGAACTCCATCATAACCTTGAAACTGAAGAAGGCTGTGCCAATGAAGCAAAACATCATCATGAGAGAAAATATGATATCAGCCTCTGAGATTCTGCATTTCGAAGCGGAACCATACGCAAAGTTGTCGCACCCTGTCGCATTCTTTCCCGTGGATGTACCTTTGCCCTTTCCTGATACCACATAGTCCGCTAGTGCAGCCCAGGCTGAAAGCCATAAAATGACGAGAAGACCGTCAACGACACAGTGCGCATACGGATGCGAGAATCGGGCGGTTCGGGACCATATTGGTGTGAGCGATTGGTACAAGATCAAAGGTATTGTGAGAAAACACTGTCGAGGTCGTTAGAACATTGCGTTCTGGATTGTTTAGTATTGACGTACCAGCCCAAAAACCCATGCGATACTCCCATCAACGGCACCTGTCTGCGTCAGAGCCGCGAGACTCAGGCACCACGTAATAAACAATATCGTTGAAGACCCAATATAGATGTAATTCTTGATTTGGCTCATGCGATCCTGTTCCAGCCGCATCGTGTCCTTTTGTCTGTGCTCTGTATGGATGTTGAACCTGGGTAGAGATGAGGCTAAATTAAGTTGTTCTCTTCTGGTTGAGTGGTTAGCCGACTATTGGTTTTGTACACGATGCCAGCGCGCGATCGCTTTCTGCAAATCGGAGATGAGGAGAACTGGGTATCGAAGAGTGTCGTAAGAGGGAGAGGTATTGTGCGGGTGATAAGCTCAAGTTTTCCGTGTGATGGTTCAGGAAAAGGTGCCAGCACAGCCTTTGGTGACAGCAGCGCCTTGGATAAGAAATCAAGCCGCGTTTACTCGAAAGCGCAACAGAGGAGCCAATGAGGTAAAGTCTCTAGCTCGGGATCGTATGTGTAGTGTTACAAATTGCGGCTGAGTTGTGGTTAGGCAAGGGTAGGTCTTCTTGGAACATGCAAAGGCGAGTGGGGTTGTTCAGCCTCGTAGACGCAATCGTAGGCAGGGAAAAGAATGAACGAGAGACTGTGAGCCTTGAGTAGAGCAAGAGCAGAATTGTAATTGTTGACTATCAAGGACAGCGAAGACCGGGAGAGGTGCCTTCATGGCGGCTGAACGCTCTTCTTGAAGTTCACACATCCTGAAACCCCTGCTTCAGAATCTCCGGGTAGATTCAGGAGGGCATGTTTGATGTTGTGCCGGATGAGGCATGGTCAAGCTAGGCGTATCCAGCAGGCGCGTGGCTTTTGAAGCTTAATCTGAGCGAGGCAAGTTTGGGGGGGCCAAATTTAGCAACATAGCCCCCATGTTCTTGATTATTGGACATGGTACACGGATCCTGCACAGTAAGCAACCTACTCGATGCCTCAGATTCGATGGAACAACAACCGCATGTCGAGTAATCATTGTAATAACATATGCTCCGTGTTTGAATTTTCACGGACGGGACGTTGAACGCCGTTACAACACGCAACGATGATATTGAACCAAGACTTGTATAAAAACCCACTACACCTGCAGGGTTTCAGCGATCAACAACAGCAGCGCTTCAAATGCGTTTTGGTTGAGTCCTTTTCACAAAGCCGAGAGATGTCCCATGGCAAATTCATCGATACGAGCATATCTTCGGGCAAAGCAATCGCCTGATTATTGAGAGGATAACCATTCGTCTTCACAACCTCTCCGTCCTCGCATGGAAGTACAAGACATGGACGATGTACTATCTGTTGCATGGCCGTATGCCTTGAAGGTAGGCAGACCGACTTTAGAAATTGCCAATTCCTGATGCTCTTGCTCCTATAAGGCTTTCCCCCATATCATACTTACATCTACCTCAATCTAGGACATCCCGATGCCTCTCTTCCACCAAACACTCCCATATGGTCATCATCAACCACCTCATTAAGCTGTACTCCCACATCCTTCACTCCGTCCACCCATCACCCCCCTGCCTAGCATAAAAAGCCTGTGCATCCGCAGGCATCTCTCCACCCCCATCCATCCCCTCCCTCTCGTTGGCAATAATCCTCTCCAGCCTGAACAGTGAATTGCAACTACTCACATCATCCACATCAACCTCGCCCTTCCAAGTAAGGCGCGATTTCACGTATCCGCACCCATCGCAACTGCCATTACTGTGATTCTTCCTCAGCACTTCGTTCCTGATTTCCTCTGCTCGATTGAGGTGGAAAACTTTGTTGGAGGAGGATTCAGAGGTTGGTGAGTTGAGGGCGAGGAGTGTGTGCTATGGCTAGAAGGAGGGGTTGACTGGTGGTTTGTGGATCGTCAAGGAGGATGAGTGATGATTTGATTGCATTGTCGGGATTGGTGTTGTGGTTGCGGGATGCCTCGAGAGCTTGGTTAAACTTAGTCGGAATTCTACTTCGAGCCGTCTGCTCTGCGTCGAGTGTGGATTCCATAGTACTAAGTAGTGGTCAGGTGGATGAGCGATGGTTGGCCTCGAAAGAAGATGTTGTTGTCGGAAGTCTGCGAGCACTGCAGTTACTGGTCAGACATGAATCTGAACACTGTTGCTGGCTGCGTACAGGAAGCGGGAGGCCGTCAATAGTAGTACCTATTCCAACGATGTTGAAGAGCTGTGTGAGTAGTCCGAGTTGGATAAGCATAACAAGTACAACAAGTACAACAAGTACAACAAGTACAACAAGTACAACAAGTACAACAAGTACAACAAGTACAACAA
>JAKLMK010000067.1:0-82733 GCA_022813445.1 Neophaeococcomyces aloes | reverse complement strand
AACAAGTACAACAAGTACAACAAGTACAACAAGTACAACAAGTACAACAAGTACAACAAGTACAACAAGTACAACAAGTACAACAAGCACAACAAGCACAACAAGCACAACAAGACCAGCAAACTTGAATTCAAATACACATACCAATGGAATCACGAACAAAGAGGATCGAACTGGGTGTATAACAGCAATCAACAGTTACAACGTTCTTTATGATTAGCTGGGGGTTCCAGGGCAAGGCTACTCGCTGTCCATTCAATACTCATGGGCAGTGCAAGCTGGTCCTCTAGACGATGTTCTTCATAGGTTGATCCGCAGCTATACTGAGGTTCGGAAGTTGCTTTCACCTGTTTAGGATAGAAGAGTACATGCTGGAACGTGATAGCGTGGTTTCCAGTTCTCTCATCTCCGCTAAAGAATGGTGAATTTGATGGTGTTCTTGAGTCCAGTCGGCAGCACTCTGCAGCATTCTGTTATCACAATATTGGTTCGAATCTCGAAATGTGTAGGGTTCCATATTCGGTTCAAATTGTTAATAACTTGGTGGTGAGGTTAGTATTGTAAGTTTCCAAGCGATTCAAGCCAAAGGTCACGTGCATCATAGATCTGATCTAGGGCTGAATAAATATGCAAGCTTCTTCTATCACTGGCATTCCTATCAGTCATAAGACCAACGAGCACATCACATCTACTTTGCTAAGTACCTCCAGCATCGGCATGAAGCTGCGTACGACCAGAGGTCAGGAATGCGGTGGTCACAATCACTGTGGGCAAAAACCATGGCTACAGTAGCTAGAACACCCCCAAAAGAACCCCTGATAGTAATTGTAGGTGCGACCGGAACAGGCAAATCGAAGGTGAGATCCGACTGTGCATATTTCATGTTTGTGCAGTCGTTGATCAAGTAGCTTGCAGTTTCATTAGCAACCAAATTCAATGGTGAAATCGTCAATGCCGATGCGGTACAGATGTATCGAGGCCTACCAATAGTGACGAACAAAATACCTGGGGATGAACGGAACGGCATCAAGCATCATCTCATCGACCAAATTGGGCTGGAGGAGAATCCCTGGACGGTGCATGAGTTCGTGGAGGAGAGCTCCAAGATTATTGATGCGATTAGAGCTCGAGGGAGATTACCGATTGTGGTTGGCGGCACCAACTACTATGTTTTTAGCCTACTCTTCCCAGACTCGACTGTGTCGAGGAGTGATGATGAAGATGAGGTTACAACGACACCAGCTATCACGAGATCCGAAATGAAGGACGGTTGTCAGGACAGTCCTTTTGAATTCTTGGAAGGCCCTACAGAAGTACTCTATGCGAAGCTCCAAGAGGTTGATCCCGTCATGGCACGTCAATGGCACCCTAGAGATCGAAGAAAGATACAACGGTCACTTGAGATCTGGCTCAAGACTGGAAAGAAGGCCTCTGACGTTTATTTCCAACAGAAGGAAACAAAAGATGTCGATACCGATGTCTCACACAATCTCGCAATGAGGTATGATCCACTAATCTTCTGGATGGAGGCTGAAGATGCAGTACTCAAGGAGAGGCTCAATGTCAGAGTCGATACGATGGTACAGAGTGGCCTGCTGGAAGAGGTGAGAACAATGCGAGATTTTGAGCTCCAATTGAATCACCGACGCATTGAATTCGACAAAACCAAGGGCATTTGGGTGGCCATCGGGTACAAAGAACTTGAGGCTTGGTTAGAGACTCAGAACGCAGGCACAGCTGATGTGAAGGTTCTTGACAGGATCAAAACCGATGGCATTGAGGCTGTGAAAGCCGGTACAAGACAATATGCTAAACGACAGAATCGTTGGATCCGCATTCGGCTGGCAAGGGCATTGGAAGACAAGGGCATGCTCGACAAGCTGTTTCTGCTCGATTGCACCAACCTAGAGGCATGGAATAGCATGGTCGAATCACCGAGCCAGCAGATAGTGCAACGCTACACTTCTGGCCAAGAATTGCCTGATAACAAGTCATTATCGCCGCTTGCATATCAAACGTTCAGCCGAGTGGATAGTCATCAGACTCAAACCCGTCAAGCACAGTTTTGCGAAACTTGTCAGAAGACATTGATGACAGAGGCAGAATGGAAGAAACATCTGCAGAGTAGTGGACATAAAAAGGTGCTTGACGGCATTCGGAGACGAATCGAAAGAGAAAATTACTGGAACACTCTGTCCAAGGAGGCAGGTCAGAAGGACACCTGCTGAGAGATTTAGCTGATACCAAACTCTTCAGACGCACCTGGTTGAGTCTCGAGACACACACCGATGTCTTCTCGAAGCAGCAATAATCCGACGCCAAAGGTTACAGTCCATGTCCCTGCTTCGTAGTCATTCGAGATGCCATCCGAGAATTGGTAAAGATATAGTACCTCACCACCGAGTCCAAAGAGGGCAAGGGTGAAAGGATCGCTACTCCTTGTGCCGTACTTTCAATGTGAGAAGCACGTTCACAACAGATTACTAGTAGTGTTGTTGCTCATATTTTTCTGTGCATGGCCACAAACCTGGGCTTGTTCAATGTGGTTGTGGTTCGAATGCTTCTGCCTT
Source organism: Neophaeococcomyces aloes (assembly GCA_022813445.1). NCBI lineage: Eukaryota > Fungi > Ascomycota > Eurotiomycetes > Chaetothyriales > Neophaeococcomyces > Neophaeococcomyces aloes. The sequence continues at coordinate 80,163 of JAKLMK010000067.1, read as the reverse complement.
TCTCGGTTTCATGGAGGTTCTTCATTTTGAACTGGCTGACTGTTACCGTCCACCGGTGCCACCTCACTGGATTTTTGATTTCTCAGCATCCTCGGTAAGATATCGATTCGCCAACTGAGGAATGTATCAGAAAGGATATTGCCTGTTCCTGATTCCTCGATCTTGAACACCTCCAAGACCGGACTTTTCTCCTTCTTCCTGATCCTCCAGACACCTTCAGCTGTGATGGTCTCTTTCAACCAATCAAGCAAAGCGCTGGCAAAATTGATGCAAGTTTGGCCATTCCAGATTCTGCGGCCTGATTGCAATACCTTGTCCGGTATGCTTTGCGTATCAAGCTCCTCCAGCCGATGTAGCCAGCCTTGTTGATCTCGAAAACCAACAATAATCTTTGGTACACCAAGCAGAAACGATTGAGCCCAGAATTTCATCAGTTTGCGCTCATATTTATTCACCTCCTTTTCATTTACGAGCTCAGCTGAGGTCTTCAACTCAACCCAGTTAACCGGTGCTCCTTGCTCCGAAGGCTTGACGTCCTTTACAGCATCCACTTCACCACCGATAATCATCTTCGACCTGCCAAATCCCGTGCGGACGATCGAGCAATACTGCGCATAGTTGCTGACTTGTGCATCATCCCTGCCGTCAATCTCAGCACGCTCGCTGTAGCACCAATGCTTTTCAAGTAGAGAGATAGATTCAAACTTGTAGCCCCAATAGCTCATCAGGTCCTGCGACATGGCCCCTCTTACTGCGCCAGCGCTGTACTGCTCTGCTCGACTAGCCAACTTCTTCTCACGGTTCTCCTCTATAAAGATCGTATCTTGAAACTTCGTAGCGTTCATTTCCCAACTATCAAGGTTCGAGAAAGGCACGGTCATGATTTTGGTCATCATACCGCGCCATGTTATGAAATTTGTATCCAGTTTTGTTCCTTTTTCACCCTCATGATGTATCAACGCCTGGAGGAGACCGTCCAAATGATCGTCGCCCGTATCGTCAAGCTGGCGGAACGTGTCGAAGCCCTTGCTGAGATCCGCGGGTAAAGAAGGTGGGTAGTAGTAGCGCAACGAGGAGTCGTTCTGCTGGTATTTGTGGTTTTCGTCAAAGGAAAAGTAAGTTATCTCTCGTGGCCTTCGGACTGCTACGTCCGCCTTGCTGAATTGGCTGATTGGGTGGATGCTGAAGGCTTGAGTATGTGACATTCTGGCAAGGACTGCGAGTTCGGGAGGACGATCTGTCACACTTCAATACGCGTCAATTGGCTTTGCGACTTGACAAACATGGCTTTGGTTACTGGATTGCAATGAGCAACGTCGCGGGAGGGCGTAGACCTGAGCGAGAACAGATACCAGGGTAACGACAGGACGGTCAATGATGCCTTATTGCCTTACGCTGCTTGATCATCCCACCTCATCTCTCGACATTGATACTCGGAGTAATCTTGATATTCTCGATGCGCCTTGCGATACCAGGTACTTGTTAAGCAGGAATGGGCAGTGCAAGGACTATGCTATCTTGGATGGGCGCTCCTGCACGAAGATGTTCATGGATGCATAGTTCTTCGCTAAAATGCTAACATCCTATTCGACGCCGTCTGCGGTGACTGCGCCTCTCGGGCCTGGATTCGGAGAGATGACTTGAGGTTGACCACTACTTGTATCAGCCTTGTAGCGACGACTGACTCAATGTTCTAGCATTCTTCTGCCCCAGTTAAAGACTTCGTATGTCTGTGGTTGAACCCTTCTTCCCTACTTCCTTCTCACTGGTCTCGAACAGAACGATAGTCTTGGCCGTACACCGTCCTCGCTATACGTTAGCTACCCTGCTACTATAGTCTTCCAATAGTGCTCGGCTTAGCTACTACCATCTTTCATGCGTTAACTCTAATCTTGACATGGCATCGGATTTGGAAAATCTTCGACTCAGTGCAGAGCGACCCAGCCCGCTTGACTCTGCTCGGTATGGTCCAACACAGGTATCTGGCAATGCCTTTCTGCACCAAGGTGATGTATATCAGCTGCAACAACCAGGTAAGCAAATTCAATGAGCATGGAAAGTTCTGGCTTTGATACTGTTATTCGTTATGCGTGCGTTCCGCTGTTCGGTGCTGTCATGAACAAACTGGGTGGCGTAAAATGGTAATCAAGGTGTGACTGTGGCAACTCAGCATGAAACCGAGCTCTAGCGGAGTGGTTTTGGGTGATATGCTGGAGGAATGAACACTCTGCTAACCATATATCACAGCACCTCCACTCGGGCCTCACTGGGTCGTCAGTCCGAAGTTGAACACTTTATTTACTGGTCGAAAACATGACCTGGAGGTGGTGAGCACAGCATTGATGAACAAAGCTAATGAAGGCCACGCCCTGCGGTGTTTTGTAGTACATGGTATGGGTGGGCAAGGTAAGAGCGAGCTGTGCCTACGAGTTGCGCATGAACTCAGAGCGAGGTAAGTGGTCGCGTAATGCATGGCTTCATCACATTTCCATTTTACGCCAACAGCATGTCGATCTCACTAATGCCCACTCAGCCTCTGGGGTATCTTCTGGGTGGATGTAAGCTCATCTGCATCAGCCAAAATTGATTTTGCTAAAATCGGCCGCCGGATAGGCCTCTCAAATCTGGATATCGACAGTATTTTGGACGCGATCGCCAACTGCTCAGAGACCTGGTTACTGGTACTTGATAATGCGGATGAGCTGGACCAAGACTACAGTCAGTATTTTCCCTCAGGTGTGCACCAAGGAGTTGTTCTCATGACCTCTCGAAACCATGAATGCGCTGCTCAGTACGGGACTCTTGGCTGCCTCCCGCTGGACGGTCTCGTCCAAAACGACGCCAGGAACCTACTCTTTAAGGCTGCAAATATTGCAATTAACGTCATGCCACGAGCTCAACATGATTGTGATGCTGTAGCAGAGCTGCTAGGCTATCATCCCTTATCATTGATACAGGCAGGAATATATGTCGCGCGCGGGCACTGTAAAATGCGGGAATACCCATCTCATCACAAGCGTCAGCGAAAAAGAGTCATGACATTTCAGCCTTCGCAGCAATTATCACGATATCGTGACGCTTACGCCACTCTCGAAGCATCGGCAGAAAAGCTGGGACAAGCTGAAGACGAGGCGTCGAAGGATGCTATACAGCTCTTAAACATCCTCTCTTACCTTAATCACACAGCAATCCCCTTCGAGCTGTTTGACCTCGCTCAGCGTAGCTGTGAGCTTGTTACAAAGCAAGTCTCGAATGGCCGGCATTTTTCACAGTGGCACATTGACCAGATGCCTGCAACTCTACAATCTTGTGGGAAAGCTTGGGATCATTTTCGGCTTCGTGAAGCTATTCGAGTCTTGGTATCGCTATCTTTCGTTGAGACAAGCAATTCGGCGACTTCAGACACACAAGAGTTGAAAATGCATCCGGTAACCCATGGTTGGGCCAAGGACCGTCAAAGCGAACAGTGCTCGCATCAGTCGTGGATCTCCACGGGTGCTATCTTAAGTCTGGCTTGGGTATCAGCTGTTAATCAGACAGTGGTGGAACCACATGCACAGCCCTGGCTAGCCGAGGACATCCTCAAAGTGGGTTTACTGACAGCACCCATTATGCATGTTGCGCAAATGATAGGGGTGGTTGCACAGCAATGTTATCCGAAAGACGGATTTAGCACAGTTGGGAAGCAGATGGAGAGATTGGTCAGTCTGTGCTCATCTACTTTGATCGAAGAGTGGGGTCGAGCTGTTTTCTTTTTACATTTTTACGGCATGCATTTTGCTTACACAGGTCGAATCGAGGAGGCCTTCCAAGTTTGGCACAAATTCGACCAGCAACCTTGTGAAGTTTGTGAACAAGACCCCGACCTAAATTGGCACTTGGTATATGATAGGGCGACCGCATACTACATTTACGATAAATACGAGGAAGTTGTTGAACTGCTAGAAGCCCTACACCGCCAGCTACCCTACCCACAGACAGACTTACGAATCCTTCGCTCACGAGTTTTGCTTGCCAAGGCATATTTTCTCAGTGGGAACGATGCAATTGCTACGACAGAGTGTGATCTGCTGACACAGACCATCGACGAGCCCTCCGTACAGCGGGTACTACTCATGTCGTCTGATGGTGCATGGTTGTACAAGGAGTTGGCATTGTTGCTGATCTTACTGAGGGCGTCAGAGCGAGCAGTCACATTACTAAAACGCTACTTGGCCAACACGGAAGCAGCACGCCATTGCACAGTCGACCAGATGATCGACCTAGGATTGACTCTGGCTGAGGCGGATCGAAATTGTGGCCAAGCGAAGAAAGCCATTGACAAACTGGAGTATGTTCAAACTAGCTATCACGGGCAACTCCAACGAGATCGGAGAACTTCGTGGTTGGTAAAAGAGATTCTCGCGGATGCGTATTGGGATGTTGGTGAGCACGGCCGCGCGATCGACCTGTTAAGGCTCATCACATGCGATCAACGGAAAATTCAGGGCGCTAACCACCCGAGTGTCTTGCATTCGGAGAGAAGGCTACAAGGATGGGTAATGAAACTCTCAGAATTGACATCACCTCGTCAAAACGGAACACAAAGCCACGAAACTCAAAGGAGCTTTCCCACTAGGCCACAAGCAGGTCCAATAAACACTCGACGCTCTTCCAGACGTCGAGCCAAACCATCCACGATACGTCAACGACGAACGAAACATCACCATCCCTATGACTAGCCATCACAAGGACTAGAAGAAACATTCTACCATTCCACCACTTTCGTGATGTACTCAGCTATACTAGGCCCAACAGCCAGCTCTCCGATGGGTGCAAACTCAACGTGGCACAATGCTTGGTGCTTCTATACGTCAAGATTGTAGTATTCTACACAAAAATCGGTATGACCATATTCGCAAGAACGTCGGATTTACAAGTTTCATAATTACGATGGTTAGCAATGCATGGTCGTAAGGCTATCCGCGATTAAAGTTGTGGTGGTGAACAGAGTATGTCAAGCAATGTGCTACGTTGCTTGTCCGCCTGTCAACCACATCACAAATTCCAGCCGTATTAGACTACGCAATCAACAGCCGGAAACTCAGTCTGATACAATGCTTGGTGCTTGTCATCGTCACTTTTCATGTACAGTACATATAGTTTACATAAAGTTACGTAGTACCACAATGATTACAAAGACGTCCGATTTACGATATCATAATCATATCCGTCGACAGCGCGTTATTGTGAATTTCCTGCAGCTGAAAGTATGGATGGTGGTGGACAAGCATACCAAGCAATTGACTCACGTTTCTTTTCCGCCCATTGGCACTCAAACCAAACCACATCAAACATATACCAACCATATCATACCATACTATCTCACGAATCAACGAACCACCAAGGATAAACGGATATCTATACATTACTTCCTAAGTTCCTATCGCATACTTACTATCTCCTACCATACCTCACCCTCTTCCCTCCATTCCACACGCACCTTCACAACCTCACTACAAAACATACCCCCCACCTCCCAAATTCCTCCAACCCCTAACAGGCCTCATCTCCTCCAACTCAATAACCCACCACAACAACCCCTTCGCCCTCTCAACCTCACCCCCCAACTCGTGCGCCCTCGCCAACGCAAACCACGCCTCCGAATTGTCCCATCCACTGCCTAATTTCGTAAGCGTTGATAATAGACCGTATGCGCGGTCGCGTGCGGCGATGCGATTGAGGTTTTCGGGGGTTTTGCGGAGATCCTCGGCGGCGGCTGAGGAGTCGGTGGTGTTGGTGGAGGCGAAAGGGGAGGTTGTGTAGTCTTCGCCGGGGGTTGTGGGGGGTATTGTTGTTGAGTCTGTTTCGGGGGTGGAGTGGTTGTAGATGTTGTTGTTGAGAGTATTGGTAGTTGTTATCGATGATGGAGGCGTGATGAGCGAGTGTCCGTCGTCGACTTTCTTCGCAAGATCGATTTTCTTCTCGTAGTAATCTAGGAGGATGGTGCTGAGACCAATAATCCCAGCCGCGTGGTTGGGGTAGTACATCAGACACTGCTCGTATTGCTCCACGACTTCACGCATGTTCTCGCTCGTAATGGGTTGACCTTCTTCTTCTCGTCGTTGTGCGATGGCGAGCTGGAGTTGTGCTCGGGAACAATACACGTCGGCCCAGACTTCATCGGAGCATTTGCCGCCGCTGGCTCCCCAGCTTGGTTCGGATAGGGCGCGGGCGGATGGGTCGGTCGCGGAGACTAGTGCTTCTATTCTTGAGGCGGCTTTGGCGGCTTCGTCGATGGCTTCTTTCGCGTCTTCGAACATGTGTGAGCGCCGGTAGAGGGTGGATGTTGTGAGCCAGATTTTGTTGAGGACTGCGAGGGCGTGTTTTTGGCCCGCGGCTTTTGTGAATCGTGGGATGGGTGCTGTGTTTGTTGTATGTGGATGTACTGTGGATTGACGAACGTCTTGTTCTGGCGATTGGTGGTTGTGGTCTGATGGAGGTGGCTCGTTGTTGTGTGTGTTGATGCTGTGCGGCACGGCGTTGGTCGGTTGCTGGGCCACAGTAACAGCATCGTAGTTTGGAGCTGTCAGTGGTAGCTCATTTGTCGCTTTTTCGGTGTCGCCAAAATCCGTGGATGATATGCCGTCAGCTCTGGGTATGGTATCGCCCCCTTTGATTGTGCTGGCGGTGCCAGGTCGTGCGGCTTGAGTTGCTCGACTGAGAGTTGCTGGGTCGTCGTGATGGTGCTTGTGATGCAATGGCAGATGGATGTGGTGATGATGATGCTTTCGCGATGGAGATTTACCACTTTCGTCAGTCACTTGTATTGTTGGCGCTTGACTCGTTTGTGTGCCTGGTCGTACAGCTCCGGAAGTCGGAGAAGCAGAGGTGAGACTTGCTGTAGTTACTGATGGTGCAAAAGACGAAGCTTGCTCCTTTTTACGGGAGAAGACACTTCCCCTCACGCTCTTGATGGTGCCAGCTGAGGTCTTCGGTAGAACTAGACTTCGCTCTGATACGTTTTTGGGCTCATCAACCTCAAAGCGTTTGAATAATATCGAATAAAGACTCAGCAAGTCGTTACTATGATTCAGTGCTGCCTCCGGCCCGTCGATAAGCTCTATCAGAGCTAAGTGCGAGATTTGGAGCTCGATTATTCGTTGTAGGTCATCACATTCCAGGTCATCCTCGGCGAGTCCTCCAACTTTTTCGTTGGGCTTCTCATTGAGCACATCTTTTACTCCACTCCAAGGTCTTGCGGTCGTAATGCCAGATAAGAGAACTTGATCCAAAGCAGCACCACTACATTGTAGTGCAGTCTCGAAATCTTGCTGGGAACTTAAAAGTAAGGTCATAAGATGCCAAAAGGCTGTTGTTTCCCGGTTGACCTCCGCACTCAATGCCCCTGAACGACTTATTTGCTCAAGAGCGATCTTCGTCACACTTGTTGCTTGCTGGATGTCTCTTGTCTCTGCATATAGCACTGCCAAGGCATATAGAGTTGATAGTTGTGGCTCGGATAAGGAACATGCTTTATGAAGAGCTGCCATAGCATCAGACTGTAGCTCGGACCTGTTTTCACTGAAGGGAGTGTGTCTTGCCCAGTGAGCTTTGGCGATCCCGATAGCACGGTAAAGCACTTGCAAGGCCTCGTTAGATAGTGGCTGAGAGAGCCGAGTATCGAGAGGATTTAGCGGCTCTACATGCCCGTTAGGCATGGCGTCAGCCTCTTCTTCGGGTTGCATTTGCTCCATCCAGGCTTCCAACTTCTCGACCAAGTCATAAGCCCTCTTAGCTTCGTCTTGTCTACCAAAAGCGCACAGACCCTCTATACCTTCAGCAATCACTAGAAGTACAGTTTTATCGGAGTCCTGGTTGGGATCTGGCTCTTGAGACTTGGCTGATCTTGTTCTCGCTCGCTCCGTTAGTTCGATATACGTGTCCAAGCAGCGGTAAGCCAAGTCGAATTCAGTGAGTGATTTATGAACTTGAAACAACCTCCGTAGGATGAGTGTTGAATGAAATGTTTTGGTGGCAGCACGATAAAGCACGTCCAGTACATTGCGTGTCACTGCGTTGCGGCCTCCCTCTCCCAGTTCACTTTCCTGCCAGCCAGGACCGCAGAGGATGTACCAATTCCGGATGACTTGCTCCACCCATCCTTCCACAGGAGCATTGGAATCGGAAGCTTTCGGAAATTTGCGATACTGAAGAAATACAGTTTCGTAGGCTGATTCGACTGAGCGTAGTTGTGATGCTTGTTGAGAACGAGGGATAACGGCTGAAGAAGTCTGTCCAGATTCGGCAAGAGATTGGGACAAGATATCATAATATATTCTCCACACTGCGCCTCTAGATTTGTGTGACAGGGGATTTCCATACGTGCTCGAGGACACTTCTTGCGACCTAGAAGCCAAGACGGACCAGCTTTGTAGTGCTTTGAGCCTGTCGTCTGCTGAGACGAACTCTGACTGCAATGTTGCATATTCTGCCAGAACTTGCTCAGCCCAGTATGCCAATTGAGGTACTAACCTCACGGTATCAATGTTCAGTTCGACCCATACAGCAGCGATTCTGTAAAGGTGTTGAGTCTGTTGCACTTCGTTTCTCTGAGAATGCCTCCTCGCCTGTATGTAAATAGCCTTGAGCAGACAGATCTTGGTCGACGTTGATGCACCCTTCTGGCCATACCTGTCAAAGAGCGCAACAGTATCGGCGGTGTTGAACGGGTCCTCCGAGCTCGGAATCAGACCTGCCGATGTTGCCCATGCCAAACATGTCTTGCCCTGGAATGTCTCTTCTGCGAGCGGATTTTGCGTACTGTGCACTGTCTGCCGCAACGTCTCGATCGGATTGTTCGATGTGTGCGTAGCGGTTTGAGGGCGTTGGCTGATGCGGGAGACAACATAGTGTTCGGCGGTAGCAGTCTGTATCAGCGAGATCTGCTTAGGCGCATGTTTTGTAACTTTTCGAACAAGCTCAGGAATTTCGGACCAAGACCCCTTAACTCTTGCTGCTTCTAGAAGCTCAATGTATCGCTTTGCCTTATCCTCGTGGCTCTGACACCATTAGCACGCCTCCAATGAATCTACATATCATTCTTTAACATACCGACATCTTGTATGCACCTGGGACAATCTAGTATGCATAGATAGTTCATGATCGCCTGGAGCATCTCATAGCGTTCAGAACATTACCGCACTGTAGATATTGGTCGTGGTTCCCGGTCTTATTGCCCTGCTCAAGTCTGTGTCTACTCAGCGACTATTGCAAGGATCCTCCGCCCTGAACGACAATATTATGCCGCAGTACCCAGGCGCTCCGCGCCGGTTCCGCCGCCCAATGGAGACTAGTTAGAACACTCGCAAAACTAACAAACATTAAATTTTTGGACTCTTGGAAGATGTCTGGTGAGGTTACAGCAACAAAGGAATTCGAAGAACGATTGAGACTTGGCCTGACTGACTGACTGACTGATGAATGCTTTCAATGTTCTGCGAGCAATCGCGAACCGACTCAACACAACACCCATTGAAGATCTGCCCCAGCAAGTTGGCTATCTAGCTACATCAATTGCGAGCTGCAAAGACGTTTTACAAAACAATACACCCGGGAACAACGAGAATGCGCTTCTGTTCCACAAGCTGAAGACTCGTGTCTCAGCACTTCTCCAGGATCGGACACCCGAAGGACGTTTGTCTGGTATAGTCATAGTCAAAGCACTTGTCGAAGCTGGAGGCTTGCCATTCTTGTCGGAGTCTGGTAGCTGGGTAAGAAATTTGATATCATGCCTGAACAAGTCTGATCCATGGGAAGTGAAAAGGCTTTGTGTGATCACGATTTCCCGGATCTATTTACTCACTGTCGAACATCAGGCGCAGATTCGAGAGGTAACAACACCAACTCTGCCGGCCTTCATCACAGCATCTCTCGGAGTCGTCAAACCTGCAACAACTACAGTCAACGGCAAGGCTGTTCGGGCTCTGAGCCCCCTCTTGGAGGTCGTGCTTAACATCTGGCATGCTCTGATTGAACCTTTCGCATCCACGTTTCGACCACATGTCAACTCATTACGCTCCATATGCCTGAGCCTGTTGAGCGACAGTCGCTGTGCCAATAATGTCAGATTAGCCGCAACAAATGTGCTGGCGCGTCTTCACTTTTGTGCACCTAAAAACACTATAACAACGGAATGGTCGCAAACATGTACCCAAGTCATTGAAGCAGTCCACAATACAGCAGATCTTGTCTTTCGAGCTGTCATCGAAGACTGGACACCTGCTGTATCTCGCACTTCGAAAGTCACTCGAAAGCAAAAGTCGGCAAACATACCAGCAACCTCAAACGCAGATGTTCTAGGTCTCGATGCCTGGTCAGGTGTTTCCGAGGGAACATCACGACTCGTCGTTGAAATCAACTTGATGACAGCCCTTGCAACATCTCAACATTCCCAAGCAACCAATATTCCAATTGGACAAATCCTCGACCTGACAGCAAGACTTTCAGCAATGACACTTCCGACAAGCAAGTTTGCGCTCCGTGCCAATACGGAGGTTACTCGAGAGGAACGAGAGGAGCTTTGGTTAAACCTTCTACGAGTACACATTGCTGTCCTCAATCTCTTCGAAGTACTGGCAAGTACATATGGTCAAGTACTCTTCCCAGTTTCAAACACAATTACAACCCAACTTTGGGACATATTCGAAGCAGAACATTTCAACGAATCAGTACGAGCAGCGGTGTACACTCTCCTCACTGCTCTCCTACCTCATCAGCTCTTGCACTTGACGAAATCTGAGTCACCAAATATATCCGCTCTAATCAACCACTGTTGTGAAGATCTGAAGGCCAAGTCTGGACACTCCTCCAACTCTACCACGAACCAATCGACCGCCACAAATGGAAACAAAGCAACACTCCTCACGCTCTCTACTCAGTTAAACAAACCTATCACATCCGCCCACGCCTCGCCTAGTCCAGAATTGCACACTGCTGCGCACAATCTCCTCCCAATCCTGTTCATCCACGCTCCACTGCACATCCTCCCCAACTCCCCATCCCTTCGCGCCAACCTCGACAGCACCGCGATCCTAACACAACACCACGAAGCAATTCTCGCCAGCACGCTACACCCACCACGAGCACGCACAAATCACAAAACGCGACGAGCACCAGCTCCCCCAAGTCTCCTACCATTCCTTGCACACATCGAGCCAGAATCACCACTCACAAACCTTGCTAAAGAAGCCCTCCTCCATCCACGCATGCCAGTGATCCGTTCAATACCTACCATCGAAGAAGCCACAGACGACGAGGACGAAGATGATGTCGAGCACGAGCACGAGCACGAACACGACACCCACCACAACGAACCAACCACAACCACAACATATCCCGACGACCCTCCGAACCTCCCCACCCCATCCTTTCAAAATTCCTATACCGGCACCCAAACCCAACTAAACAACAACGACCAAACCCCCCTCCGACTTCCCCCGAACCCTACCACTCAAGCACCAACAACAGCATCCCCAATCCAAGCCCTCCACTCCTTCACGACATCCCAAAAACGCGACTTCACAACGCTCCTCGAACAAAGCGCCGATGCACAACTCGCGGAAAACGACATGCGCATCTCACCACCGCAATTCGATGTTTCTGGAAATACTGCGGGCGATGATGATGGGAGTGTGGTGGGGAAGAGGCAGCGTGTTGATGGTGCGGTGTCTATGGGGGTGGGATTTGGGGAAGGGGAGAGGGAGATGGAGATTGATGATGCTGTAGGGTCGTCGCAAGGGAAGGAGGAAGAGGATGGGCAAGGTGTGGTTAGCGTCAATGACGATCACGGTTCTTTGGATTCGGATTCGGATTCAGGTGTGCCGCCTATTGATGCGACGCTGGTTGGGATGTCGGATAGTAGTGACGATGATGAGGATGGTGATACCTAGGTAGGTAAGTACTAGGTAGGTAGCAGTAATGGAATGAAATTATGTAAGACCAAGATTTGCAAGTCACTTTTACATTATTTTAATTCTTACTCGATATCCGGTTTACCGGTCTTTCCTTGCTTTGCTTCGCTTTGCACAATGTGAGATTAAATATTCTTCGTAATAGCACTAGGTAGCTAGCTAACTAGCAGGCATTTTGCTGCACACATCGTTCCTTCTGAAACGCCTTCCTTTTCCCTGGGGTATCTATCGTACACTATTATAGCAATGGGTGATCTTTTAGTACAGCACAATACAATACAATACAATATAAATCCATCTTCTCTTCCACAACATCTCCACCTCAAACCCGCCACACCCAGCACAACAAACCACAGATAACACAATGTACGACCTCACCTCACATCACCTCAACAACCTCTCAATATCCCTCAACCTCTCCCCCCTGACCCTCTCCCCCCTTCCCTTCACATCCTCCCCAAAAGCCAATCAGACTAGCCTACTCTTCCCCCTCTGCACATTCAGCACCTCCTCCTCCACACTCCCCTCCACCACAACCCTAACAACCCTACACTCATTGTTCTGTCCAAGCCTATAAACCCGATCCACAGCCTGATCCTCGACCGCGGGCGCCCACCAAGAATCGCAAAGCACGACCTGACTCGCCGCTGTTAAATTCACGCCGACTGAGCATGCCGAAAGGGATGCGAGCATGATTTTGATGGAGGGGTCGGTGGTGAGGGTTTCGATCGCGGCGTCGCGTGCGAGGGGGGACATGCGTCCGTCTAAGCGAGTATAGGGGAGTTGCTGGGATTGGAGGTGCGGGGCTAGGATGTCGAGAAAGGAGGTCCATTGGCTGAAGAGGATTGTTTTCGTGGTGGGGTTGGAGAGGGCGGTGGACTTGAGGAGGGTTGTTATTGCTTCTATTTTGGAGCTGGAGGTATTGATGTCGATGGGAGTGTTTTGGGTCGTGGTGCTTTCGCCGAAATTTGCGGCGGGTGGGATGAGGTTATCTGTGTTTGGGAGGGAGGCGCGGCACATGGGGCATTTTTGTTGGGTGGTGATTGTGCGTGTGATGCAGTCGTGGCAGAAGGCGTGGGCGCATGCTGTGATGACTGGGTCGCGGTCTGTGTCGGTTAAGGTTTCCATGCAGATTGGGCAGTCTTCTTGGCTATCGAGTTTGAGCTGGAGGAGGTCTTGGAGGGCTTTTCTGTTGGCGGGGTTGAGTGTGTCTATGGTGGTGCCGTTGTTTTCTTCGATTAGGGAGAGGAGTCTGCTTATTCGTTCTTCACCGCACATCTTCCAGTGGTTGCATGTTTGACGGAGACGGAGGAGAACTTCGAGTAGATGTGTCATTGTGTTGTCGCCTTTCTTTGCTTTTGCAGCTTCGACGAGGCCTTTGGCTTCGGCTTTGAAGGCGTCGTAGCGTTCTTGTTCGTGGGGCAAGAACTTGACAGTGTATTTGTGGAAGGTTAGATCAGGTAGTTTTAGATCCACAAATTTCATGTCTTTCATACGACGGAGGCAGAGGGTCTGCATGAGTGCACGCAGGAGGTTTTGTCCATTTGGATCCCCATTCTTGACTAGACGTATGACATTGGCATTGAAGATCTCAAACTCGGAGAGACCACCTGAGAGTCGCAGGAACCTGACATGACTATAGAGATCTTTCAAATTATTGACAATAGGTGTTCCAGACAAGACCCATCGTGAGTCGGCTTGAAGAGCGTGTGCAGCGCGTGCCATCTTAGTTCTTGGATTGCGAATATTGTGACCTTCGTCCAAGACAATGCGACGCCAATGAACCGAGAATAGACCAGTCTTAGTAGGAAGCTGCGCTGGCTTGTCTTTGTTGTTTGCGAAGAATTCGAGAGTCATGGTTTGGTAGGTCGTAATGATTACATTATAGTTTTGGAGGTCTTCAGGCGTTCGTCCACCATTCTGGTTGTTCTTTTCAGAGCCATGGTATACCAGGATATTCGGGATGTATTTTTTCTTGATATGTGTCTCGGCTTGCTTCTTCCAGTTGGACATTACGGATAAGGGTGCAACGATGAGGGTAGGCTTTCCAGTTTTTCTTGGATCAGCTGCCATTAGTGAGAGAACTTGAATGGTCTTGCCAAGGCCCATATCATCAGCCAGAATGCCGCCTGAAGCAAGCTCAGGTGGATTCTTGACTGAGAAGCTTGTGGCGATGTTGGTGTAGTAACCTTTACTCTTTTTCCAAAATTGGACTGAGTTGCCATCATCCTGATTTGGAAGTTGGGGTGATTCATGATCAAGCATCCACTGTAGACCTTGTCGTTGATATGGCAAAAGTTGTGTGATAAGCTCTTGTGGCTGATCTGCCATAGGCATCTTCGCTAAAGTTTCTTCTGTATGCGCAAATTTGTTGACAGCATCTTGTACCTCTCGTGGATCGAATGTTGCTGTACCGCTCAATAGCTCCCCAATTTCTTGCGCTGGGTTTGAGCCGTCACCCTCCGAGTTGAAATTACTATACTTGTTCGGTCCAGCGTTATCGATGACAGTGTTGCCCTGTCGTCGCATTTGAGCAGCAATTTTCTCACGAGCCTTCCGCTGCTTCTCCAATTCAGCTTGCTGTTTCTTGCGAGCAGCTTCTGCTTTGTTCAATTCTTGGACAGGCAGTTTCTGCGCCTGCATACGCGTCTTGAGCTCTTGCGACGCAGCAGGATCATTCGTGCCAAATAGCTTAAACGCAATCGGGCAGTCAAACTCACCTTTGGGTCCTGTCAAAGCACCCTCAAGAACCAGATCATTCGAGTCCATGAATGATGACAATTTGGCAGCTACTGCTCGACCAATGTGACCGATTTGTTGGCGCATGACATTGTCGATCCTGATGGCATTCTTGTCGTAGGGATTTTGAGGCTCTCGACGGATCACAACGTACTCTCCAACAGAAGCACGACCATCATAGTACCGAATTCCTACAATCTTAGTGTTCATGATACCATAGAGTTGGCGGTTCTCGTAGGCATCATTATCGTCATCGTCTTGGGTCAGATCGATCTCTCTCCGAATATCGTCGTCAAGAGCGCGTTCTTGAGTAGCGGACCAGGCATCTCTTTCAGACTGGGAATGAGGTTGACTGGGTCGTGGCAGTCCGCCATGATTGGTCGGAGAGCTAGAAATATTGGCATTGGTAGTTCTGACACGATTAGAGATATGCAATAGGTTCTCGTGTCTGGAATTACCTTGGTCGAGAGCTCTCCAGAGGTTGACTTGAAGTAGATGGTGTTGGATAAGTTGAGCTGCTCTGCTTTGCGACTTTGCTTCGATGACTGTTCTCGGCGTCGCTATCGCCGGTTAGATCTATCGTATCAGTCTTCCGCTTCGTTCGAGGCATCTTTATGGTTTGAGTCGCTGGGTGGACCAACGAGATTGTGGAGTCGGGAAATGCAGTGTTGAAAATGTCCGGAGTAAGGAGAAGGGATACAGAGGTAAAAGTGAGCTCAGCCAAGAGCTCAAGGATTCACGATGGTCACGTCGTCCGAGGTTTATCCGAACACCTGCACACTTCTGCTGTCAAATGTTGAAGTATTGCAGTACATCTTATTGTTTGTTCCAACCTAGATGCAAGCTCAGATACAGCTAGCTTTTCCTGGTTGAAATGTCAAGTTCTATTAATGCAATCTGCCAAACGCTCAACAACTTGGTATTCGCTTTGCACAAAAGGCGATTGTCGCTTCAATACCCCAACAATGCTGCTGTACTAGTCAATGAAAGAAATGTGTTGTGTCTGCTCGACACAATTATTAGGTATGATCGTACGCCAATCTTAACTTGAGCTCCTTTTCTCTGCTCATAAGGCCTTCTTCTTGTCATCACCATCCCGGCCTAGTCAATCAGTAGATGTGGGTGAAAGTGGCTCATCGGCCGCTATGGTCTCAGGCTGAGACGCTGTATCATTATGGTTCGGGGATGACGAAGATCTTGGCAAATTCGTGTGTGTAGAATGATGAGTCGCAGTACTGGCCTCCTCTTCTAGCATACTAATCTCGACATCACTGTATTCGTTGCTTACTGACACAGCCTCTCCTTCCAGGACAATCGGATTAAACCTAATAGGACTCCGGCCACCGGTCACAGTAGTGTGTGCAGAAATATGGGAGTCAGCAACCATCGTCTCGTTCGTCGCGATTTCGGCGTCATCACCTTCCATGATTTCAAAGTGTGGTTCTCGAAGGATTGGTTTCGTAGGTGTTTTAGGTCTCGATGCGATGTTCATAGCTTTGACCGCAGCTTCTATGGCTTCTTCGGCCGATTGGCTGTCTGGCATGTCTCGTTTCGGCGGGGTTGGGATACCTTCAATGGATTTTTCCCCTGACATGATCTTGCTTTGCCGACGTTGGAGGTCTTCGAGTTTAATAATAGGATTCTGTTTGCCACAATGTTGGCATGTGAGATGTAAAACACCCGCAATATCACGCAAAATAGGATTATGTGCAGCAGGCAGATAGAGGGAAGTGAAGCAACGCACCCATTCTTCTTGATTTGGTACTCCCCTTGCTATTGGAAATCCCGTCTGTTCTTCTGCTTCTTCTCCGAAGTACCCTGATCGTCTGATGGGCGCCGGGGTGACTGGAAGGCTGGGTCGTTCAACTGCTGTAGGAAAATCGGTTAGTCTTAAACTGGTTCTTCGTTCTGTTACTGGTAGACTTCCGTCACTACCAGTCGCTGGTTGCGGACGGCCACCCAGCAGGACTTGCACAGGTGCTTTTCGAGGCTTTTGCAAGCTTTCCATATACCTCGTAATTTCCGGAGCTTCGTCCCATTTGTTAGTCTGCTGGAAAGAATTCCATGGATTATCAGAGAACATGGGGGCAGTTGTAAAGGATGCCTGGTCTGTGCTCTGCGGACTAGTGATGGATGGACTGGATATTGGAGCATCATAAAAAACTCGAGTGGCTTTTGGGGCCCTTGATTCCCACGGGAATATATGCCGTGGAGGGGAAGGTTGCCTGGGTGGTGGCACGGGCTGCGATATTGAGGTGCGTGGACCGGGTATTGCTGCCAATGGTGAGGTAACTGTCTCTGCTGTTATGGGTCGGTCCGAAGTAGTAGCAGCTGGTGACTCTAGGTCAGGCAGTGGAGGAGTCGGTTCTCTCGACCTCGGAAACACTCGGGTCGCCTTAGGCGCTCGCTCTTCCCAAGGGAAGATCGTTCTTGGTTTCGTTGCTTCGGGCTTTGGTTTCTCGGGTACTTCATACCACATGTCTTTTGGGGGTTCTGGATATGCTGCTGGAGGTTCGAAAAGTTGGCTACTTTCATTGAACTCATACTGCTGTGACGGGAAGTTGGCAGCTTCTGGCTTAGAGTTGACAGGAGGAGGTTGTCTTGGAAATCAGTACGATATGACAAACGATTTTCGTAATGCTTACCTAGTTGGTTCCCACTCGGCGTGAGGTGCTGAGAAGCGCCGTCGGTCTTGCTCAACACGTTCTTCAAGCCCAGACTGATCACCAGACGGGTTTTCCCTTGAAGTCAAATTACCTTGCGGTGATGTCACATGTATGCCTGGAGGAGGTTGAGCTTGTTGCGGAGGTTGCTGATAGTCATAATGTGACAATTGCTGCGGTTGACTTGTCGCACTAGAGTACGAAGGTTCATATCTAGTCTCCTCACCTCGCACATAATCCTGCACTCTCTTGCGTGGCTGCACGAACTGGTTATAATCGGTAGGTTTTGATTGTCTGTAGTGTCGATCATAGACTGTCCACCATCTTGCTAATAGCTCACCATACACGCCAGTGTTGGATTTATGGTCTCTTCCTTGTCGCCAGGGCTTTTCGGCGCCTATGAAGTGTATCATGCTTATGCTGCTTTGGAAATGTCTGTAGGCAGGCACATATTGATAGTTCGCGCTTGGTGTGCAATTGTAGGCGAAGCTTAGTCTCTGCCAGTCGGTGAAGTGCATGTTCAGCAGTCCTTGATCTGCTCCATCGAAGCTGATCCCCCTCTTTGCCAAAGCTAGCAGAGAGTAGTAGTCTGCCATGTTAGGATTCAG
The DNA here is from genome assembly GCA_022813445.1 of Neophaeococcomyces aloes. Taxonomy (NCBI): domain Eukaryota; kingdom Fungi; phylum Ascomycota; class Eurotiomycetes; order Chaetothyriales; genus Neophaeococcomyces; species Neophaeococcomyces aloes. The sequence continues at coordinate 62,202 of JAKLMK010000067.1, read as the reverse complement.
CACCATCATACCACTGTTGAAGCAATCAGGCCAGCCAACGTCGGGTACTGCGGCGAAATTAGTGTCGAGGGTGAGTAACTCGTTCGGAGGTCGGATCGCAACCATATCAGCGTCAAGGTATACTATTCTCTTGTACTGTGTCTGCTTCCACAGCTCGATCTTCGTAAAGGTTGATATCAGGTCCGGTCTATTCATGAGATAGAGATTCGCAGGCTGCATGTTGACGATTTGCTGTACAGGAACTATGTCATCGTAAATGGTCTGTCTCTACATCAGTTTGAGGATTTGATGACACAGTTGTTGTCTGACCTGGAGCTCGGATATGGTATCTAGAGATAGTTTGTCTAGTAGGACTAATGCTGCTAGCCGTGCTTTTGTTCCTCGATCTTTTAATGAATGCCCTAACACCATAGCACCTATTGTTTGTTAAGCGCTTGTTGCATCGACGAGGCCAGCCAGCCAGCCCGTACTGACCTGGTAGGTAGCTATCTGTCATAACGAGCTGCACCACTTGTTAGACTTTCCTCGTCCTGCTGTGATACTCGACTCACCGTGGCGTAGACGGCGTCATGTTGTTGAGCCATGACGAGCTCTCGAAACCGCTGTGTAAACCAAAAGAATACTGTAATTGACTATCCGAATCAATGCATGTGTGCGGAACGGCCGTGAACGACCTTGAATATCGAAAAAGGCCTACAATATCGAGGTCTAGGGCAGATGGTTGTTGCGTGCAGTTGATATATGAGCGCGGTGTCGCAGACGACTTTGTTCCCGCTCGAGGACCTGTGTGTATCCTCCCCGCACGAACATGCGAGCTTTTGTGAGGCAACGCGAGCTCCCGCAGGGATGTTATCACCACAAGCAAGCTCCGCAGCGCACCTAAGGTTTAGCTAAGCTAGGTGCAGGTGGGCCTGTACGTCAGTTCCCTTAGGCGTGCTCCATCAAGATCGGTACGGGAAGCCTTGATTCGTTTGAAGGTTGACAGCTGTTGCATGTGCATGCATGCAGTGTCTCGGTCTTGTGATATGAATTTAACAATCCACAAAACGAACAGTACAGTAAGTTGGTGACTCTTATTGTATGCGCGAACGTTGAACAGTGTGATTGTACGGATTGAACGGTTGGCATGAGCTGACAGTGAAGTTGCTGGCAATTGTACTGATGTGTCAATGCCGTGTTGTTTGAGCAAATTGGTTGCTGCTTGAGTGCAATACCTTGTCAAAGGTAGCTTCTTGCCAAATTCAAAAGCACATGTGGTTTGGGTCATGGAAGAGTGGTTACAAGGATCAGTCTTCGTAAGTTTAGCTTCGGATCGAAAGCTTTCAGCGGAGCTTTGAGTCCCAACGATTGGCAAGATTCTCTAATGCGCATCGGGCTCTGCTGCATGCCATTGTAATCGCTTGCTGCACGATCAGTTTGTGCAATGTTGAACATCACTGATTGACCTCTATATCAATGCTTTCGCAAGTTTCACACCGGCGATTCACAAGGCCATGGTTGCATTTGGACTTCGGAACACTGCATCTCTAGGAACCTGGCCTGGCAATCTCAACAAGTACTTGGATGTATTGAGCTAAAATGTTGAGCTGGTACCACGCTATCCACCCACCGTAATTAAGCCGCTAAAGACACTATTGACAGCCATATGTTGTGCAAACGTCCAAGCCATCATGTACAGATACTTTGGCGAAAATACCGTCCAAATGAACAGATGCTCGCGCAAAACGGTACAAGCTGTCATCACCGCTAGAACGCCGACACATGCAAATATGGTCTGGACCCCGAAGTAATCGAAACGTGACTCGCCTGGGTTGGTTGTAGTGTTGGACCGGAGCACACACGCGGTGGCTGAAGCCCACCAGACTGGGCCTGCCCAATTGCTGACAAACGTCAAGATACCCACGGCGAGGACGTTGTAACCTCCAACCCCGTTGTATGCATTGGAAAGGTCGACTGATGAGATTGCATTGGTGCCGCCGAACGCGAAGAAGCTTGAATACTGAAGCAACAAGATGGTTGTGAGGAGTTCCAGAGGATCCATGGATCTGCCATTTCGCAGTAATCTCATTTGCAGGTAGAAGATCAGAAATATTGGAATATTGAGCGTTCGAGTCTGAGTGACCAAGAATAGGGATATGATGTCGTGTATGGTTTCAAGACACGAAGCTTTTGCCTGTTGACCTGCCCACGGCCGCTCGTAGTAGATGGTTGTCGCTGCTAAACAGCCGAGTCCCAGAAATGCGACGCGAGCAAGGCTGAGGAGTGAGTATCGCTTCACAAAATTCAGGACAGGATTGAGTATCATAACGCCATGCAACAACTCAGGCGCATCGGCGGCAGTGAAGGCGATCTTGAATAAAAGTGCACTTCCCGTAATGATTACCGGAAGGGCAATCATCTGCTTCATGCCAAGTTCGGCCGGTCTCGCCCAAAATCGTCTCGAGATGATCAAGTACGTGAGAAAGATCAAAGCCCAAAGTAGCAACGGTGTCTTTTGGAAGACATTCGTGGCGAGATCTGCTTCGCCGGCATATTTCTGCCCAGTTTGGTTCCACCGCCGCGTGACCCCAAAGAGGGCACATATCATTGTGGAACTGCTAGAGGTCGAGGTCTGAGTACCCTCTTTGATTACTCTTTGCTGCTTGACTGCAAGGCAGATCAGCCATGCACTTGTGATCCAGTACCAAAATTGATGCTCTTCCTCGACGTAACTACTTGCAAACATTGTGAACGCGTAGCAGAGGCCGACGAACACAAACGCAGCTCCGCTGAATGCGTTGCTTACCAGCATGGAACCTGAAATGGCGATTGACAAGAGGAGAGTTGACAGGCTTAGGCCGAGTCCGATGTACATCTTGTCTAGGTCGTATTTGCTTGCCGTGCCACTGAGCTGACTTTGGGCTTCCTTGAGAAAGACTTGGATCTTCTCGACTTCCTCCTTCAAGGTTACGTTCTTGCTCTGATCTGCTTGGAATGCTTTATCAACCTCTATCCAATGACAAGCCAGTTTCTGTGCATCACCAGATAGATCATCCTTACGGCATAGTGCTGTATCAAATACCTCTGGATAAGTCGCATAGGCCACCTCGTGGATCTGCTTAGCATTTTGATAAAGCAAGTCATACCTTTGTCGTTCGGACGACCACAGTCGCAGGAAGTTGGGGATGATGATTCCCAAACTATTCTTGGGAATTGGAAAGCCAAGCAGTGCTGCTAACGTTGGCGCCACGTCTGACTGGTCCACTTCCTCATAGTACTTGAAATCCTCAGCGTACTCCGCAGGACTTTGAAAGCCTTCGAAAATTGCCTTGAGTTTGGGAGAGATGAATGTCAAAGCAGTCGAGACCTCACCGGCGGAGTTTGCACCATGGTTCCCTGCTTCATTCATGCCATGGTCTCCTAGAAGCACGAGCAAAGATGATTTGAGGTGCGATTGAGTTTCCATAGCTTCGTAAATCTGCTTCACAATTTGGTCCATCTCTTCTTGTTTTGCTGGCATGTTTGGTCCTCTAGGTCCAGTCTTGTGTCCGATATGGTCAAGCCCAAGAAAATGCATAATCATGCCAGACCAACCATCGCTGGCAAGCTCCGCTGGTATATGCCTTGTTACATTATTATCTACCTCAGTGAAGTCAGATACAAAGAAACTGGTGGTGCCATCTGCGCGCTCGAAAAAGCCCGGGAAGAGCCTAAGCCAGGTGTCATCGCCGTACATAACCAATTTCGAGTCGGGCTTTGCTCGGAGTTGAGCAAGCCATGAGTCCTGTGCTGCAAGCGTAGAAGTAGTGTCTGACTCAGCAAAGTTCAAAACAAGGTCCAGAAAACTAGGAACCGAGCCTGTCGTGATGGCTTTGACTCGTGGCATCGTGATGGTTGGAGGACTTGCATGCCCGGTGAATGGAACTGCAACACCGGATCGGATGAGGCTCTGAGTGAAGTGGAAGTTAGAAGCATTGCTATAGACAAAGTCACTCCTCAAGGCATCAACGACCATGAATATGACCTTGTCAAAAGGTGCAGTGCCAGTATCTGCCGCAGAATGAGAAGGCCATTCTGCTAGACCTGGTAGAAAGGCCTTGTGTGGGAAGAAGCCCACGGCGAAAATCAAGATTGCTGCCCCAAGAAGAGCATTGGCAAGGACGAGAAGAGTGATCCGAGTGATATTTTGCATGTTATTGAGCACCGTCAGTGTTTAGATATTGGAAACCAGGAATAGCGGTGAAGAGTTTCGGCAATCTCCTCATCGTGATCTCGTTATTCTTGACATAGCTGACTGCTGTCGTAATTGTCCAAGAGCCTACCGAGTGCTGCAGTGGAGGAGTAGGTATTATTTTGAGAATGGCATTCAGGGGGGTGTATCGAGGTGTTCTTCCGTCGCCGTACTATATCAAGGAGAAGACCGCTCCTGCCATCGTTATGTCCAATGACGCAGTTTCCACGCTCAGCTAGCATACAACTTCAATCTTCTTTGGCTGCCTCGATCACGCCTCCCAGGGAGAGGCACAATGGGTTGAAGTCGACCTGATTGAGAGCGCGATGGCGCTGAGTCCAGACAACAATATACTTGGCTTACACGCCGCCAATACCGCCACCGATGTATCCTTGCCAATCTTTAACGTCGAACGAGTGCAGCTCAACTTCAACATTGCTTCGAATTTCGTGGCTGGACAAGTAGCGAACAATGTACTTATACTTGCACTTGCCACGAATAGAATACTGCGAATCGACCTTGAGAATCCTTCGGACATCGATGGTAGGACCAGCGCTTCCTCGAGAGTCAGCGATCCACTGACCTGCTTTAGATGTCGACCTGCCCAAGCGAAGTAGTGAGGTCGGTGGCATACGGCGTATGTTCCTTGATCCCACAGCATCGCATCTGATCATCAGCACTAGCCTTGGTGAGAACTTCTACCTTCACAGCCAGTCCAAGCAACCGAAGGCGCTAGCAAGATTGAAAGGTGTTTCGGTTGAATGCGTTGCTTGGAATGCATCACAACCTACTGCCTCGACTCGAGAAATCCTGATTGGTGCAACTGATGGAAACGTCTACGAAGTCTACATTGAGCCATCCACCGAGTTTTACAGGAGGGAAGAGCGTTATGCCACGCAGGTGTGGAAGGTCAGTGAGGGGGCTGTTACCGGGCTCTGGGCAGATACGATACCTGGCAAGCCGGATACAAAGAGAGTTGTAGTCGCCTCACATACCAAGTTGTATCACATTATTGGAAAAGTTGGTGGACGGGGTCGTGAAGGATCTGCTTCGATATTTGCTGAGCTATTTCAGAAAGAGGAACCAGTGCCATACAACACAACAGGTACTGCGGGGACCGCTCCTTCTCTGCTTGCGATCTCGCCCGATTTGCCTGCTGATGCAGTACAAGACGATACCCAAGCACGGCCATTCGCTTGGCTTAACTCGCAGGGCGTGCTCGCAGGTGATTTATTCACGGATCCAGCCCTTCCAAGCCTAGGCAACAAGATTTTCAATGCCGCCAAGTTTCATCCTCGCTCTCTCTTCCCGGAGACGATGTCTGTTCGGGGTGGTCGAAAACTCATTCAGGATCCTATACAATCTATGACTCTTACTCAATGGCATGTCATCGGGCTCGCTGAGGGACGAATCGTTGCTATCAATCGTCTCAACGGTCAGGTCGTGTATGAACAAACTGTGCTCGAGCCTGGTCAGGGCGTTTTAGGACTCGTCTCGGATGCGAAGAAGAATACATTCTGGCTCTTTACTTCGTCTGAGATCTTCGAGGTCGTTGCTACTGACGAAGATCGGGATATCTGGAAAATAATGCTGCAAAGTCAGGATTACGATGCAGCTCTCAAATATGCGAAAGGCACAGCACAGAAAGATTCGGTAGCTATGGCTTCGGGAGACCATTTGTCGAGTAAGGGTCAATTCATGGAAGCCGCCTCCGTCTGGGGAAGAAGCAGTAAGGCTTTTGAGGAAGTTTGCCTCAATTTGATAGACTCGGGACAAGACGATGCCTTACGAAAATACCTGCTGACGAAAATGGCTTCTTACAAGAAGTCGTCAATCATGCAAAGGGTCATGATATCAACGTGGCTGATACAAATCTTTATGGCTAAGCTGAATTCGCTTGACGATATGGTCGCAACGAAGGCCGAATTGATGGAGAACACAGACACCAAAGGTGCTAAAGACGAGCTGCAGAAGACACGACAGGAATATCAGGATTTTGTCACCAAGCACAAGAGCGATCTTGATGCTAAAACAGTATACGAAGTCGTTTCTTCACATGACAGAGAGGACGAGCTCTTATACTTTGCCAACACCATCACCGACTACGAATACGTCTTGTCGTACTGGGTACAACGAGAGAAATGGACCGAAGCTTTGAACGTACTCAATAAGCAAAGCAATCCCGAGACCTTTTATCGCTATAGCAATGTTCTGATGACTCACGCGCCAACCGGTCTGGTTGACATCCTGACACGACGCCCAAATATTGAACCACAACAAATGGTTCCAGCCCTTCTCAGTTACAACGAAGCTGCCTCACAAATAGCACTCAACCAAAATCAAGCCGTACGCTACCTCAATTTTGTCATCAACAATCACCCCGAGGCTCCCGCGGCTGTCCACAACACCCTCATTTCTATACTCGCCACGCAACCATCGTCTAGTGAAACAACTCTGCTCGCCTACCTCGAATCTCAACCAACACCGCCTCTTTTCGACGCGGACTTCGCACTCCGACTGTGCATACAACACTCTCGTATACAGTCATGTATCCACATCTATTCCACCATTTTGCAGAATCATACTGCGGCCGTTGACCTCGCTCTCTCACATGATGACATTGACCTTGCTGCACTGGTCGCAGACCGAGTTGATGCGACACCCAGCAATAGAACGCTTCGGAAACATCTTTGGCTGATGATCGCAGAAAAGAAGATCAAACAGCAAGGCACAAGCATCAAATCCGCCATTGAATTTCTCAAACGCTCACCAACTTCATCTGACCTTTTAAAAATCGAAGACTTGATACCCTTCTTTCCAGATTTCGTCGTCATCGACGACTTCAAAGAAGAGATCTGCACAGCTCTAGAAGCATACAGCCGCCACATCGACAGCCTGAAATCTGAAATGGACGCCTCAGAAATGACAGCCCAACAGATCCGTGCAGAAATCGACGCCCTAGACAGCCGATACGCCATCGTCGAACCCGGCGAGCGATGTTGGATCTGCACACTCCCTGTCTTGAGTCGACAATTTTTTGTGTTTCCTTGCCAGCATGCCTTCCACAGTGATTGTTTGGGAAAGAGGGTGCTTGAGAATAGTAGTGCTACTAAAAGGCAGGAGATCAAGAAGCTGCAGCAGAGAGTTAGTCAGGGAATGGACATTGGACCGCAGAGAGCGAAGTGGATCCGTGAACTGGATAACATTGTGGGTGAGGGATGTGTGTTGTGTGGTGAGATTGGGATTAAGAGTGTTGACGAGGCCTTTATCAAAGATAGTGATAACAAGAGTGAGTGGACGATTTGATATTGTGCAAACTCGAGTGAGAGGAATGGGTGCAGAGCTAGGCAGTAGATGTACCATAGGTTTGCTACATAGCAAACACGACCGAATTACACATTCTCTCGGCGCAGACACAGTCTACTAGTTGCCGGGAATTGAATGGCATCCGATTCGCAGAGAGAGAGAGAGATCTACCTATGATTAATTCGCTTCTCTTAGCTTAAATGCCGTGGTCACAGCGCAACATCCTCCATATCTCCACCCTTCTCGTCCTCTATTATTGTTTTCTGTGCGTGGCTAGCCTTCGTAGATATCCCTGGTGATGGATCCTGCTCTTCACCCTCGTCTTCACCTTCGTCGTCATTGTGAGCATGCGCGTTGGGACCACTTCTTTGCTTCTCTGGATCTTCAGGTCCATGATCATCACTTTCATCCTCGTTCTCATCGTCTTCTTCTCCATTGTTCCTGGGCGGGTCAGGGGGTAAATCCTTCTGCGTTTGTCGCGCTTGTTCGCCCTCCTGCTGTAGTGGCGGTGTTGTTGTGCCGATTTCTGGGCCTGGTTCACCTTCGACTTGAGGATTCGTCGGCTCAGCAGCGCGAGTCCTGTCTGGCAGATTTGCCTGGATTCCACTGGGTATACTGCTCGTCCTTTGCGGTGGAGTTTGTACTGGTGTCTGGTCTTGTCTCGGTGCTCCGGCACTACTTCTAGATTGGGTTTGTATGTTCGGGTTGTTTCCCACGCTTCTCAACTTTGGGTCCGCATCGAGGTAGTAGCTTCTCACGCCGACGAGTTTGCCTTCTCTTTCACAGCCTTCTATCCATTCTGGGCGCACGACGGGGATGTTTGTGTCCACTGCTTTCTGCCATTGATCGCCGCGCGGTTCTGTGCAGATGAAATGCGTTGTGTGCAGTTGGATTGTTTCTGTCATCTTGGCGCCGATGCGCTCGACTGCTGCTTCTAGACTTGTTCGGAGGGGTGGGGGCAGGACGCCTGGGGTTACGCAGATGCCGGTTAGGTTTGTCATTTCGTGGGTTTTGACGGTGACGGTGTTGCTGGTGAATGTGCCGCCGCTTGTTTTTAGGACTAGGTAGTAGCTGTATTCCATGTTTATTTGTAGGCCGGATAGTTTGGTTTGTGTCATCTCCATGGGTCGGGGGATGGTGCCGGCCTTGACGCCGTTCTTGTACAAGCTTAGGGAACGGAGACTTGAGGTTGCGAGGTCGATGGGGTCCCATTCTAGGACTATGCTTGTTTGGGTTGCGTTCTTGAGGCGGAGGACTGGATGGGCTGGGGCGTGTAGGCCGTAACGTTGGAGGATTTGTTCTTGGAGGTTTAGGAAGGACTCTGCTGCTTTTTGTTCGGCGCCATGGTTTTGGTGGACTGTTATGTCTACTATGCTGCCGGATTGGATGGTTTTGGGGAGGAGGATGGAGGGGAACTCAATCTAGATGGTACGTTAGCTAGGTCACTGAGGGAGATATATATGGGTGGTGTCAATGTGCCCGGAAAGCGCGCTTAGCAATGCATACATACCAGTCGTTTATCTTCGGTGAGCAGGACTGCGACACCAGCGTCGACCTTACCGACAGTGAGAGATACCAACATGTTGACTATTTATTCGACCTCTTGTTTCGACTGAGCTCAATCTGAAAAGAGGTCGAAGTCCAAGGTATGAGAATTGGCGCAAAGACAACGAAGCTCACAAGTCAGATTGCAGCACATGCAAGGTACGGAGTACTGTAGACCATTCACCAAAAGTACACATATTCCGGCCTTGGCAAGACCAGACGCCGTAAATCCATATCACGCTGATCTTTCTCTTCACTTCTCTCCTATCTACCTACCATGTGTCGACCAAGCATGACAGCTGCTTGGTTATCCGATGGGCACCTATGTCTGACTGAGTTGCATCAGCTCTGCCGCTATGTTGAGTCCTTGGGCCACTAAGTGAAAACCGGCACGACTTTCGAGGTCCAATAGAGCATATGCGGCAGCTAGTTGTGTCTCCTCATGCCGCCTATTCTACCCAGTATCTGTTATAGTTGTTACCAAAGCGCTTGCCCCGATTGAGGAAGGGCAGTCATGGCAAGAAATGCCACAATACTACTGGCGACACTGTCCGGTCTCGAGCAGGTAAGGGTAGAGAATGTCAGATCTGAAGGCACGGGGAAAGCGCTGTCGTTTGGCATTTCCTTCGACACGACCACCGTGCCGTAGTCGGCCAACCCCTCGAGGTGAGTATTGCTCTTGAGAATATTTGTGATAAGACATTACACTGATTTTAATCCTAACGATATTTGCGCTCAACATGTCTGGGTAATTTCATCAAAACTTCTCTGAGCTCCGCATCTCAACAATGGCAGTTCAACAGAAAGCGGTGCTCGAATAATAGCAACCCGGGCCAGTCGTGGCACCCGTCAGATATTCCTGGACGTTGAAGCTACGAATGCCGCCGGTTGCTCGTGGCGCCTTTGACTATGTTTGTTCTCAGTCGTCACACCTTTTCGTTTTCCCACATTGCAGTGCCTGCGGGTATTTGTCTATTGTGCTTCCTATGGTCCAATCCACCTGACACCAGACGCCATTCAGAAGCCAAAGGCAGAATCTACTTGGAAGACACATATCTGTTGATGATATTTCAGCAGGTTGAGGACACGCCACGACTAACGAATGCCTTAACTTTCTTACTTTTGCCACACGTCCTGCACGAGCCCTGACGGTCACATAGCAAGCAGTTCATCCATATGGAAACAGATGGGAATACTCACTAGAATCATGGTGTATGTGGCACGCTATATAGCACTACTACTTGGCGAACACCGTGGTCCGGCGAACCTTTTCCCGCGCAAAATTGTCATATATGTATTTATGCTCTTGGGAAGTCGATCTTGATGGATTTCGAGAACCGAAGGGGCTTATTGGAGTGGATATCTTAAGGGCTTCTACTGCTTTACAAGTAGAGTCTTCAATTGCAGCTGTGGCCGGGAGTAATGCCGATCATAGTGATTGTGGTTGTTCACTAAAATTAGTGGGGTTGGCGAAGTAGTGGTAGGTCGTAACACTGCTCATGTGCTCTACCAATCTACTCTACCAAACAGGGATACCAATTGACTCTGGGACGCCTGAAAATAGATACTTTTGACATGCCTCGTTCATGTTGATCTGAGGCAGTAAGACCACAACGAAATTTACTCAATTGACCAGTAAGTAGTCCTGGTTACACCATGAGGTAGACAGATGCATCCTAGGTGGTGATAGTCAGGCTATGCCCGATCACTCAGCCTAGCACAAAGCTTGGTGCTCATAGGTATGCGTCATCTGTTAAACATCAATATAAGGTTGGTATCACAGTGATTGCAAAGACATCCAGTTCGTAGTTATCACAAATGTTAATTGACAATGCGTGGTTGTGACGTTGTCTACAGTTGAGGGTTTGGGTGACGATGAACAAGCATACCAAGTACACCAAGCATTGTATCCACGTTGCATTTCCACCAATTAGCAGGCAGGTAAACACCGCCCCAGAGTCTTCCAAGTCTTCCAAGTCTCCAACCCACCAAAGGTACATTTTCATGCAGGTACCAAGGCCGATCTTCTCTACAGAATTAGGCCACCTCTGCACGTGGTCACTACACTACGTCTCCCCCGGCGATCCTTGTGGCTCTAGACTATACTTAATCCTCTCTCTATTTGTATTAACGATCTGTCACTCATGCGCATGAGCACGATGATCGTGTTGCTAACGGTATGTCTATCTATAGACAAGCTTTTGAGCACCATAGGTGCCTCGAGACAACTGGTCGTTTAACCTGGTGGCTTTTGATTGTCCATGGTTTTGTCTCGCCACTGTACAGCTAAGTACCTAGGTAGAGGTTCTTTTAGCCGAGTATGGCCTGGGCTGCAACATGCGGCTTAACTATATAGAGATCTAGGATCAACGTTAGCACAACCTGAACACTTCTAGCCCTGACCTCAAGGAGCTTTGTTTGTTGCACTCTTGACCACATCAGCATTGGATCTGGCTATTCCTTTCACGACTTGTTGGAGCTAAACCTGAGACCATCGAGGACTTCTTGCGTGTCTGAGCAGCAATACCAACAAGAGCCTTTTGCATCATGCTAACATGGGCCACTCTCATTACCTTTTGCCTTGGGTCGACCTTCGCATTTCGCCATGCAACCCCTCAACCAGATCGCTTGTTCAAGCGGCAATCGTCGGTCAACTACTATCGAGGACCCGTGGTACCATCCTTCAATATCTCCATGCCAATTGACCACTTCAATTCCTCTGACACACGGACATACAACAACAGATACTGGGTCAACGACACATTCTACCAACCTGGTGGTCCCATCTTCTTCTACGACATGGGTGAGGAAGGAGTCTCGAATGAAACAGCAGCACAATGGCTGGCAGAAACCAATGGTACCACTGCTGTCATGGCTTTAGCTCGCCAATACCATGGCCTGGCTATCCTTTGGGAGCTTCGTTATTACGGCTTGAGCTTGCCATTTCCATTCAGCAAGAACTTCACATCAGGTTCTATGCGAGACCTCGTCGGAGCCCCTGCATCATGGCAGTATAGCACCGTCGAGCAGGGACTTGAAGATGTTGTGTATTTTGCCAATAACATGAGTCTAGGTGGATACCAGCCATCCGGTATCAACATGACTCAATTGTTACCCAACAACACTCCCTGGGTATACATCGGCGGCTCGTATCCTGGAGGTCGAGCCCTGTGGATGCGAGTTCGTAAGTCACTGTCCCTGCCGAAAACCCGACCACTTCGTGACCAACTTCCTTCGCGGCTGAACTAACCCACTGATATCGCCAGGAAATCCTGAAACAATCTATGCAGCCTGGGCGTCGTGTGCACCAACTCAAGCACAATTCGATGGGTCCACGTACTACAACGGCGCGCTTCGATCACTTCCGTCAAACTGTTCTACCGATGTCGAAGCAATCGTCAAATACGCCGACGAGATCCTGTCAGGCAATCTTGGTGAAGATCTTTACACTGAGCTCCAACGCCTCGTCTACGTCGAACAGATCATCGGCCGACTATTTACTCCGAGTGCGAAGTACAATCTCAACATGGCAGAGGCCTTCTCGACGCTCTCAGAAATGACAACTACGCTACGAAGTCCGTTATTTGACTATTACCAAGGCTATGGGCCAAGAGTGACGACTCACGTGTTTTGCGACGCATTAGAAAGCTATACACCTGGAGTACCTGGACAGTACAACAACGATAGTTACATTGCGATACTTACCAATCCCGGGACGAGCTCGCCTTCTGATAGCGGGTATGTAGGCGTATCTCACCCTATTCCTCGTGTTCTACGTACAAGTTCCAAAGCTGATGTTCTTTTAGATTCCTTGCAACACATAATAACAACCTGACTCTCGGTTTAGAAGCCTATCTATATGCAGTGCGAGCATACAACACCTATTTCCGGTCGTTCTTCGGCCGCATCCCCACACCACAAGCGCCACCCGATGCTATAGCTGATGCGGTAAGCCTTTATCTTTCGTTGTAACGCAGCGATGAAAGCCGAGAATCATTCTCTAACCGTTCTTTAGTCCTCTTGGGCATATACGGTCCTCACTCAATTTGGCAGGATTCCCGGTACTGATGTCAACAACATCACAATAGCATCGAAATACCTTAATATCTCCTTCATCGACACCATCGCCTTGGTGACCAGTTTTTCCAACGCTACAGTAGCCAGCATTCCAAAGCAGCCGAACTTCACATCCATAAATCAATATGGTGGTTGGAACATCAACCCTGCCAACACCATGTTCACGGACGGCGAATTGGATCCCTGGCGAGATTCAACAGTCTATAGTTTAGCAAGCCAGGACGGTGCACCTGGCCTCACTCCAACAACCGTGGTTCCTGCCTGTGGCATGCCACCGAACAACCCGAAGGAGCGATACGGCGTGATCTATCCTGGTGCTGTCCATGTGCCGGACTTGAAAGAATATGATTATATTTATGGCACGGGCAACAGCACACCTAATGCTGTTGGAATCGATCTCTTCATCAAAGCGCTAGATGTGTGGCTACCTTGTTTTGGCAAGGAGGGTGCAAATGGAGCGGGCAATCTCGCGGCAAACGGAACGCAGAATACAACGGGTACACATCCATACACAAGCGGGGCTTCATCGGCACGACAGCTGTCAGCGTCAATACCTGTGACTGGTGCGCTGCTGGTTGCAGCAGGATTGACATTGTTGCTTCCCTAGATAGCCATAACAGTAGAGTTTCTTCCACCAAGCGACTGACGAATTGATGACCTTCCACATGTCTATAACTTCAGTATACTCAAACGTTATCGGTACTGTAGCTCTTTTTGCTCGATTTCGGTATCTATCTAAATATGTATGTAGTTGTGTCTGCCACACAGCAGAGCAGCTGATAGACAGTGAGACCTCTCTAAAAACGTTACGAGTTCTTTACTCTACATCGAAAGCAACGTGCTATATGCTACTCAAATCATGATTACAGTACATATACGTACTAAACCGCCACGCAAACACGGTCCATGTACATACATACATGTACATAGCCATTCCAGCTCATAAACTCCAACCCTAGTTACACCTCCGTACACCAAAAGACAGAGCAAACTTCCTTCGAATTAACGTGAGCTCGTTTCAATACCTATAAGTTGCCGTCCTCGTAAATTCGACATCACCATAAATTCAACCTCAGAGTCATGGGTCCATATAGAATTTGTCTGGCCATGGGTGTGGAAGGTTTGGTAGTGTGCTTCTGCGACAGGTTTTGTAGACTTGGACGATTCAGGTATGGGGTGTGTGGTGGTAGGTTGTGGAAGGCGATGGTGTGGGTTCGAGTTATACTGTACCTAGGGCTAGTGATGCCGGTAGGTGATGCGGGCTGAATGTTTTGTCGGCGGTGATGGTGTTGATCGTGTCAGGATATGGTGGTAGTCGTGGATGAAGAAGAAAAGGAGGAGGAGGAGGAATATCTCGACAAGCACCAGAAGGACACAACGGACCCCTACTCTGCTGATAGAATATGTTGCCACACACGCCCTGAGCGTTCCGTCGAGTTGCCCAATCTAACGCCTCGGTGCGTGAGAGAGATGTGACCCGCGAATACCTACCAAGACAATGATACAACGTAACCAAATCCAAATCTACACCGGCGGCCCTAGTGTCCATCAATTGTACAGGGGTATCATCATCATCATCAAGAACTGTTGTACAATCTTCACCTATCCATCTTCACTCCACCCTTCCCATTCCCAGGCGTCTGCACCACAAGCCCCGACTTCATCAACGCCTCAACCACGCACCCCGCCTGCCTCGCCAATACACCGGCGGACTGCTCCGCGCCATACCCAGCATAAACCGTAATCTCCACCGTCCCTCTCAACACCGGTGCTTGCACCCTCTCTTCCCGTCCACCATCCCGCCCCACCAATCGTCCCTTCCGATCCAACCCCCTCTCCCTAAGTGCCGTAACAATCGCTCCAGTCCACCGCCTCCGTAATCGAAACCGCTGCGTACTAAGCGGCAGTGCCCTCGCACATAAATCTGTAGAAACCACCCAGCGCAATATGTCAGACGGTGTATCTGCTATGAGAGCCAGGTATCTCGGACGTCGGGGATGGAATTTGTTGGATAGGATTTCTTGTTCGCGGTAGAGGGGGACGATGGAGGGTGAGATGCGGACTTTTAAGTCGGGGATTTTGAGGGTGGTGAGGACGCGGAGGGGGGATGGTGCCGCCATTGATTGGAGAGTGTACAGCCTTTCAGTCTGGTGCTGTTGGTGGCATCCTGGACATATGCTGCCAGGCTGCACTTGTGGACTTGCGTCTTCGAAGCGTGCGATACTTTCGACAGTTGGAGGTGAGATGTTTCAAGACTGTTCACGTTCATGTTCCGTGTGTAGAATGATGATTGAAACTTAGTGCGTCCGAAGATAAGCCGATGGAATCAGGCATTAAGGCATAATATGCTGCTGTTCCTTGCAGCCTTTCACACCTTTCACGCCTTTCATCTCAATCTCTCAAAGACCGTCTGGAATTGTAAGGTGAATGGTTCTGCTGGCTAGCAAAAATTACCTAAGAGATTTGGTAACAAGAGTATTTCGAATATCAAATATGTTTCTCTATTGTCTGCTATCGTGCAGTTCTTCTTGCAATTTTTTTCTAGATTTCTCACTCCTTCCGTGATCTGCGCGCGTAATCTAGAGATGCATTTTTATTCAAATACATTTTGTCCCTCTGGGAAACATCTACAATATCGAAATAACCATCGGGATATGCGAACACGCAACCACTTCCTTGCCACTGCCTGTTTGTCTTCTGCATGTCTCCATTAACATCATGCCACCATCATCCACAATGCTCATGGTTCTGAGCCGTTTCTTCTCCTCCTGTCCACCTCCCGCAGCTGGCTTCAACTTCTTTCCACATAATGGTCTCAATGGCTTCTCGCTCTTTCCAAGCGATGGATTCTCATTGAACAAGACATAGCCCGAAATTCCACGTCAATAGTAAGACTCCTATCAGATCTCTGCATACTTCAAACAGTAAACGGTAGGGTTGGTTGTATCGCTACTGACTCCAGCACGGAAAGCGGCGGGATAAGAGTCCCCAATTCGATTGAACACAGTACTGATGCCAGTGCTCCTGAACCGCTCACACCAGGATTAGTTCCAGACTGGCATATGGAGTTGGTCCCTGCACTTCTTGTGGACAGGCTTCTGTATTAAGAGCTTGGTACGGTGATAAGCTACTGAAGTTTATACAACTTACGTATAGTGCATTGGTCTTCAATGGATCGACTGCGCAGCTGCCATAAGATTGTGTTGCGATTATGATCAAGGATCTAGCTAGCCGGTAGGTCCCAAGTTAAGTGTTTCGAAGACAGATGCGCACTGTCACCTTGAAAATGTGGTAAGAGTGTACCGTTGAGTCTTTCGGATGCCTCTTCGACGACTTGGACGTTCAGCATTTCGTCGTCTGAAGTACCGTGCACTTCTGAGACAGGTGACAGATTGTTGACCCTGAGTACAGGAGGGCTTGTTGACGGTCTTTGAATTGTGTTCGGATCAAATTCAGGATCGTTAAAACTGTGATGGTCTCCCTCGAAATCAGAGATAGGACTTTTGGTCTCATCTTTGAAGTCGTCAGTTTCAGATTGTGCATCGTAGCTGATTGGTGTGAGAGGTGCATAAGTCTCTGGTCCACTATGCATATCCGGGATGGAATCTTCAGACTGCATTCTTCGATGTCCCTTCAGAACTCCTGTTTGTAACTGATGGGCTGAACGAGCACGACTGACTTGGCCCGGACGTACTGTCGAATCGTTGTTGGAGAGGTTAAGCCATTTCGAATTAGGTGACCGCGAAAGCACATTTTGAACAATTGGCAGCTCCAGGTAATTGTTGATCGCTCCTCGGGAAAAGAGAACAAGCATTAAGCAAACCAATATCAATACCATCTGGAGTATGCCCATACGTCTTTGAAAGATGACTTCATCAGCCAGGATGCCCAGACGAGCATTGATAGCCTCGTTGTCGCGTTGGTATTTGTCGCGCTGTATCTGAAGTTCAATGACAGTGGATTGCCAGAGCTGGTCATACTGCTCTCGAAAATCCCGCAACTCGTTCAGTACTGTGGTGTTTAATACCTCCAAAAACGTAGTGGTCTTGGCGAGTTGTCTTTGTTCTACCTTTCTCAAGGCATCCCTCAGAGCACGAGACTGGTCTTCGATATATTGTAACGATAAAGACGAATTCGCTTCAAGCATTTGTAACCGTTTCTGTACAGACTTGAAAAATGATTCCTGAATCGTTGGCATCGCGGGAGGTGCCTGAGCTGCTGTGCTGCTCTGTCGAGGTTTATCAGAGGCCGAAATCGATGTTTTGTCTCTCGTACTGCTTGCCGCGCTGCTCACTACTGAACGATCGATATTCGAAATGGTGGAAGAGCTGATAGACGAGCTAGATGAGGATAGTGTAACAGAAGTAGCAGATACACTTGGAGTCGAATGTTGAGCTTCATGAGGCGTACTTGCGAATTGTGCATGCTCGTCCAAATTGGTGCCTATCGATGCTATACTAGATGCTGTTCGCAAAGTAGAAGCTTTCTGTGAAAATGATAGACGCGTCGGACCATCAGTAGGCACACATACATCGGACGGGTTCATTACAGACATGATGGCTTCGAAGGCAATCACAGAAGCTGGAGCCACTTCAGTGAGATTCTCTGATACTTTCTCGGTGTTCGTGGTCTTCTGGATATCGACAGTGCCGTCATGGAAGTGCCCTGCCGAAGAAGAGGCCTCAGGTACGACGGACTCAGTCGTGTCCACAGTTTTTGCAACAGGTTCAGGAATTAATGAATCGACAAGAGAAAGATCTTCTTCCTGTTCCTGTTGTATATCGTCGCTCTCGTCTTCAATACCTATGTCCATGTCGTGCTTGTATTCTTCCATCATGGTTGTGCCGTGTACACGTAACAAGCTCATGGGACAATAGAACTCTTTGCCATAGTGTGTCAAGAACTCAATCCGTACGTATCGTGCCCAGATAACAGGACTCTCCACGAGGAAGGCCTGAACCTCTCGAGTGTTTCGGGCTTCATATACACCTAGGGTCTTCCACTTCTCAAGTTTGACTGGATATCGGTCAGAGACACTAACTCTGAAAGTGCGAAAGGTAGAACTGAAGAATTCGAAGTTTGCAAGGACAATAGTGTCGATTTGAATATCATTACATAGTTCTAAAATGATGAACTTCTCCCTCGCAGCACACTCGTTTAGCATGTACGAATCCTTGTTCTCGAGCAAGACAGCATTAGGGCTTCTTGCCTCCCGATTAGTTTTTAGGATATTCGCAGCGCAGTCAAACGAAGCATAATTGAACCTCTCTTTGCAGGTCGTGCCCGCGTCTTTGCTTCTAGACCTTGCCCCAGGTGTACCACGAGATTCCGCATGCTCTTGCTCAGGAACTTCGGCAATAGGATACGTGGCTTCGTGTGGCCGCTTTTCCGGGCCGCCAGGAACAAAACCAGTGAAATCAATATCAATCTCTGCATCGTCACCAAGAGAGTCCAGTGTGTTCTGCACATTTGCTGGACGCTTTCGTGGTTCCTGAAACTCGGCTTGGGCGCCCTTGACTACGTGTTCAGATTGACCAGCCTTCTTGAGGTTCTGCTTTTTCCATTCTTCAAATGATAAGAAATTGCCGCTTTCAAGCGCCGAGTCATCTTCAAGACTACGTGGCGTATTGACTAACGCACGAGGCTCCGATGCTGTCTGGGTTGAGACAGAAGGATCAAGAATGGTAGACGTAGAGATAGAGATCGTTGGGATCGGCGACGACGCGTTCGATGTAGCATCGGCGATTGTGACACGGCCAGTTTCAGGCGACGGAGAAATTGAAGTAGATGTCCTCCTCTCGGCGGCCAAAATATGTATTGTCTCCTGGAATTCGGTGCCATCGAGTCCCCGGTTCGTGGTCAAGCATTGTTGTAGGGGAGTATGTGTTATGTAGTTAATCGCCTGCAATGGACACGTTGCTTTGGTCGGTATTGGTATGGGACTGAGGGTCAGTGAGTTTGCTCCAGACGAAACCGTTGCCAAAACACAGGGCAATAGGTGGGTTAGTGTCCAGATATAGGAAGCCATCTTGCCTTGACCTGGCGTTCAAGTATGCGGAAGGAAAATGCAAAGATGAAACTAGATCTCCAATTGTTAGGAGCGCAGGCATAACAAAACTATGCCGCAACACTGGCAGGCACGCATCAAGCGCACATCAATAGGCAAGGAAGCACCGCATTTATATCATCATGGCAGATGCAGACAGTGATAGGCTCTTGAAGGGTGCAGTCAACACTACGTAAATCGATGCGCTAGCAAACACTACAAATGTACAAAATAGTCTCGGGTTGAGACACACCGAGGAGTACTCCAAGGCTGCGCGGTTTGATGGTTCATTCCTGTGCTAACCATGGCGCATTACCTGCGACACAAAAGGCACGCATTAGAGGAGGATGGCAACGAGGTTCTAACCCCCCCGTAAGCGACCACAACAGGACGGCGATGATTGCTCGGAGCACAGTGACGAGAGTACTTCGTCCATGCTTGTGTATACGGCGACAGGGAGTGAAACATCTGCAAACTGTTAGACGGTATGCTTCCACATCATCTATACCTCAACTTCCTGGCCCCGCCAAAGTCCATCCTTTGGCTGCTGTCACATCTCAAATCGACCACGTCGCGCCGAGATTTGAGATAGACGCTTCTCAGATTGAGATTATTGACTCGCCCACGGCTTTCTACACAGCCCTGAAGGTAATCCGAAGAATTCAGCAAGAGCATGGGATAAGAGCTGAGCCATCGAACAGAACAAGATCAAATCGGCAAAACGAAGAATATATTTATCCACCCTGTACATCGGCAAGACTGAGCATGAGCTTATTCAAACATTGAGAGATGCTCTTGATGCAAATCCAAAGCTGCAGGTGTCTATCCTGACAGATTCTTTACGAGGCACCCGCGAGGACCCCAGTCCATCATGTGGCACTCTTCTGGCACCGCTGGTCAGAGACTTCGGTGATAGGGTCAAGGTGGCTATGTACCACACGCCAAACCTGAATGGTTGGAAAAAGAAATATATGCCCAAGCGCATCAACGAAGGATGGGGACT
Source organism: Neophaeococcomyces aloes (assembly GCA_022813445.1). Lineage (NCBI taxonomy): Eukaryota > Fungi > Ascomycota > Eurotiomycetes > Chaetothyriales > Neophaeococcomyces > Neophaeococcomyces aloes. Next base: position 42,015 of record JAKLMK010000067.1, on the reverse strand, counting down.
ACAACACATGAAGCTATATGGGTTCGACGACGAGATAATGTTGTCCGGGTAAGGCCCATTTTCACCTGAATCTAGGATATGGCTGACATCTGAAAGGGCAAACTTGTCGGATGACTACTTTACTAATCGTTTGGATCGGTATCACATATTCAAGTCGAAAGAGCTAACTGACTACTTCGCTGCCGTACACGAAGCTGTTTCAGAGATATCCTACGATCTTTTGCCATCTGAAGAGGAGAAGGGCGGATTTGTACTTCAATCACCTATGCATCGAGGCATACCGGATCCTGTATGGCATTCTAAGAGGTACAAGAGGTACGCGAAAGACTTACTAGAGCCACTAATACGCCCGGGGGCGAGACAGAAGTTGTCTCCTAACGAGTTCGGGACAAACAAGACTTTTGTCTACCCACTAGCTCAGTTTGATATTCTGCTCGGTGCGCCTCGAAACAAGGAATATTTGAACTATGAAATCGCACAGTATACGTCGACCGAGAAGCCTGTGTTGACGAAACTGCTTACAGCTTTAGCTGAAGACTCTAAGCTCCGCAACGCTAAATGGACCTTTACGGCTGGGTACTTCAACATTGACCCTGACATTTGCGAACGTCTCATTGAGGCTACACCAACAATCACTGAGCTTAGTCAAGCAGGAAAATCTTCCGAGACGCCGTGTACCGTCATAACTGCTTCTCCATGGGCGAATGGGTTCTATGGGTCTGCAGGAATATCTGGAATGCTTCCGGCAGCGTATACTTTGCTATCCAGGCGGTTTTTGACACAAGTCGAGCAGGCTGGTAAAGGCGACGTGATACAACTCAAGGAATGGCGCAAAGGCACGGTTGGACAACCGGATGGCTTTACTTACCACGCAAAAGGTATCTGGGCCACTCTCCCAGCACAACAGGATGATTCCGAGCGCTTAGTCGAGGAGCCTGGGCCAAGCGTCACATTGGTTGGCAGTAGCAATTACACGAAGAGAAGCTATAGTCTTGATCTAGAAATTGGCGCTCTTATTGTCACTGATGATGCGGAGCTGAAACGCAAGTTGAAAGCAGAAACGGAATGGCTGGAGAAAGATGCCTCTGTAACAACAAAGAATGATTTGATGAAGATAGATAGACGTGTCGGCGCTCGAGTGCGAGCTTCACTCTGGCTGGTCGAAAGACTTGGAGGCGCATTGTAAATTGTACCAACCTGCCGTGCCTGCCTCGGTACACGATGCATGCTGTTCAAATTTTATTCATTGTCAACCAAGGGTCGGTCTGGTTGTTAATAGCTTGCAGACATATGGCGGCCATGCTGCGCAACCTGGACAACGATTCGAGGATTGAAAGTCCACCTCCCTTTGGTGTCCCTTGACCGCAGAGCGCACATGCCATGCCCCAGAATTCACTAGGGCTGCTCTACAGTACTTCTGCTGTATGCACAACCAAGGATATTGTTTTTCAGAGAAAAAAATTCAGATATCAACAAACAACTACATCGAGCGGTGGTCTCACCGCTCCGAGCCTGATGGAGTCGAGACCATTGAACCTTGGAGCAGCTTTCCAACCTTTCCCTCTAGCGTCCGAGAGCGAGATCAGAGCGGAGTTCTCGGCGGCGAATCTATGGAGGAGTCGATCAGTGTGGAAAGCACGAGGAGGTCTATGCGCGGAAAAAATGCAACCAAGCATTGAAAATTGGGTGGCAATGGGTACCACTTGACAGTGTGCAGCAGTTTGTGCGTGCAGATGCTTTCCGGACTTTAATGGGACAGAAATGTGCCGCGGCCCTTGCCGGAGGTCCAGTGACTGGGGCGACGATCCCTCCTCGGAAAGCACCGAGCCAAAGCGGTAAAGACCCAGACTGTATCCTCATTCAAACCTCTGGCGTCGCACCCCAGTCTTTCGGTAACACAGATACTGATATCCATGTTTCCTGTGTAGGAGGGACGGGCTGGATGATGTAGCAACACTAATGAAAACATACAGTCAAGTCCACAATCATGCCCCAGAACGAAAGAAAACGTCTGCGAATCGTCCTTGATGGCCTCGACCCAATCGTGGAGAGGTCCATCATGCACGTACGGCTCGAGAACACTGCGCTACTGCACGTCTTGCAGCAACGATGCCTCAAGAAAATTCAGTAGACCTGTTTTGCCATTCGTTGTCTAGATTCTACGGAAATTGCGATGTTCACCGCTTTTCTATCTACATTTTTTGGGCAGCTGTTTTGCAGCAGGACAAGAACGAATTATAGCCAACAACCGACGACCGATGTCGGGCCTGTGAAGATGCTCGAGTAGTCTGTGTCACTGCGCGCGCGGCTATTTGCATGTCTAGACAATTGATCTTATCAGGTGGTTGGAAGCACGAAGCGCCACGAGGTTCCTCGGACTTGAACTGCAACCAGCATGGGAAGTGAAACTATTGGTCAGTGCCTTGTGAAGCTTCGAGCATCATCACGTGAACCAGAAAGCATACACACAGTGGTCTGTCACAGACATCGATGTCAGTACTTGGTAAAGACCCTGACGACGTGTTGACCCGGCAAGGATAATGTCATGATTCAGTGAACCTACTGGATCGAGTTCCAGGTGTTGATCTTGAAATGACCAGCTAGTGAGCAGGTGGTCTTAACATCATTGCAAGGGTGGAATCCCTCTACCAATAGCTAGTGAGACAGTGCTGTTCTGTACAGAGTAACGTGCTTCAGTGTTCACATTGTGCTATTCTTGCATGTACAGTATTGCGACACATCAGAGCTCAATAGACCCAGCGGTAGTAGTCAACCAAGTCATGACTCTGCCATTCGAAGTCCTGACGTGATTTTAGTCCGGCCAAAAGTTGGACTCAGCGGAGTGGTATACGTGTTTCCAGTTCGTCATGACGATATCAATGGCTCGCTCTTGCACTGGAGTCGTCCCTCACTCGAACTCGAGTTTCACATCACGGACTGCCAGCTACATGCTTGTTGTGAGACGACAGTGACTGCTTCCAAAATGATCGTGTGACCAAATAGAAAAGAGCCTCAAGTCAATGGAGAAAGACATGCCTTCAGTCCTACTGTAAGGGGCACGGATACGTGCAGCTTGGTTGCGGGGTAGCTTGTCGCAGCTCGGATGTTTTCGTGCCTGTTTGCGTGCAATACGACGCTGGTAAGCTCCGAGGGGTTCTCACCAACGTCTCAAGTAGATCCTCGATCATGCACCTGCAGGGCACAACTGTTCAGAGATTCGCTACAGTTTTTAGACAAGAAAGGCCGGCGGGAGGTGTATTCAGAAATCGACCCAATCTAAGGACAAAGGCTAATCGGTACACGAACAACGGCATCCTCGGATGATGTGATGCCATCTCTTGCCGTTGTGTTCGCACATATCCAATCGCCGTCTTCTATGCTGCCCTCATGACCAGTATAGAGCGTGAGCAAAGTTAGGGCTAACTTGCCACGAAAGGGGCACTGTCCGGAGCTGTTGAACGTGACCTGATATAGGGATTTTAGAGAACAGGTAATTTCAGCTGAGAGCTTGAGTGATCATACTGAAACAACAACAATGACGATGTGGCGGGGTTGATTTATTGCGAGTAATCACAACAAAGCCGCGTAGAAGGTCCCTATTTTGGAGCCTTGGCTAAGGACTCGAAGGGCAGCTGACGAGGACTGTAGGCACCGAAGCCGGGCAGTGCGGTTATGATTAGCATGGCGGCGTATTTTCCAGCATGGCTCTGCCCAGGTACGAGTGTCAGGCCAGGCTTGTCTTTCTCGGCAAGCTTTGTCCCAAAGCATCCAAGAACCAACCGCAAGACATGTCGCCAGAGTGTTCCATGACCTGCAACCAACGATAGCTGCAGCTGACTGTTCCACCCCGCTAACTCTGTTCCATCTAGTCCTCGAAAGCGATCGAAGTCGTAACGCCAACAAAGAGGATCTCCCGGCCTATCTCGTGCGCTGCAGGACCCCAGCCTGCACGTCGCTGCGCTTTGGCCACTCAGCAACCCACCGTCTCACTTCCAACTTCGCTCCATCTCAACAACTCACATACAATCATCTATACCGCCCTTTGCCCTTACCTCTAACAATTCACCATGACTTCCTATTGAAGACTCGAGCTCGCTGCCATGTAGAATTCCGTCTTGGAAGTTACCATCTAGTTGTTTCACCGTGTGTGTTCTGCTCTGGTAGCTATCTCCATCCGCCGACGTTCCTTCCTCTACCACCACCACTCGACCAGACAAAGCATTCCAGCTGCGTTAACTCGACAACCACTACACCACAAAGCTGCGACCTACTCACAATTACGTACCCATCTTTGTTCACCATCTCTAGCTGCAACAAGAACTCTCCTACCACCGAGTTTTGTTCACAACGACACGAAACCTGGTGCTCTTCATCCAATTGGTGTTCTCTGTGCCTGAGACAGTTACAAGCCGATACTTCAATCTCTTCACTACGATTCGGACCCCGTGGAGGTTGACTATTTGTGCTATATGCTGAAGCTTCACTGGTACTAGACAACATCTCGCAGCTGCGGCGTCAGACTCAAGGTACCACGATCGGTCGTCATCCTTAGACTCCTTCCTCGATTGTCCTACTCAACGGTATCCCAATCACTTCATCTCTTCTTCGGCCTGGCCATTACGTACTCTACCATCAAGCTATGATACGACAATAACGACATTCTTTTCCTCTACGCATCCCCTCGATCGGTTAATGGGCATCTGCTCTGTGGCGCCTCATCGATAACGTCTCATTCTTTCCTAATTACGACTCATCACTTCATGAGCCTCTGATTTCACGAAACTCGAATCCACTTGCCGATCCAGTCCAAAACTACTTCGCATGGTACTGGTGACGGGTAAAAGTTGGCGGTTCTTCTCGATCTATACTTGGTCTCCCACCATCCCAACCGCTTCACGACTCCACCTCTTCTCACCTCTTCTCGACACGCCTCACATTTCTCGATAGCATACTAAAGACCTAATTTCCTTGTGTATCCGGAGCTGTACAAAGCTGCGCTCAACATACCAAGCCTGAGCGTTGAAAAGTTTCGCTTTTGTTTCCGTTTCCTGGTGGAACATTTCTCGACTTCCTGCAAATCATCTTGACTTATCTTCCCTTACAATGGAATGCATGAGAGATCACTTCCAGCGAGGGCAACTGCTTGATGGGCGGTTTAGAACCATTGCACCTCTCAACCATGGTTCTTTTGGTATGGTGTTCCTTGCGGAGGACATCTTAACGAAGCAAGAGGTGGCTATCAAGTGTTTAACAAAGCACTCAGCAGCCATCGCTGATCTACCCATCACAGCCGACGAAGGCGCCGACGAACTCGCTTGCCATGACATCCTCAAGTTCCATCCTCATCTTGTCAACTTGGTTCACCATTTCGAAACTCCTGCACACAACTACCTCGTCCTCGAGTACTGCTCTCAAGGTGACTTGTATGAGGCCATCCGCCATGAACGAGGTCCTCTCGAAACCGAACATGTGCGACGTTTCATGTTGCAATTGATCAGTGCCGTCGAGCACATGCACAACAATGGTCTGTACCACCGAGACATCAAACCTGAGAATATTTTCTTGACAGTGACTGGTGATGTGAAGCTTGGTGATTTTGGTCTGGCCACCCAGAGCTTGTGGTCGTACGAGGCATGTGTTGGCAGCGATCGATATATGGCTCCTGAGCAATATGACCACCTTGGTAATGGCTATTGTCCTGCAAAGGGCGACATCTGGTCCGTTGGTATCTGCTTACTCAACGTACTGTTCTCCAGGAATCCCTTTGTGACACCAACGGAGTCAGATGTTTTGTTCGCCGATTACGTCCGAGATCGACAATCTTTGTATGACATCTTCCCGAACATGTCTACGGATACCTACGACATTCTGTCAATCGCTCTCGCTCTCGACCCGACGAAACGTGATCTCTATGCTTTGCGAACAGCCATCAAGCGTGCAGTTACGTTCACTATTGACGATGAAGACCTCGACGATGAGTTTTGCACCGAACAACGCGGTGTCCTACGTGCTAGTGCCAACCGTGAGCCATTGCGTACACCTTCCATTCAAACACCGCACATCGATGGTGATGCCTTTCCATGGTCAACGGTGTTGCACACTACCACTGCGAAGCCTGCACATATGCCTTCCATTCCTGACGAGTATGACGAAGACATGTTCTCTGATCGAGGCCTGAACTGCGGAGAATCGTGGTACTCTGGAAGGTTCAATACACCATCTAACTTTGGCTCCGCCTTTGGCGCTTCTTTCCAGTCCATGAAAATCCCAACGCATAGGATTCAAGCTCGTCAAACCCCAGCCCCTGCTGTCCCAAGCTCCCTTCCGGTTCAACGAACCCGACCAATATCAACCATGTCTCAAGTCTTTGGCAAGAAAGATACAGTCGCGAAGAGCTGGAGCGAGATGTGGGAAGAGGATGAAGAAGATGCGGAACGAGAAGCTGCACTCCAATCACGACGAGAGATCAATGCTCGTAGCTTCAGTCGTGAAAGTGTTGATGGAACTCGAGCTGCCCCTACAGTTCTACAGGAGAAGCAGAGCACGTTGAACCTCAATACTCGCCCTACTCGACAAAGCATCCGCAAGGTTCCTGCTCCGATCAAGCCATCTATGGGAAGCAACGAGAACGATCCTTTTTCGTGGCAGCCCAAGTCACCCAAGCGGTCCCCTAAGCATGTGCCAATGGATAAATGGGCAGCGCTCGGCAACCGACGACGCAACCCTACCGGCTCAGAGACCACGCTACCCATGAAACTAGCAACTACTAAGAAGACCAACATGACACAAAGCTCCATGAGCAAAAAGAGGACAGGATCAACAGCACAAGATCAGCTATGGAATCGACGCCAAAGTCGAAACAAATCAAATAAATCACGACCTGCATATCTGGATAAGGATTGGCGTTCACACAAAGTCATTGATTCCTCCGAAGACGAGGATCTTGAGTGGGTTGGAGGTTGGCACAACTTCCACTTGTAACGTCGACGGAGATTTTTTACCTTACTACACAACCTCACACGACATCCCTTCGATGCGAAGATGCCTGCCACGTGCTGCTATATATTGTTTATTATTGGTGTTTTTTCGCTTTTTTCTTTTATAGGTGGTTGTGGAGGAAGCAGATATTGTCTACTTCTTCTGCAGCCATGCCCCTCATTGCAGTCTAGGTTGGACTCTTGACACTGATGACTTGCGGAAAGCTTGCTTAATTCTACCCTCCTTAACGAGGTGTCATTGTGTATCAACAAGGTCGAGTTCACTCGAGTACTGAAAGCATCATGGGAATGGATGGTTATCGGATTGGTGTTCTATTATGAAAAGGGCGAGTCAAAAAAGGTCAATGGTTGGGTTCGGACGTCTTCTACATAGCGTACATGTTTATTATTGCATACTACCAGGGCAAGCGCGAGGTTTAGGCGAGAATGGTTTCTATATACCACGGGAATGAATGGCACGGCACGGCATGATCAAGGCACGAGAATGGGCTGAGTGTGGGAGGAATAAGGTGTTGTCGACAACAATAACAGCAGCCAGCATATGGTCTGAGCTGCAGTACAGATTGTCATCATCCATGATCAACATTAACGTTACATCAATTCTTCGCTTGTGTGCTTGAGATAGCTTAAGTACGAAATGAAGAATTTCAATCCTCTCACTGCTGGTTTCATCCACTTGGCTCTTCATATTCCATAATGTTTACCAAATGCTTGCCAAGTTATCCCTTTCAGCAAACGAGGAACGTACTTCTGTGAAGGCTGCCTAACAGTCAAGCAGATCGGATGTTCGGCAGAAAATGTATTTCAGGTTTGGAAGATACCGAGGCAGAAGCTCCCCATCTTTTACCCCAGGTTTAGACAGCCATGTCCGAGGTCACTAACTAGTAAGCTGAAGGTGGTGGAGCTACTAGCAGAAAGCAAATTACATATAGAGACCCTGACAAACACCACACCCCTCGATAACGACTTTGAACAACAATCCAGTATTGCAGGCCTTTATCTATTGCTGAGCTATAGCTACCTAGTCACGACTGACGAGACCTTTTCACTCAAACTTGAACCCATTCAAAAGTATTCCTGTGTTTAAAGCTTGACAAAACAACGAGCAAGTATGTCTGAAGCTCCACCTGTACCAACGACTGGCGGTCAGCCCAAGAAGCAAGCAAGTCAACGCATCCCCATCATAGCTCAGCCATTTGTTGGTGAACGAGCGAGGAAGACTCTTGATATTGTGAGTCTCATCTATTCAAATCCTTAACTGAGTGTCCAAAATACTCCCAATAATATGCACTTATCGTTGCATCTACTCCTCCGACCTACCATGGAACTCTTACCATGCCCCGCAAGCTTAACGTCAACACCTTCCTTTCGACACATCTTATCAACGACCCACTAATCAAACCACCCAGGTCGAAAAATTCGTCGAAGAAGAATGCATCCCCGCCGACCCAATCTACGCCCAACAACTCGGCCACGGCGACGAACGCTGGGAAGGCCACCCCTCCATAATCGACGATCTCAAAGACAAAGCCCGCAAACTCGGCATCTGGAATATGTTCCTCCCCAAAAACCACTACAGCAACCTCGCCGAGTACGACAGCTCCGGCGGCGCCGGCGGGTTCACCAACGTCGAGTACGGCCTCATGGCTGAGCTGCTGGGTCGTAGCAGGACGGCCGCTGAGGCGACGAATTGCGCTGCTCCAGATACTGGCAATATGGAGGTTATTGCGAGGTATGGCACGGCTGAGCAGAAGGCCAAGTGGCTGAGGCCGTTGTTGAACGGGGAGATTCGGAGCGGGTATTTGATGACGGAGCCGGATAAGGCGTCGTCGGATGGGAGGAATATTTCGCTTAGTATTAAGCAGGAGGGGGACACGCTGGTACTTAATGGGTCGAAGTGGTGGTCTTCCGGAGCTGGGGATGAGAGATGCAAGATCTACATCGTGATGGGCAAGGATATGAATGTCAAGGAGGGTGAGGAGGGGTATGGAAGGCAGAGTATGGTGCTTGTTCCGTCTGATTCGGCTGGATTGACTGTACACCGTATGCTGAGTGTGTACGGATACGATGAGTAAGTTTGGCACTTTTCTTTTCTCCACTTCACCACAAGCCGTGCATATACTGACTTATGGGGGTAATTAGTGCACCCCACGGCCACGGCCACATCACATTCAAAAACGTCCGCGTCCCAGCTAGCAACCTCATCCTCGGCCACGGCCGAGGCAACGAAATCTCCCAAGGCCGTCTCGGTCCCGGCCGCATTCACCACGCCATGCGCAGTATCGGCGCCGCCGAAATCGCGTTGGAATGGCTCATCGCACGTCTCAACGACGACCGCAAAATCCCCTTTGGCAAGCCCCTCCGCGAACACGGCGTGCTTTTAGAGTGGGTCGCGCGCTCACGCATCCAAATCGACGCCGCGCGGCTCATCGTACTGAACGCGTCCATCAAGATCGACAACGGCGATGCGAAAGCCGCACTGGTTGAGATTGCCGAGGCGAAGATCATGGTGCCGCAGATGGCGCTGGATGTTATTGATCGGGCTGTGCAGGCACATGGGGCGATGGGCGTGTGTCAGGATACGCCGCTTGCGAGTATGTGGGCGCATATTCGGACGTTGAGGATTGCGGATGGGCCGGATGAGGTCCATTTGAATCAGTTGGGGAGACGGGAGACGAGGGCTAGGGCGCAGGAGTGTATTGGACGGATTGAGGGGTGGAAGGCTAGGACTGCGGAGCTGAGGATGAAGATGCAGCTTGAGGAGAAGCCATTGGGTGGGAATAAGGTAAAGGGGTTTGAGAAGGCGAAGTTGTAGGGTGGATGATGATGATGATTGTCTGGGGTATGTGTAGTGCTTCTGTCAGATTGGAGCGTTTCCAAGTTGAATTATGAAGGGGGTTAGTTGATCGAGTGGTTGCACAACATACTCCTTTTATAACTCGTTCACAGAAGTAAAAGTCATGAAGCACTTTGTTTGTACAGGTTGAAAAGTCAATGTCGTTGATCTGTTTATGAAGTAGGGCGCCAGCTTTTTCTACCTAGCTTCTTGAGAAAGATGAGATGTAGCATGATAAATTCCTTGTGTAGGGGAATGCAATACCACGACGTGGTGTTCATCCGTCAGTCTCAGGTAAAGTAATCAGTGTACGTACGTGATGAGATCTTCAATTCTTTCGATCCAATACCCAGTCCATGTTATTTTTCAGATATTTGTTGCTTACACAACATACGATGAAGCTTCACCAGGAAATAATTGAAGGAATATTAAAGAACGTCCAGTGGTGTCGAGTAGCTAATATTGACTTCGATATGATTGGGTAGATAATGTGTAGCGGGAGAAAGGCTTGAAATAAGCACCAATAACTGGCTTGATGCTAAGGGTTTGGAGAAACTAAAATCCCATGCCACGTGAGCATGAGGAGTTTTTTATCCTCTAACTTCCGGTGTTACATTGTCTTTATTGATCTCGATGCTGCCTTCATGCAGTCCTATCTGCAAGGAATGAGTAGGGAACCCTACCTTATTTAACCATGGTCACAACAGACCGTGGTGTAGATTCGTTAGTCAATAGCCCGAAGCTACTCCATGCTCGCCGTCCTTCAACATCAATACTGATGTCCCCTGGTCAAGTGGAGTATTTCGGACAAGCTCGAAAGCTGGAGAACCCTCAAGGTTCCTCAAGCCAAATTTTTGGTCCGCATGATCGGCCACCACAACGGGGATAGGCACCCCGCAAGGCCAACAAAGTTGGACATGTATTGTTCTGATACTTCCATTCTCTTGATCGACCTCTTCCTCATCAAGCCGATATCCCAGGGATCCAGTCCAACATCCCTCGACATCGCGCCAACATAGCCTCGAACATGTCTTACGAAAAGGGCGCAATTCAATCCCCTCTCCATCCCTCTGCCAAAGATCATGTAGCACCAACACGATCGGACAGCGTTATCATTCAAAATGCCAAAGCTGCCACGGACAAAGAGCGTAACATGACCTTACTGCAAGGCATCAAGCTCTATCCCAAAGCCATCGGATGGAGTGTCCTCATCTCAACGTGTATTGTCATGGAAGGCTTCCAGGTCTGTCTGCTTCCCAATTTCTACGCCTTTCCACAATTCCGCCAAAAGTACGGTCACTATGTCGAATCAGACGGCACCTACCAAGTCTCGGCGCCATGGCAAGCTGGTCTTAGCAATGGTGCAAACGTTGGTTCAATAATAGGTCTCTTGATCAATGGTTGGATTTCCGAAAGGATTGGTTATCGCAAAACTGTCATGGGATGCCTCGTTCTCATCATCGCTTTCATCTCTATCCTCTTCACCGCACAAAATGTTCAAACTCTACTTGTTGGTGAGATTTTGATGGGTTTGCCTTGGGGTGTGTTTCAAACATTGACTATCAGTTATGCTTCCGAGGTTTGTCCAGTTGCGCTGCGAGGTCATCTCACTACCTACATCAACTTCTGCTGGGGAATTGGTCAAGTCGTCGGTATTGGTTCGATCAGAGGTATGTCTGGAAGAAATGATCAATGGGCCTACAGAATTCCCTATGGATTGCAGTGGATTTGGCCCGTGCCTTTGCTCGTCGGAGTTTTCTTCGCCCCTGAATCCCCGTGGTGGCTTGTGCGGAAAGGCCGTCTGGACGATGCAAAGAAGAACCTCGAACGCCTCACAAGTAGAAATCGTCAAACCGATTTCGATGCCGATGAAACGGTTGCAATGATGGTGCACACTACAGCTCTGGAAAATAGGATCACAGCAGGTGCGAGCTACTTCGACTGCTTCAAGGGCACGGATCTACGACGAACAGAGATTGTCTGCATGTGTTGGGCCATCCAGAACTTGAGTGGAAATTCATTCAGTGGATATTCGAGTTATTTTTTAGAAAGAGCTGGTCTCAGTTCTGACAACGCGCTCAGCTTCGCTCTCGGCCAGTATAGCATCAATTGTGTCGGCGTGTTCGGGGCTTGGTTCCTGATGGCGCAGGGCATAGGCCGAAGAAGCCTCTATTTCTTGGGCCTCTGTGGCTTGTTCACGATGCTGATGATCCTTGGGTTCCTTGGACTTGTGCCGAAATCACACGTCCATGCATCCTCACTTGCCGCGGGGAGTATCATGTTGGTGTGGGCACTGTGCTACCAGTTGACTGTTGGTACGGTATGCTATTCACTTGTCGGTGAACTATCAACCCGACGACTTCAAATCAAGACTGTCGTGCTTGGACGAGCCTGCTATAATGTGATCGGCATCATATGCTCAATCCTCACCCCCTATATGTTGAATCCGGTATGTGCAGAGCGTGATTGTACAAGGATGATCAAACTGACACATTAACAGGGCAATTGGAATTGGGGATTGTACACCGGATTCTTCTGGGCCGCCTTGTGCTTCCTCTGCATTATCTACACCTATTTTCGAATTCCGGAACCAGCAGGGAGAACCTTTGCCGAACTGGACTTGTTGTTTGAACAACATGTCTCAGCCAGGAAATTCGCTACGACACAGGTTGATGTGTTCGATGAGCAGGTCCATGAGGCTACCATGGTTCGGGCTGAGAAGGGAACAGGTGGCGTTGCCGTCCACAATTAGTCGGGGAATTCACCGTAGTTCGAATCGGAAGCAAAGGTATTGTGAGTGATCATGTGCGTTGAATCAGCGAAAGGTTATGTGAGAAAGAAATTGATACCCAAGGCTTTATCTGATTGATGATTGTGAGCTTAGCAACATTGAAGGATTCACGATACCCTACGCTGTTTTTAGTAACTTCGTGAATGTGTAGCTTGTAAATTATCGAAGCACAAACAGTCAAACACCATTGTTTGTAAAAATTGTTAAGTCAGAAGACTATCTAGAGAGAATATGAAACCAGCATCCATTTTTATACAGAGCGTTCCACCCTTGGTACATTTAGGTCACCTCTCCTGTTCGCAACGGTTCATCAACACTGAATAGATCACGGGTTGAATCGCTTCGACCACGGTCTGGATTAAAAGATCAACGGTCCGTTGGTAGCACAACGAGTATAGGTATAGTCGTCGTTCACCAACCTTGAAGCGAAAGTCAGGTCATTGTTTGTCCATTTTGGAGACTGAGGGGCACATATCTCGGTTGTCCGGGCAACAGCGACAATTAACCACGGGCCTTCCCTTGCTGTTTGTGCTGCTACCCATCGCAACGACCAACTCTACGTTTGAACAGGCTGCAGTGTCCTTCAATACATCACATGCCTGTCTTCACTGCTCGTAACCATGAATGACTGATTCGAACTTGGAAAAATCTGTGCCTGACACTCGCACTCCTACTTGTTGCACTTTTCAATACCCACAAACACTGTTGACTCGAACAGATATAGTTAAGCCTCTTAAACTATTTCTTCTGACTAGATTCGCTCAATCCTCAAAAGATTTACAACTACTGCCTCAATACGACTCGAATTGCATTACAAGAACCTCCTCATACAATGGCATCAGGCACAAACTCTCCATCGAAATCTACACAAGCTCTATCTGAGCGCTCGTCAAACATCCGATCCCCAATGAAATCACCATCCAAGATTGCGCTGCCACCATCTCCAGTGCCATCTTCTTTCAAGAATAAGAAGCCAGCTACGAACGCCAATGCTGAGGAGCAAGAGAAAATGAGCACGAGTTCACAGATCGTTCAAGAGCACTCCCTGCCACACGTCGCACCACTCAAACCAGCTTTAGTCCATAAGATGTCCGATGCACACTCGCCCGGCCAGACTTATGTCAGTCCAAGCGATAACATTCTTAGCCCGGCCACGAAAAAGTTGACTGAGGTCAAAGGAAGAAGATTTGCGTAAGTACACCACAGCATCAGCGCGGAACAGATAATACTAACAAAGTGATAGCAGCTCCAAGAAGCACTTGTTGTACAACTCCTCGAACCTCTTTGCAAAGCAGACCTTGCAGGCGAAGGACGACAATAGAGAAGGTGGTTCGTGAGGAGGTCTTCAGAGATAATCATGGTGCAAGTTGAGGTTGCTGTTCACGGGGGTGGTCATTAACATTACGAATTTTGGCGTGAAGGAGTTGCATTCATGGGATTGGGTACTCAGTCCTGAACACATTGGAAAAGTATCATCAGGAAGATTGTACTTCTTGGTTGGTCAACATGAAATTCTTTACAGACTTCATTATACATATTGGTATTGCACATTTGCTGAATGGCATAAGCCAATTGGGTTGAAGGTTTAGATTTGATTGTTGCTCGCGACTATACCTTCCTAAACAAAAGGTCGAAACAATAGCTGCCTGCATTACCAAAGAGTTTGAAGCACTTAGCACATGAAATTGATGATTACTATTCTGCCCGTGCTCGAGCGAAAGGTCGGTCAAAATCTGTCATTCAGTAGAGCCTTGAACCGTCAACTCCAGGCAGAAAGTGCTGGAAATTGGTCTGATCGATATTCGATACTCAATGTTCGTATACGTCTAACCTGTTCTAGAACACAGACCCACGCATTTCCGATAAATCTCCCAAAGATTGATGCCTTGTTGTTGGGATGCAGGCAATGCCAAGTACTCGTACACGGGCAGTTTATTGCTCCAGTCCTCTCGTCTACGGCCGAGACGTGAGGTGTCGGTGCACACCCTCTTTGCTGGTTTTATCGTGAGCGATCAGGGATCGACACTAGGTACGGGTTTCGTACTTTTCGTTACAGCTTGGATTTTAGGCGTCCAGGTCTGTTCTGATTGGTCAGCCTTCCCAATGATGCTGCGACATAGGTACCCGCTTCGACTTAAGCTTGGGGCCAGGTTTCGGCCACTACCCACCAACCCGCAAGCTACGATCACCGCTGCTGAACACCCAGAATATGCACTTGATCTACCAAGTAAGGCTCAGCATGGTCGGGGTGCAAGTTTCATCTAACGATCTTTACCTCAACTTCCTTCCTGACCTCTACATTTACTAGAACTGATCGTTAAGCACCTTTATATCTGGAATGATCCATTGATGTTGTTTGTGACTTGTTAGTCTAAGAACATGTCAGCTCCGCGAAGCCATTGCAGATCGCAGTTCTGTAGATGACATGAACGAGTCAGCCTCGGTCAGACGAATTGTCGTCTGTGTGGACGGTGCAGGAGATGTTGCCGCTACCGAGTCAGCACCATCCAAGCAGCGCAATCCCAGCACTATCGCAAGAATAACATCAGCAGTAAAGACGGGCTCGTGTATCGACCAGTATGGGAACGTCTCGCAACAATTCGTTCAACGTTATTCAGTAACAGATACAGCATCAAATTTTACAGCAAAGTTCAAGAAGGAATACATTGACCCATCCGAACAGCAAATCCAAGATATTGTCCGAAATATATGCCAGCAGCTTGACAGTCCCCGAGATGAGATATTCTTGTATGGCTCAGGTCGTGGTGCCTACACGGTTCGTGCCGTGGCTGGTGTACTTCATCATATGGGCGTGCCCAAACCTGGCTCCCTGAGGCTCTTTGCCGAGCTGTACAGAAGTGCTGTCGACCTATACAAAGCACGCCGCGATGACGACAGTGTGAAGGGCCACAAAGCCATCGAATTCCTCCGCGCGCACACAATCGGTATGCCGAATATACAGTTCGTGGGCATCATCGACGCCATCAGAACCTCCTCTGATAGACAGTTACATGACACAAGCGTGGTATCCTCAATACGGAACTTCAGGCACGTGATGGCCTTCAACGAAAACCGTGTGACCTTGACGCTTGACATGCCGCAACCTCCTAGCTTGAAAGATATGGAGGAAAGATCATTCATCCAGGCATGGTTTCTAGGCTTGCATCAAGACTTGATTGGAGGAAGTAACGAGGACGGTCATTCGTTGTATCCTTTGCAATGGATCCTCATCGAAAGTATGCGGACTGGGCTTGTACTTGCAGGCAATATGTCAGAAAAGCCTTCCACCGTCCAAGAAAACCCAGTGTCTCTCGTTTTCCCACAATACCTGGGCGACGTACCACGGCTCGGAACGGATGACAAAATCGAATGGCATCTACGCTATGTCAACAACATCACTGTTAGCATGTTCGACTTGCAGAGTGTGCAAGTTGCGAAGTTGAATGCTAAAGATGCCTCGCACAACTTGACGCTAACTGCAGCCGGTACTTTGAATACCTCACCAAGGAAAATCTTCACTAGCACGAAACGATTAATTGGCTGGGAAGCAGAGCAAGCATATGGCACTATCATTCATCCTTCTGTTTTCTGTATACTGGATCGGGATTCTCGCTACATGCAAATATCACGATTCAAGTACTACAAAGAACAACTGGCTGAGTTTGAAGTTAACTGCTTACGTGGAGATGCTGGAGACACACCACCTTGGCTTGAAGGATCAGAATTACTTACAAGTGGAGTCAAAGCATTTCGAATATTGGTTTGTGGTAAGACAGGCGTGGGCAAGTCGACTTTGATCAATAAAATATTTGGCGTGGAAATGGTAAGGAGCCTGATTGCCACCGACACCACGCACCACGCACCAGGCTAACATTCAGCAGACGGAGGAATCCAATTCTTATGCACAGGGACAGCACGATATCAACATAGCTTTCGAATCACCGAACAATCCTGGCTTGTTGATACATGATTCTCGTGGATGGCAGGCGGGGAGCGACACTGAGCTTGACCTGATTGCGCAGTTCCTACGACACCGAGCTTTCCAGAAGGATCCTGCCGAGGCATTGCATGTCATCTGGTATGTCGAACCATACGGGATTTATCGTGGTCACTAACGTCTGCGTTAGGTTTTGCGTCGATGCCGATGTCAGTAGAATTGAAGAAGCCGACAAGCGAACCTTTGCAACAATTGCGCAATACTCCAATCATGTCCCAGTATTTGTGGTCGGTACCAAGAAGGATAAACTCGTAGCCTTACGCCAGATGAAGCTCCTCGAACATTATATGGAGCAAACGAACGATTACAAGGAGTCAAAACGACTTGCAAACCAAGAAGCGGACAAAATGGCGACAGAGCAGTTTTCGGCTCTCAGGGATCAACTTTCACAAATCAAAGACTACAAAGCTGACGGTTATGTTTGCTTGTCGAAAGGTGAGTGTTCAGCCTAATTATTCTCCTGTGACTGACTCTTCTAGATGATGAACCTGGTGTAAAGGACCTCCTCACGCAAACCCTCGAACTGATCGCCGATGAACGTGTCAGGCTGTTTTGTGTTGCGGCACAAGTCGTTGATGTGGATAAGAAGATTGACTCTGCAATTACAGAATGCATGCGTCTGGGGACTCATGCTATCCGGACTGCACTGGTACCTCTACCCTTCAGCGGCATGATCGGAACGCCAACAGTGTCTAGAATCCTTTGCGAACACGTCCTTCTATGTTTCGGTTTTCCAAAAGCCATGCCAGAAGAAGTCGAGGAGATAATGTCGCGAGTGGTTCTGGGTAATTTACGTCAATTCATGACAGTCTCAGTTTCTCAATTCATGGTCGTCGCCGGCGCGTCGGTTGGTCTGGCAATGGGAACGGCTGGTATCGGAGCGTTGCTTGGTCTGGTCAGTTGCTTCTTATCAACGCCACCAACAGCACGCATGATCCTCAAATGTGCCTGCGACATGATCTTGACCCTTGAGAGATCGTTTCGATATGGTGGAAAGTACGTTTCCGTCAAGCAGATTGAAGACGCAGCGAAGCAGTACATCATGATTGAGAAAACGACATTCTCAGGTAAGCAAAAGAAACTTCAGGCGCACGTTCATGATGAAATCGACAAATTAGTGCCGCTGAGAAAGGTGAGCGTTGGCTTCCAATTTAAGAAGCTCCGTACAGGTTTTGAACATATTGTCTACGAGAACAGATACGACAGACCGCCGGGATACGATGAACTCAGCCCATTGACTGAACAAACCAGCGAACTCGATTCAACCTCTCTCAAACTTACCTCAGAGCTCAGCGTTGAAAATACGCGAAGATCGGAATTGTCAGGCACATCATACGTCGCAGAAATAGATTCATATTCCAGACCAGCTGTTCCATCTATTCCACCCATCGCAGAACTACCAGGATCGCCGTTCATAACAGCTGAACTACCAAGCAGACCTCCAGCACGTTATCCATCTCAAGCTAGCTCTGCAACCGCAACTGCAACCGGAAGTGCAACCACAGCTAGGTCTACCGAGTTGGGAACTTTCACATCAGCATCTGAACTTAGCGCTTCACCATTAAGATCACCACAAGACAATAATAAACTTGAGAGGATGAGAAGTGACAGCTCAAATTCCGGCTTCTTCTCCAGAATGGGGAAATCAATGAAGATCAAGAGGATGAAATCCACGACATAAGAAGAAGAATCGAGTTCGACTGTACCACTTCAAACCAGCAGTTCCTATGCGTCTTTCCACCACGTTGTACCAGTGTATCACGACGCCAGTAGACTCAATATATACTTCACATACATTTGTAATGCTCGCACTCACACTGGCAATACAGTAAACACTCCTCGGAACTACCGTACAGGATCACTAATCTGACCACGTAAGCTTCATAAGCTTTGACAAGCTTTACCAAGCTATTAAGATCACACTTATACTGTTCGAGTATAGAAGGCACGTTGTTGCATTTATGTAAGCTCTAAAGGGCAAGTGCACCGGCCACGCACTGATGTGAGTAGTTCGTTTTCTGTCCTCTGTAGTACTCCGTACACTCTTTACACTCTCTTTGCGTGGTGCACTGCCATCTCACGATTCCTGTCTATCTATCCGTGAGATGCTGATTCGACTGAGATTTTAACTGCTATCACATATGACTCGTTGAATGTCAAGTAATGAGTCTTTCTGCGAAGAGACTGACGAAATCTGGAACCGAAAGTGCTAGCAGGCTGCACCCGAATATTGGGATCTACGGAGTTGAGGCTGCCGTTGTCCTCTCACGATCGACCCAGAAAACCCATCGTGACGACCTGCCCGAACAAAATAACTCATTCACGATTGTCTGGACAATTTCGTCGCCATTCAGTACTTTACATCACGAGCATTTGATGTTCTGTGGAAAGCGCTTGCCGTTTCAGGCCTAAAACAATGCTTCTCTGAAGTCTAACCAGGGCTCTAACTTTATCCTAATTGTATCCGCGTATCTGATTCACCGATTGTTTGTGCACGTGCTGGTAATGATGAAGGTAAAGTGTCTATTCCCTGCCCAACCTCTTCTGGTCGACGTACGAGGCTTCTGCGATCTCGGATTGAACTACTGCAAAGACAAACACCTCTAGCACAGTTCTGAGATAGGCCATCCACTCACTCGGACGAAAGTATGGCTATCAAACAAGATTGTCCACTGGTCTGGTCTATATATATCCCAATGCTATCTCAAGTCATTCGCAAGATGGACTACTTACAGGTATACAGAATCACAAGATAACAAAGAGACAAGTCAAGATATTTAATATCATATTCAACTTGCCTCAAAAGCACACATACTTGTCTTTCACTCTCTCTTACTCTCATGAGAGCTCTATCATAAATCCTTGAGTTTTCACCCGCAACCACAACAGCTTAACAAAACGAAAAATGTTCCGCAAACCCTCCGGCAAACTAGGCTTTCGCTCAATTAACCTCTTCGGCGACCTCCCAGGCAGCCTCTCATCCTCCAGCGGCGCAGATCCAGGCCACATCGCTGTAACCCACCAAGACAGTCTCTACCTCTACCAACTCCAATTCGCATCTCCAACCGCCCTATCTGCTGAATCATTCACCGTCGCCCAAATAGTCAGCGACTCCAGCACGGCGCGCAAAATTTTCACCCAACTCCAGAAAGTAGGCCTCATCAGTGACCGTGGAGAAGTTCAAACGTCGGCGTTTGACACGCCCGGGTTTGGAAAGGATTGTGTTAGTGCGCTGAGTATGATCCCTGTGTCGAGGCAGAAGCAGGTTATTGATTTGGTCTTTTGGTGGGATGAGGAAGGGAGACGATTGGGGAAGTTGATGGGGGAGAAGGAGGAGTTGATTGGGTTGAGGGATGGAGTGGAGGGACAGGAGAGGGAAAGGATGCAGATGTTGCTTGATAGGGTGCAGAAGAAGATTGGGACTAGACCTAGTCAGAGGGATGAGGTTTTGGAAGGGAATGGGGATTTGCAGGGGACGAATAGCGGTGGGCTGGTGGGGGGTGAACATGAGCTGCCTGCTTATGAGAGGTAGGTATGCGGGTCGGATCCTGGGTATCTGTTGTGGGCTCTTTGGGTGTGAGATGCAGAGATGCATTATATGAGGGTGACGGGGTGAATCATTAAGGAAGTACCTGGAGTTGTTGTTCATGAGTTCATCAGCGAAACGTACATAGGTAGGTAGCGGATGTGAAACCTATCCCGCTCGCGGGATTTGCATCAATTCCTAAGTTTGAGCAGGGAGGCCGACAACTCCACCTTGCACCATTGACCCCGTTGTCATGCCTTGTCCACCAGTCCTTGCACTCCAGGTCATGCTACCGAGTGTAAAAAGCACTGATACTATCACAAGTTTCAGCGCGACCTCCCTCTTGTTCCTTGTGTGGCCAGTCGAATGGGATTGGTATGATGATACGTACAATACAGAGTGCCTAACGGCAGAAATTGTACTAGCAGTACCTTACAGTACGTACTAACAGCCGCCGTGCTGAGAGAATGGATATATGCATGCATGCACAAACGAACATTCCAACGACACACACTCCATTTTTGATACAATACTATGTGCGTACTTACAGAATCCGTACACATACCTATATCAATACAAGAGGCCACGAGAAACACATAGAATCGGTGGAGATTAACCTACCTACATAATTTCCCGTTTCCTGTTTTTTTTTCTACTGCACTTGCAACCTCCGCTACGTACATACATACATAGTACATACTTACGTGTAGCTGACTAGCTTCACGAATCAGTCTCAGGAACCCAAGCTTCACGACAATGCCCACCTACCTGCTACAACACTGTACACACTCACAAGTTGGCGGAATGAGGCCGATTCAGCTTAGACTACCAAGATGCAGATACTCAAGGTAGCACAATGCTTGGTGCTTGGGATTGTCATTGTTCATGCAAGTCACGTGAAGCTATCACCACAATGATCGCAAAAGGACGTCCAGTCTACGATATCATAATCATGTCCATTGACAGCGCGTTGTTGTGAAGTAATCAGCAGTTGAAAGTGTGGATGGTGGTGGACAAGCATAGGTACCAAGGCATTGTGCCACGTTACTACTCTTCTGTCCGTTGGGGAGGAACGCACTAAGTAAGTCAATTAAAGGTACAAAGGGGAATCATAAAATGCATTAGATCAAGCCGAATAGCAGTACAGTACTAACAGTACATATGGTACGCCTTGTGTAGGGTATCGTCTATCTTTTCCCACCACCAGCGCCAACAGTAGTCCCAGCAGCCCTCGTCTCATCTCTGGTCTGTTTCAAAAACGTAATCAAATTCGTCCCGCCCGTTCCGGTGAGTTCCTGCCTCCCCGCCCCCGCCGACGAAGACGCAATATTCGTCGTCACTTCACTGGCCTTATTAACACTATCGCTACTTCCGCTTCTACTTATACTCGGCGTATTCGTTGTAGATGCCACGCGCGCCGTGGCGATGATGTAGCGCGCTACGATGCGGATGTGGATGTCGCGGAAGGCGGTGAGGGCTTTGACGGCGCCGTCGAAAGCTACTGCGACGGGGCTGGATGGCGGGGCGGAGAGGGCGTAGGTCCGGATTGTGGCTTTTTGTGAGAAGTGTTCTAGGAATTCGCGGTGCTGGCGGGGCATGTAGTTCCTCATTTCCTAGGTATTAACATTAGTATAATGGTTGGTTGGGTGTGCAGGGTGGTGTTGTTGACTGTGGGGGATTTCGAGCTCGGGATCAGGGGAAGGACTCACGTTGATGAATGTCTGTCTTTTGACTGGGTCTGCTGGCGCTTTGCTTCCAGTAGATTCGTGTTTTACGCCCAATGCGATGTCAAGGAACTGGATCAGTGTGCTTTGAGCGTTACTGCCTCCGCTGTACTGGCGCCATGATCCAGCGCCGTTGCCTTCATCGTAGAAGACACCCTGTGGCAGGCCGGCTTTTTCCATGCCTTTGCTTCCGGCTAGGAAGGGCCGGATTTGGTGGTAGAAAACGGCTGGACTGTTCCTTTCGTGCATTCTATTTAGGGTTTGGCCGAGCTTGACGATGACGTTTGTGAATGAGTTTAGACATTGGGCGACTTCTTCGTCGTCTTGTCGGTCCACTGCGTCAATGCATGAGAGCATGAGACTGATGGCGTTTATACCTTGTGCTTCGACGGCGACGGAAATTGCGTAGAACCATTTTTCGTCCTCGGTGCCGGTAAATGTATGCTGGATTATGACGTTGTCGGGATTTGTGAGGTCAAAGTCTGAGTGGGGTGTTTTCAGAGCACAGTTCCAGAGACTTAGAGCTGGATATGTTGCTGTGGGAGGGAGTCCGAGGTAGTTGGACACGCTGATTAGAGGTCTTGCTATGTTGGGAGGTAGAACCTATTTGTTGTGTTAGTCATCACTTCGTTTGTCAATAGATATCCAATATTGGGATACGTACCTCGACCGGCACAGAGGCAGTCCATATGTGGGCGTGGGTAAAAAAGGTCAGAATAACGTATGCCCGGCGCCACTCTGGAACGTTTTGCAGAAGGGATGTGTCCAGGATTTCGAGATTCTTAATCTCATTATAGAACTCCTTGCTGGCAATGAGAGCTTCGAGGTTGGACATGATGTTCTCCCATGGTTGGTAGTATTCTTGTGGTAAGCGAGCGAGAGGTTCTTCTACAGGCAGGAAGCCATAGTGTGAAATATCGTACTGTTCAAGGACTTCTTTGTTCGATCTGACCATTGTTGTGGTATTTGAAATTGTGAGTTTGTGTGAAGAGGCGAAGATTTGGGCGGCCAAAAGGGTGTGAAGCAAGAGTCTACGAGGATCGATGTCATGAGAAGGAAAACAATTAAATTCACCAATATTGGGCTAACAAGCAGGATAACCCCCATCCTTCCGCCTACATGATCGACATCAGCTGAGTTTTCCCTTCCATGCTTTGACTACAAAGCGAATGTTGGTATGGAAGAGACGGGGAAAGGATAAATGTGGGCCCGGAAACGGCTCCGGAGCGTCGGCAACGGACTCGGAAGGAAATAGTGGTGACATAGCAATTTTGCCCCTCAAAGTTAGAAAACATCCAAGTACATTATCGTTGTCATGCCACTGTTGAGATTGAGGCACGACATCTACGAAGAACAAATACTCAATAGCACTTAGATCTGCTTATTCAACAGAGAAGATCCACTTTCAACATGTCGCCCTCCAAAGTAGAGACAGAGAAGCCCTCCATCACTTTCGACTTCCCAGAGGATGCAAACACACTCGAATATGCCAAAGCACAAGATCTCAAAGAACCACTCCGAGATTTGCGAGGAGAATACATCATTCCATCAAAGGCGAACTTGAAGTCGACGAGACTCGCAAAGCCCGGTTTGTCCGATGAGGAAGGCATTTATTTCTGTGGCAACTCGCTCGGATTGCAACCAAAAGCCATGGCCAAATACATTGAAGCCCAACTAGATACATGGGCATCAGTAGGTGTGCAGGGTCACTTTTTGACTGTCGAAGACTCCCCATTGAGTTCGTGGCAAAACATGGCAACATCTGCAGCTAGATCCATGGCTCGCCTGGTCGGAGCCTCACCAGAGGAAGTTGTTGCAATGAACACACTGACCGCCAACCTGCATCTCATGATGTGCAGCTTCTACAAACCAAGCGGGAAGAAGACCAAGATTTTGATGGAGTGGAAGGCCTTCCCTAGTGATCATGTAAGTCTCTTCCACCAATGATTTCGGTACCCCCGCTGACGAATACACTTTAGTATGCTATTGAATCACAGATTAGAATGCATGACCTTGACCCCAAGGCAAACATGCTTATGCTCGAGCCTGATGATAACTACACAATTACCACAAAGTCAATTCTTAAGGCCATCGACGACAACGTGGACGAGATCGCACTGGTGATGCTACCAGGCATTCAATATTACACCGGACAGTTCCTTGACATTAAGACCATCACAGCACACGCACAGTCAAAGGGCTTGACAGTAGGTTGGGATTTGGCCCATGCTGCTGGAAATGTCCCGGTCAAACTGCACGACTGGAATGTTGATTTCGCTGTTTGGTGTACGTACAAGTACATGAACGCAGGTCCTGGATCGATAGCAGGAGCGTTCGTGCATGAGAGACATGGAAAGGTTGAGTATGATTCAAACAACATTCCATCTTTCAGGCCGAGGTTGAGTGGATGGTATGGTCACGACCAGGAGACTCGTTTCCAGATGGACAACAAATTCCGACCGACACCTGGTGCTGGCGGTTTCCAACTATCAAACCCGTCAGCTATCGACCTCACAGCGCTCTGTGCTGCAATGTCAGTCTTCGACAAAACATCCATTGACGCCCTGCGACAGAAGTCTTTACGACTGACCTGCTATGCGGAGCACCTGTTTGACCAAGTACCAAAAAGCAGCAGTGGAGAGTCTCTCTTCCAGATTATCACTCCACGAGACCCGGCACAGAGAGGTACACAGCTGTGTGTATTACTGAAGTCAGGTCTGTTACCGCAGGTCGCTGCCAAGCTGCAAGATGCTGGCATAATTTGCGACAAGCGAGAACCGGGCGTGATTCGGGTGGCTCCAGTGGCCATGTACAACACGTATGAGGAAGTTTGGAGATTTGTACAGATTTTTACAGCGGCCCTTCAACAATAGAGGTAGAAACCCCCAGTCTTATACAATCGGATTTCTTAAAACCCTAATTCGAGTGTTGAATCCATCATGGCTATCCTTGCGTACTTCACTTATGTATTCGTCCAAGTGAACCAATCATCCACGTTACCGACAAAGTCTTGACCTAGGGCAAAGAAGTCTTGGGCTAAAAACGGAGTATCGATGTTTTGATCGAATGCCTGGGCAATCGAGGAAGGATTGGACATGTCATTCATCTGGTTGACAGAGTCGTAACCCACAGCACTCCCAGCCGGCGTTGACTGTGCAGAAGTGGATGTTTTCGATAAAGAGTGTACTCGAGTAGGCTCTGGTAGAGGGTGGCGGCTAAGAACCTCCCCGTCAGTCATTGAAGGATGGATTGGCCGCAGGGAGTTCCCAAATATAGATTTCGAGTTATTGGCGAGCCTTGATATTTGCGTATTGTCCAGAATTTTCCAGAATGCTGTAAGGTCAACTTGATTGCTCATGTTTGGTACATTTTCCACCGTCGATGACTCGTAAGCACGAGTTACCATTCGCTCGAACTGACGGAGATCGACTGCCTGATCATTGTTAGAGATCTTCCAGACCTACATTTTTTCACTTACCAATTGGTTGACGCACGACCAATATTTACCGAGTTCCTGGACGAATTCGAAACAGGTCGAGTATTTAGCTTGTCTTTCGGCGCGCTTCTCGACGTCTTCCGTGTAGCTTTGCTGCAAGAAGATTGTTGCAACTATCGCAATGGTTTGACCAATCAAGGGATCGCTAAACTGGAATTGCTTCTCGTGTGCTACCTCGAGTAGATGGATGATCCAGTCAGTATGGGATGATATTAAATCCGCCGTGTGCTGGAGAAAGAGTTCTGGAATCTGGTTGACGCGAAACCGACGTAGATGAATGCTCAGAAGGAGGGGATGATTGAGAGTGCAAACAATTGAGTGGTAAATGATCTGCAGATAAAGCCAAGGTACCCAGTAGCTTCTGTTGACTGACAAATCCGAGATTGCGTGGTCAGCAAACCCTGATGGCTTAAATCGGTGTTTGTAGGGCAAGCGAGATTCCACTTCCATTTGGTGTAGCATGATTTTGTGGTAGCGGGACTCACCTGACCAGGGCGGATGTTGGTCAAGCTTTCCACGTTGATGTGTCCATTGGCGAACTTCATACCAGACCTCTGTCATCTGGATGGCATATGATTCGATGCCTAGATCAGATGATGATGCTAGCTGTGACCCTCCGTCGCTCTGGTGGTTGGTCGATGCTAGTTCGTTCGCACTATTGGACGTCGGATATCTTAGCTGCGCTGTTTCGATAGTGAGAGTCAGTGGTCCGAAGTCACCACACAAATACTGCAGCATAATTATACTCCAGAGACATCGATTGTGCTCATCAGCCTGCGATGGCTGTACCTTGTGCCGGCTGTAGAAGTCTAGTCTAGCGGCTCGTGCTAGCCCTGTAGCCAAAGACAGATAAATGCCGGATTGCTGCCGACTGCCATCTGGACGCTGTTATTCGAGTGCGGTGGAAAATATGTTTCCACGTACCATTGAATTCGCTCAGTGACAACAAACACAAAGACTGCAATGTCGAAAGCTCGACGGTGCCATCAATAATGTGCTTCATCACGAGCTGTCGCGCCAGTCGCAACCACTGCACATGTTGTGCCTGCTGGCCGAGCTCAGACATGTCTGGGACTCTGAAGCGCAAGGCTAGCGCGGCGACACAAAGGCGGAGCTCGACTTCTCGGGCATTGATAGTGGCTATGAAGTGTTTGGAATCAAAAAGAGGGAGCGGTTGGCAATGGCAGAACTGCAGGTAAAGCTCGGCCAAGTTTCGCATCACATCGGCTGCCGGAAGCGGACTGCTATAGTGTCAGATGTTATGACGGTGTAGAGGAGGATGTAGATGGCGATAGCAGAAGCTTACACATTATCTGGTGTTCGAAGCAAAGCCTCAGAGTCCTCATCAAGTCGAGGCAGTGAGCGGGACGATGCGAGCCATCTGAAAGCTGCGATTAGATATGTTAGAGTAAGAAAAAGAATTTTAACGCACCGAACTTGGTCAAGAACTTCGGTAACCTTCTCGTCCAGACCCACCACGCGCTCTTCCTACAAGGTGTTAAGCCCAGACGGTAGATAACATCAATGTTTGAACTGACCAAAGCGCTAGGCTCATTGATGTTGATGTCCGTGTCTGGAACAAATTGATACGAAGCAGCAAGGCCCGAGATATCATGGGTGTCCTCGAGGAGAGCGGATCTCGCGCCTGTCCAAGTACATTCCTGACCGAGTCTGGAACAAAGGGAGCAGACAGGTTTCTGGCCTGAGCATGCTGCTTTCTTTCGGCTTCGAGCTCCCGTCAGAACGTGTCCCGAAAGTTGAGGTCGAGCATGTTGCCTACCGACAGCGGTCACACGCTTCTCGCACACGTTTCCTGACCTTTGTAGGCGGACTGTTCATGGTGAGTCCAGTTCAAATCCTGGGGTGAATCGCAAGCTTCCAGCATCAAGAGATTATTTTGAAATATGATCAGCCATTGGATCTGGACCCGCGGTAATCGAGCTAGTTTCGTCCCTTGACTTTCGCGTTAACCTGCAGTGGTTGAATGTACAATGAGGTAAGAATGGAGAGAAAGATGAATTGAAGCTCAGATGACCTTGAAGTGTGGGGCAATAATTCCGGCGCGCCTGCCGTACCTTTAAAGTGAAATTTGACGCGACTGAACACGTCGAACATGATTAAACCTTCACACTACTCCGTTACCCCTACAAATAATTCAAGCTCACTTTCGCTCGTTACTCTTCCATTCCAAGACTATCTACCATTCCGCCGATTTGACTTCCCTCATCCACGCTATCGACCAGGCAAACCTACGATATGCTATCTCTAAAATACTTGCGAGTTGAACCCATGCCTGAGAAGCGATATTTACTTGATCTACCAGATGAATTGCTTGATGAGATTGTGCAGCATATTTACCTCGGCGGCGGTAGGTTTGTTCGTGATGTGCTTCCCATCTCTCTCGTTTGCTGTCGGTTGCGCAAGGCTGCAGCGGCCATCCTTTTCCATACCCTCCACGTAAGACTCATGAAGCATTGTGTCGATCGAAGGACTTTCAACCTTTTGTTGGATGTTGAGCTATCCCCCTACATTGCCCCAAATGTGCGTCATATTCAACAGCATGATGGCGTCGATGGCATTGAAGATGAATGTGAAGGCTTAAATCTGTCCAACGAGTTGGTTAGAGCCGTGGCTCTCCAGGCCTTACGATTATTGCAGAACGCGAGGAGATTAAGGTGCGTTTCCAATGCTAAGCTAGTGATTGACTCCGACCTAAGTCTGTGGCAGTGTCGGCTGCAACAGGAGCCCGCTGCTTCTCTTGATGCAAGAGGCTTTCCCCGACAAGACGTTTAACATCAGAATTGAAGGTTGCCATTGCCCGTTGAGTAAGTGCAAGGATGGACAGGTCTTTACTAAGCAGCATCACTTCGCACTTGCAGTTCCCAGTAGAAATGCAAGATCTACCTTGCATGATTACGCATTTGACTGTCCTGGGACTGTACTGGCCCTTGTATGGAACCAGCCCAAAGTTTCCAATCTATCCGACTTTGATGGGTTAAATCTGGTAAGAACCTTTGACAAGTTGCAGGAATTACATCTCAGGGCCAGCTCAGATTCCCAACTTACCTCGAGTGAAATCCCTGAGATGCTTCCAGTCATGCGAGATCTAAGACGTCTCTCCCTCACAGGGTCTGGCTTCTGTTCTGAGACGCTGAAGATAGTCAGTAAACTCGACAAGCTTGAAAGCCTTCGCTTGCATGCGGGCTCGGAACGAATCTTCCATACTCAGCTTCGAGATCACGACTTTGAAGGTCTTCCTTATTTGCGCCTACCGAATTTGAAAAGCCTCGAAATCCGATACATCAGCAAATATTTGTCAATCGAGCACGTCGTGCCGTCCTCACTTCGGCATTTACGGCTGGAATATCAAAATCGAAGTGATCGGCTTGGTGCTTTTGACCTTCGATGGATCGCCAAAACTGCACCCGATCTGGAGTGTCTTGAGCTCAACATAGGCTCTCTCGAGAATTTGTGGCATCCTACAGCCATTGCGGGAGTTGATGTTGATGTTGAAGTCTACAGAATACTTGATGCTCTGTCCTCGTTTAAGAAGCTACAACGTTTGCGCCTCTTTCCCTCTTATCGGCAATCCACCGCGGGCCATCTCAGATTCAAGCAACCCATCGACGATGAGCAAGCAGTGAGAATCTTTAACCATCTTCGTCGGCAATGTCGAAACTTGCAAGTATTGATCATCAGCAGTTCATACTTGGACTACCAATCTATACTCGACCCATATGCTCAATATGTGAACGATCCAATAAAATGGGTCGCCAGACCTTCTGGCAAGAAAACCATCCTCATAACGCATCAGGCCAAGAAGAATTATCACCTAGAGCAGATCTGGGAAGGTGAACGGAGACTCACTATGAGAAATGTACGACGATACGGACGCAAGCCTCATTTTGATGA
Source organism: Neophaeococcomyces aloes (assembly GCA_022813445.1). Lineage (NCBI taxonomy): Eukaryota > Fungi > Ascomycota > Eurotiomycetes > Chaetothyriales > Neophaeococcomyces > Neophaeococcomyces aloes. The sequence continues at coordinate 12,735 of JAKLMK010000067.1, read as the reverse complement.
GATGGAGGAATGGGCCTTGCCCAGCTATGAATTTCCTTTTGATGAGCCATTACTGTGGCACAGTCGATGAGTGTGGATGAAACTTTGCAAAGTGTATGCTCTGTTTGGAGACCGGAAGCAAGGCTGGGGACCGTCATGAAGTTCCCCTCTGCTACACGACTTCTCCAACTCGTGCTCAAGCGTGCATAAACTTTCCGAGCAGAGGAGCCACAAACGAGCCCGGTGCTAACATTAGTGAAGTAAATTCTCACAACACTATTGGCCTCTTCCAAATTTTGTAAGTGCCTCCGCACGCGAGTGGTTACTAGAGATTGAGCCTCGGCGAAGATTAAGCGTTGGTCTCTTAAGTATCAACTCCACTCTTTCAACACGGGTACCACCAGAGCAGATGAGCATCTTATTGAGAGAAACTATCGCCTAAGATGCCTCACGCAACCGACAATGACTATACACATATCACAGTCACGCCGCTCGCACCGACGTTTGGTGCTGAGATTGCAGGCATTGATTTCTCGAAACCAGTAAACTCGGAAACCTTCGCTGAGATCAGAAAAGCAATTGCTAAGGTAGGCACTTCCCAATCGGCATATGCTATAAGCTCACCTGTCCACCAAGCATGGTGTCCTAGTCTTCCGCCAAGCCGGCCTTGATGATGCCCGTCATGTTGCTTTCGCTGGGCTGTTCGGTGAGCTGGACGATATCAAGCCATACATTGCCATGGGACGCAAGAATCGCTTTGCATATGACCAACTCTTCGACGTGAGTAACCTAGAGGATGATGGGTCACTGACCCAAATTGATAGCAAGAGGCATCATATGGGAATGGTAGGTTGATTGTCAGTGTAGGTGGCGATACTATTCCGATGCTGACAACCTCAGGGAAATTCCATCTTCCATGTTGACTCCGCTTTCAATCCTCGCAGAGCCGGATTCTCCTGTCTACGTGCCCACGAATTGCCACCTCCAGGTCATGGTGGCAACACAGACTTTGCAGATACTCGTACGGCATATCTTGACTTACCTCTGGATGTCCTTGAGGATCTCGAGCAGAACGACTACGTCGGAGCCCACAGCCTGATGCATTCAAGGAAGAAAGCGGCTCCTAAGGACTCTCCTCACCTTCGCGATGTCAATCCAGAAGATTATCCATATGGTAGGCATAGTATCATCCAAGTGCACGAGCCGTCGGGTCGTAAAAACTTGTACATCGCCAATCACTTGCACCACTTGGAGTATCACACACCCAAGTCAGGCAATTTCAATCCTACCAAAGAACAGCCTTTCGAGCGTGTGGCCGAGCCTAAATCAATGGAGCTAATCGAGACGTTGTTGAAGCATGCTACACAGGACAAATATGTGCTCAGTGTGGAGTGGCAAAACCCAGGTGATGTAGTCGTTTGGGATAATACCTGCGTCATGCATAGGGCAGGAGAAGGCACGTTCATGGGGAAGTACAAGAGGGATATGAGAAGATGCACCGTTCACGATGGTAGTTCTCTAGCTTGGGGTTTTAACGAGCAGACGACGAAACGAATGGGCTTGCCATGAAGGGTGCCATCGTGTCATGCCTCAGGCACTTACCATGAAACTTGATTCCGCAGCTGCCAAGATGCTAAAGCCGCAATTGACTAATTACCTTACTGTAGCATTGGGGCATACCTAGGTACCTGTATACAACTTCCACTATCAGTACCTCTTGAGGCGTCCCTTGCACAATACTATGCACAGACTTCGCAGAGATTTGTACAGCATGCCTCCCTCGGATCCACCAGTTTATGTTAGCCACTTGCTGTCGTGCTTATGCCTGATTGATGTTCTCAATCATGTCGGCGATGTCATTCTGGATATTTTGATGCCCTTGCAGCTCAAAGCCTTGCAACGTTAACATCAAGCTTGATTCTGCCTAGCTTCATGCAGCCGCAGTTGTGACCGCAGTTGGCGACTGCCCAGTAAAGTGAGGGCGCCGTGTAAGTGAAGTTCACGGACCTGCTTGTCCTGCATTCGTATTCTATGCTGTCCACCACAGCGTCGGTAAAGGTATTTGAACGGTGATCGAGAAACGACTAACCCTCAATCACAATGTCTGGCCATCAGTTTCCACATATCTTAGGACAAGGAGCTGCATCAATTCATGCTGGCGACCGGTACGCCTACATCACGAGCACCGGACCTTTGTGTAAGTCCCACGAATGCCACCGCTCACTTGGCTGACGGTGTATCTCGTAGTGATGGTTGGTCACGATGCTCCACAATCGCAAATCCTAAACGAACAGCTCGCAAGCGTGACACAACAGTTGCAAGAGCTTCAGGCTTTCCTCATTCAACAATCTCGGAGTTCGGAGAGCACAATATCAGATCAAAGCGCTCGGAAGCATACCTACAACTTAAATCCGGATGTAGTGGTCATGTCACGAGTTGCCCAACGCAATGACTTGCCTGGGACCGCTGTTATATACGAAGAGGATACTGGCCCTCAAGCACCAGAAACGCAATATCGCAGTCTGAGTGATGGTAGCAGGTCCTTTCCAAGGCATCGAACCAATGGAGCAACAGCAAAGCACAATTGTTATAGCATCGCCAGCAAAGTGACGAGGGTCAATGGCAAAAGGTCAAAAAGAACAGAGTGTGTAGACTCAGACGATTTAGAGGACTCGAAGGGCGATCGGCATCCCGCGCTAATGGGACCCAGCCTAGACGAGAGGCCTTACGTCTATACAGACCATGAGGAATCCCGGGTCGTCCTCAGTGAGCAGGAGAACAACGACGACCCAAACAAGTTCTTCTCACATTTGGCACATTCGCGTGCCCAGGTTCAGAATATGCGGGTGCAAAATTGTAACATTTCGCAGGCGCACCGACGCCAGGTGCCGCAAACCTACGCCGGACACTTGCGAACGCAGTTCGCTGCATCAGCCATGAATTCGAAGGATGGAATGACTTCCCAGGCTGTCCATAGACGACGACGAAGGCGTCCCTTGCGAAATGCGGAAACAACGAATTCGGAGCATGAGGGTGAAATAATGGCTACAACCAATGCTTCAGCCAAGGTGGTGAGGATACCACAACATGATGTATGTCCATCATCGCCACAAAGTGATAGCCTGACCACACAAGAAGAGACACAAACATTTTCTTCAACAATCGCACCGGATTCTCTAACTTATCTGAAACGTCGAAAGCGACGATGTATATTGGACGTGACTGTGGTTAGTGTTACCCAGAATCGCAAAATCTTTGACACATACCAGTGGACTGTAACAGTGTCATTTCACGGCCAGAAACCCGATGGCATGTCGTGTTGGCTTGTGTGTTCACCATTGAAACTAGCACCCGGAGTGTCGGCAGATATAGAAATGACAAACGACGCCGATCTTGGACGACTCAGAGCACAGACACCGTGGCATCAGCATAAATGTGGTGCTATCATGAGGATAGGTCTAACGCGAGGGTGGACGTGGTCCGGAGATGTTCAAGTTGAGGAATCAACCGATGGGGATAGCGTTACAAAAGGGAAACCCACTTACGGCACCTTTCGAGACTTTGACAAATGGAGAGACAACCAACCCAAGGGAAGCTCTATCCGGATTGGTCTAGCGACGGTTGAGAAAGAGTGGTGCGCATGAGGATTCTGGTTCTGCTTAAATGTTCCACAAATACGGGGTTGCAACCAGATCGAGCATGTTCACAGACATGAGGAAGATCTAGAAAGGTATTCATGGAATGTGATTAAACACAATGTTGAATCATCCAATGACTCAGAACCTAGATCTTTAGAATCATGTCGATGAACTGCAGCAACTCCCCCCCCAAACTCCGTCGTTTCGCTGCCCCTTGCTGTAGGTAAGATGTGCTATGCTGTACAGTGCGTGATGAAGTGGGGCTGCTATTCTTCTAGGACGAGATTGGCACGAGGTGTACTGTCATTTCTCGTGGTAGTGTCGTGTTATGTGGAGCATTATTACAAGCTATACATACACAGTCTTTGTAGAGTCCCTAAGGTACCTAAGTACACATCGGTGTCAGGCAATGTCGACGAAGTAAGTGAAAGGCCTTACTGGCAAGACAGGGCAGGTCAGAAAAGTGAGTGCACTCGGAAACCTCGATTGGAGTGAAATTGAGTTGCCACCCTCGATGCTCACTAGAGACAATAGAATGAGCTGACGCCAAGATTCAATATGACCCCTCAATTCGCTTCTCCAGACGCAGGGATGTGTTAGATCTGACCTAAGCGCCTAAGGCCGCCATCGCTTAGCGTTGTGGCCTAATTATGGCCTGACTTCGGATACTGTACCTTCTCCTCAACTCTTTCAACCATCTCTTCACAATGTAGCTTCATCTATGTAAATGACTCGGTTGCTTTTGTCATAAGGGATTGCCCCTTGTGAGATGCAAGCTTCGGAAACCAGAATGTTGCATTTGTTCATTCAGAGCTTGCTCGTTCATTCCTTCCAGGCAGTTACTTCGGCCACACGGTACAAGTTAGGTTTCATACGGGATAGTCTTCGTCTGCCTGAGACTAGACTGAACTCTTTCATCACAACGTGGAGATTCGGTCGAGGGCGAGCAATATCACAATGCTACCGCTCTGAGTGAGTGGTATTTCTTTACTTCAATATAACTAGCATCAGTGCCATCTAACATTAATTGATTCACAAAACTAACATGGCTGACCCTACACCTAAAAACATGCAGAACGCGTCTGCAACCAGCTCGTCAAGCGGGCCTCACGATGTCCTCCTGGCCGATAGACAAGGTGATGAAGCTGTGAATGAGGAGATCGCGAAGCCTATGGAAGATTCCAACCAAGAAGTGGAGGCCGAAGAAGATCCAGCCGAGAGTGAAGAAGCAAAACGTGATTGGAAAGTTCTTCAGGAAGCAGAAATCTGACTTCAAGCCCTTCCCTCGGGCCATCCCGACATTCCCAAAGAAATGCTCTCAGTCGCTGGTCATATGGCCGACTACTACGTCAGCGCTGGTGTTATCGACGAGGGCAAACTGATCCAGGTCCTTGAAATTGCCTCTAAAGCTGAAGGGCTAGCGCCTCCCGACGATTTCTGGCGCGGCTCAGCAATTTATACACAAATGAGACTGTGCTACACGCTATACAGTCAATTAAGGAATATTGACTGGCTTAAGAAAGGTGTGGAGTTTGGTACAGAAGCACTGAAATTCATGCAGGATCACGCGGGTGACCTTCCGCTAGCATCCTATCAAGTACTCTACAGTGAACGCTGCGCACGATTGGCGGGAGGATACAAAATGTTATATGATGAAGAAAAGAAAGCTGATCAGATTGAAAACGCGTTCAAATGGCAAGAGCAATGTGTGAATGCGACGGATCCGGATATTTATGAAGATGATGGCCTGGCGAGACAGTACTGGCGCCACAAATCCTGGTGTGATCTATGGGTTGACCTCATCGATGTCAAACCCGATCTTACACTTTCAACCATCATTCATATAATGTCAGAAAATTTATCTTGCTCCATCACTGACCAAGACGACTCCTTGGCCTATCAAAACTTCTTCAACGTGTTCACTCTGGAGTGCCGCCAATGGCAATACACAGGCGACCCCAAAGACCTTGAAGCAATCCTTAACCGATCACAGACCTTGTTAGAAAAAGAAGCAACAGACCGCACGTCAGACCCTGATGTCGACGATTACTCTTACGACCCTCAGAATCCTCAACACATCATCCGCCGCGCCGCCGAAATTTTCGGTTATCATACTGGTATTAATGATCTAGCTTCCCAATGGTACAACCATATCGCAACCATCGACACGGGCATCGGCCTCTGGGAACACGTCCGCACCGGCATACCCCGCAAAACAGTCAACGATCTCCAACAAGACCTAGCACCTATATGCTGGATCCGTGACTACTACGAGAGAAAATTCGACATCACTAAAAACGTCACCTACGGCTGGCGGTACGAGAACCTTAACATCGAAAGCACAAACGTGAATAACATAATTCAAATTTTCCAAGGGAAAGAGCCCTCACCTGAAGAGCTCGAATCACTCGCCAGAGAAGGCAAAGGATGTACAATTGGCCAAAGTGAGGTCACAGGCCAGATGTTCATCGTGTGGGCCACACCTGGCACACTCGCAACATATACAAGTCCGAGACTCAAGTTCTTGAACAAGGACGGTGACGGGCCACCAACAGTTGAGGACTGGATATCAGGGTTCTCAGAGGACAGAAAATTCGTGCTTGGCGGGGCTGTAGAAGGGAGAGATGATGATGTTTTCAAATTCGTCCGGGAGTACAACAAGTGAAAGCGAACAACAGGTTTTGCGAGAGTCGCCGACCAATCGCATCACGATACATTCATCCCATGAAAAAACTCCCAGCGTGGCAGCAGTTACAATTTCACTTGGACAGTCCTGTACCCGCCAGTGTAGTAAGCCAATCAACGCACAGCTTACCCTAGCTGAACTCCAACTCCACTCACTATATACCCTCTCCACTCTGACCAACACTTCATCTTCTAACTACCTACCTATCCATCCACATACTCCCTCACAAAATTCAACCAACCCATCATACGATCCTCCCACCATATCCAACACCACTCCACCACTCCACCACGGAATCCACCCCACCCCAACACCTCACCTCACCTCAACTCCCAATCCCAATCCGAATCCCAGTCACTTCATCAAATGAATTGCAGTACATTTGCGACCATCCTACAATTATCATTCGCATTCGACCATAGGAGCCGGAAAATAGAGGTTCCCGTTCGATCACCTGTACTCAAGCCGACTGCCGACTGGCTAGTAGTTGGGTGGGTGACCACCAGCGAATCCCAGCTGTTGAATGTTTTTGCTGTTTTTTGCTACTGCTGTTGCTCGGCATCTCTGGAAGCTTTTTTTGTTACTTTCAGGACTGGCGAACAGGGTGGAATTATTAATATCAAAGTGTTCATTCGCCGCCGCCTATCCCTCCTCCTCCTCCTCCTCCACCATTTTCCTCCTCTATCACAAATACTTCAACCTTCAATCAACATATCCTAAAACCGGGACCAGATGTACAGCACAGTACCTCATTAACGAATAAACACCTAGCTCCCTACGCAACGCAATTCCCCTACACACGTGTCCTCCCAAACAGCAGTGACTCCATCGCTCCCCCACTAGCAACATCTATGCCTTTATATCCTTCTTCATCTACATACATAAACCTATCCCCCTCTATGATATACGTACATCACCTATTCGCTGCACCACTTACTGTAGGTAATATTTTATACCAGGTACTTAGTACGTGCCGTAGCTAAAAACCCATACTACGTACATGTGTATCTATTCATATCCAAGACCCAACACCGACACCATACCACTCTCGTACACCTGATCACTTCATTTCAGTTCAGTTTTATGTTACAGTAGTGTAGAGCAAAGCGTACTAATGTAGTACGTGCCTTAATATACTCGCGATTAAATCTCTTACTAGTACCACCACTACCACCACTACTCCTACTTAGTATCACGTATTCCATATAAAGTACGTTTGTACGTTGGACGATGAAGAAAGGTACGTATATAGGTAGGTACATACTGTAGTTATACTCTCACAGACTGCGTACTAGCCCAGATTTGGATATATTTATCTTCTAAGAGAAATCGCGAGTATACTAAGGTACGTACTAGTAGTACGCTTTGCGACAAGAAAATATACACTTGCTTTACGTACCTATAGTACTTACGTACGTCTTTGCTTAGAAAGGGGTTTGGTGACGAGATACGATGTACCGTAAATATATGTTGATAGGGTTTACGGCTTAAGGAAAGGTCCGGGAACAGTTACCGTAAGTACATCCTCACTGGATCAGATTGATCAGTGGAGATGGAATGTTGTAATAGCGCGACCTCACCTTCATATTCTACGAACATAAGTATGGGACCTTTTTGGTCAATAGAGTGTGGTGTTGAATGAAGTAAGTGTGTGCCGCTATACCATCAGATGATCTAACCATATTCAGAGCCATCTAGATACTGTACGTACGTAGGTACGTAGCACCACGCATTAAATCCCTCACACATCTAATCACAGCCCAAGCGTAACCCCCTCCCTAACACCCTCACACACCCCCTTAACCTCCGCCCATAGCCTCGCTCCACACAATCTTCCCTCCTCACTCAACACAAAAGCACTCAAAGCACTCTGATCAATAACAGCATCATGCATATACATCCCATTCGCCCCCATCCCCACCACTAGCCCCGCAGCCACCGGTCTTCCTCCAATTTCCCTAGTCCTAGCTAATAGTCCTTTCATAACCCACATAAACCACCCGTCCTCCCTGCCAAGATCACTATACGCGAAGCCCGGGTTCAGAATGTTCACTACTACAAGGCCTGTGTCTTTCTGTGCGGACTCAGACTTGGCTTCTGCCGCCGCCGCGCGTTCCCGTGCCGTGATCAACGGTGCCAAATGTCGGAAGAGGAGGACTTGTATCAATTTACTGGTCATGTACCTCTCTCCCATTGTACGTGTATCCGGATCTGATAAGGCCACGAGAACAGATTGGTCTGCTGGTATTTTGTGCTCGGGAAACGAGGTCCAAGCATGTGTTTCTGAACTCACGATGCTAAGACGTGGGGATACACCGAAATTACGTGCTGTGGACTCTAGTTTGGGAAGCACGGCGAGCGCGAGCAGGAATGTTGATAGGACGTTGACCGTGATTGTGCGTTCGAAGTCTTCCACGAGTTGGAAGTTGCTGGTTTGCAAACCAGCATTGAGCGAGATGCCATCTAGACGGTCTAGGTCGTGGGAGATACGATCTGAGAAGGCGAGGACGTTGGAAAAGGATGAGAGGTCGAGATGCCAGACTTGAATCGTGGAGGGTGGACATTTGGTAATGCGGATGATTTCGTCTCGGGCTTTGTTGCCAGCATCAAGGTTGCGGACTGCAAGAATGAGGGTGCTGGGGTTTAGGCGGGCAATATGGCAGGCAGCTTCGAAGCCGAGACCTGTGTTGCTGCCGGTTATGATGAGGGTTTGGCCATCCAAGGGTGTCGTAGGTATTGGTGGAGTAACAAAGAGTTGGGAGTATAGGAAGCCCATCTTGGTGTGAGGCAGTCGAATACGAATGTTCGGGGAAGTGGTATTTTGTGCTAAACAATTTAGGAATCTGGTGTGCAGGATGTTGGCTCCGCGAGACGGTATCAATATTGTAGCACCTGTTGGTGATGCACAAGAGTAGCTCGTTCAATGGATGATGGAAGTGTTGTAGGGGCGCGACTATATAGGATGCTGAACCTGCCAGGTCGATTAACAGGTGTGATGCGAGCTGAGCTGAGCCAGCCGAACAGACGCAACACAAGTCTTGCATGTAATATGCAGTACAACCTCTGTCGTTACTGTTATTGACGCCGAGGTTACACGTGATGGATGATGCCACATCACTGTATGTGAGCGGAGTGGTTGGAAGTAATACCTACATACCTGTATATCCAAACAATGAGAATCACCAGCTCAGCATAAACACAACACAGGGCGCTTGACCGTCTGGATCATAGAACCTTGGATTGAAGTGAAGGTTATAAACTGATCTTGCTCGGAACAGTATACGACTTCCACCGAGCGTCTCAAGTACTGTAAGGCACGTTGCTGGTGATGAACCGGTATCCGGATGCGTTACATCCCGAGTCAATTATAAAGCGAATATAAACTCGATCTGCCACTCGATGAATGCGTGAGAGTTTGCGATACAAAGTCTAAACAGTAATTAACTTTGTTAGCAACACCGGCCTTGTCCGGGCACTCTTTGGTCGTGGCTTCACCCCTAGAAGGTAGGTATCATTCATTACCGGTTGTCTCTCTGGAGGTAGGGCTTTTGAAGGCTGTAGAGGGATGCTGCCGTACAAAAACTGTAGATCTGAGGAGGAGGTGTGGGTAGTGCGGGTGAGGATGCATCGCATGCAGTTGTGAAGGGTGGTTTAGTAATGCTGTAGTGGCAGGAAGTACTTTAATGTCGATACAGCCTCGTGTTCCGATGCGGCGAACTCAAGAGGTGAACGATCGCGGAACAGTAGGTGACTCATTACATTCTCGAGACCGTGGCGAAAGGGCAATTCAGAAGTCTAGTAGGTGTCGGGGCACTGATTCTGTTTCATTCGCTGAGTAGTATCGCTCGAGGATGACTGGCTGTTGATTACGACCAGGACTCGTTCATCCATATGCAACATCAACACTCGACGTCAAACCCATCAATCGTCCTCAACACCTCTTTCCTCCATGACATCCTGCATTCTCTTACCTTCTGCTTCGGCGATCATACTAAGCAACGCCATACTGACATCTTTCAACTCATTGTACCTGTTGAGAAGTCTGATATGTTCTGAGACTGTCTTCCGCGCGTGCTTGATTACTTCGGTATCACTTACAGCATTAGCATCACAGCCGTTGGTGCTCTTTGGCAGAGACTCCGATGTGGATGTGGTGATATTGCTCAGCTGAGAAGATGGTTGTAGTAGCACATCCCCGGTCTTCACCTGTAACTCCTCACAAGTCTCCTCCAATTTCTTTTGTGTCTCCTGAATCTGCGCTTCTACCCTAGCGATTGAATTGTGAAGGTGTGCAGCTCTGGACTTGGTATTGGACGCCAAGGGTGCACGAAGCTTCGTATCCACGGTTGTGGATCGGGTGGTGTGTTGTAATATTTCTGGTTGTTGTTCCAATCCTGCCGGGGATGACGATAGTGGCAGCGGCGAGCAAGGAGGAGCCAGCACGGCCGTGCTAGTGCTCATGCTAAGTGCTCGTGATCTCGAGTGAGACGGCCTTGCAATTGGAATTCAGGGGTTTCCACAACGGTCGGAGATGGCGTTTGTGACAGGGTGATCAATCTTAGTTAGCGTTGATTAACGGCGTGCTTAGCGAGAGATTACTAAACACTTAGTCGATGGTCTGGTTGAGGACCGTGGGCAAAGATGTGCAACTTGACACACTTTAGGCCGTTTCAACGGTGGCCGCAATAGTTCGTGATGGTAAGACCTCTGATTGTCAGTGTGGTGAGTTGTTCAAGTGGACGTGGAGAATTGAGGTCTAGAGTCACTGCAAAATTCGTTTTCGCAGCCACGAAAAACACTACGAACATGGCAACCAGATACAGGAACTTAGGCAGTCACGATGTGTGGCCACCTACTCCGTAGCAGTCTACGCTTTAATCCTAGTAAATGTCTGTTTGAGTAGATTCAGTACAAGTGTACGGAGTGCTCAAATCTGTGAGCACGGACGGGAAATGTCTTGCATCCTTCTGCGTTTCTTCAGTCCAGCCTCCTCAATTTCATACGATTGTAAGGATGATACTCGTGCGCCTAGCTACCGCGTAAGCAGCCACAGAAGCCACAACGTCCCACACAAGACAACGCTCCCGGATTGTGTTCGACTCCATGTATTGCTGTGAAGCATCGCTGCCTTGTGTAAACAACGCCCAAACTTCAAATATCATTTTTCGTTACCTCGCTCTTCATGCTGAAAATAGCAGAGATGCATTGAATGTTCGTGTCTCGTAAAATCATCACACTGTACGTTTATGTTTCCCAGACGCCACACTCGCACCAAACGCTTACAAACTTAAAAACCAAACATTAACCATTGATACCATACGCTGATATTCAATTAACATGCAAACCCGATGACCTCGGGCTGTATGATGTGTTCCTTACGCTTTTTGCCTGGAAAACTCCACCGGGTTTTGTTGATTCCCGTACCGACTCGTGTAAGCGTAACTCGTGGTTTCAAAGGCAAATTGTTCAAATATGCTTCAGCATCTGAGCCTGGGTTTGTATCGGATTTTAACCACTCTTGTGGAGAGGGGGTGACAGGAGAGACGGGCGATGGTAGAGCACCTGCACAGGTGTGTTCCTCAATCGTAGCTTGTCTGCTTAGCGTGGTTGTCGGTGCTAATGTGTCAGGTGTAGAGCTGGTGAGCTTGCTGACGGCAGGCAGAGCGCTGTTGGGGTTGGCATTATTGGTAAGTCTGGTATTGTTGATTGCAACCTCCTCATCGTCTACAATGACACTCAATTGGTTACTCTTTCTGAGGCTCATCCGATAGCTCATGCCACGTTTCACCAGCCCAAGACCAGTTACGCGATCCTTTCTCGAATTGACTAGCATGAGAGGTTTGCAGGAGCCTTCACAGTATTCCCGCTTACTGTAATTTTGAGATAATTTGGCATTGCCAACTGCCGCAGGAAGTTCGCAGATTTGGACTTGTTTTGTAGTGACTGGAAGTGGGCTATCAACTGAAAGCAGCTCAATCGCTTCTTGTATATTGATGCCCGATCCTGTGTCGCTCATCGCCAAAGCCCTCTTTGCACTAGCTTCAGAGAACCCCATGTCGTATACAAGCAGTGCAACAGCTTTGTCTACAGGATCAACCACGTCGGAGACCTCCGGCGTGACCTGCATAGCGCCCGCAGAGACAAGAGCGATAGAATTTCTCTTGAACTGATCCCGATTCTGCATTGGAAACAGATTGGCACCGAGCTTGGCACTTGCATTTTTGGTCATTCCCAAAGGAGAAAACACTGTCGGGTTCGTACTTGGAGACAAGATAGGCACTGGGTAAGAGAACGCAGATAATGAAGGGTCGCAATCCGGCCGAACCTCAACTCGCTCTTGCTGTATAGAGGAGATTTCCTGTGTTGGTATCGGCTGACAGACAGCTTGTCGAGTGTCCAGGTGGAGGCGTTTACCTTCTGTTTGCTGACGTT